>JAAGEH010002531.1:61725899-61830581 GCA_011751065.1 Lasiurus cinereus
ATGAATCATTGAAAATAGAAAAATGGCTAAATAAATTATATCTGTGATACAGTGTCAAAATTGCGATTGATATTAATGTTAAAATAAGATTGATAATCTATATTGATGTGGATCTGAGAAATAAAATTTTAAGCAATAAAAATACACTGCATAATTGTGTTTATAAGTCATATGAACATATAGAAATCACATACCAAATTATTTTTAATTGCATATGTGTGTGTGTGTGTGTGTATGTATATAATATGCCAAGACTAAATTTCATTTGAAATAACAAAACTACATTTTAAATGTCCCACTTTAATTAAAGGAAGGGAAGGAATTGGGACAGAGTTAAATTGATTGGACATAATTTCTTATATAAAGTTTCACTTTCTGTACAAAAACAACACAACAAACACATTCAAATAAGAAAAACAAGAAAGGTTCTGACTTACCTTACCTTTGTGGGTATATGGGTGATTGTAGTTTCTTTCTTTAGCCCAGAGAATGGTATTAGGAGATTTACATGCTAGTTCATGTTCTGTCGATGAAAGTTTAATGGGGTAAGTACTTATACGCTGGTAAATTTCCTTGTATATAAAATAGAGGACTTGGCTTATATAATAAATACTATTTTTTTTTTTACTAAATCTATACCTGTTTTACTGTTTTACAAACATAAGTCCAATATAGGTTATGAGACCCACCAGCTGAATGTTTTTAATGCCACTAAATCTTACCTTTATTACATAGGTCTTTTCTGTGTTATTCAGAAGCCAGCATATATTCATTTAAAACAGTGGTTCTCAACCTGTAGGTCGCGACCCCTTTGGGGGTCGAACGACCCTGTCACAGGGGTCGCCTAAGACTATTGGAAAACAACTATTTCCCATGGTCTTAGGAACCAACACACCAACACACTGCTCCTCGGTGTAGCAAAATGTAGCAATGTAGTTTACTGTTGTCATAGGAAGACTGTTACCCATGCTACACCACGATTCAAGACAAAATTTCATTTATTTGTAATTAGAAATAAATATTTCACAATATATAATTACATATTGTTTTTGTCATTAATCACTATGCTTTAATTATGTTCAATTTGTAACAATGAAAATACATCCTGCATATCAGATATTTACATTACAGTTCATAACAGTAGCAACATTACAGTTATGAAGTAGCAACGGAAATAATTTTATGGTTGGAGGTCACCACCACATGAGGAGCTGTCTTAAAGGGTCGCGGCATTAGGAAGGTTGAGAACCACTGGTTTAAAACCTTAATTTCTAGTGAACAATATCAGTGGCTATAGCGCTAGTACAAAAACTGTATTTTAATGTGTAGCAAAAAATCAATTATATCCTTTTTTTACATGTGCAAAAGTTTACTCTTAGAGTAAGTCTTGGACTAAGAGGCAGTATATGTCATTTTAGAGCAAACACAATATAAAATGAGAGTTTAAATTTATATGCTTCATAAATGCATTTATAGCCTTAGTTTATATGTTTCTATGATTGGATCTCTACTGAGTTTGAGAAAGTAAGACCACCACATATTATTTTTATATCAGGGGAAAGATTGTTATAACCTGTAGTAAACTCAAGCTGGTTTAGCATATTAAATAATGATACTTAGAGAAAAAATTATTTAGCTTATGCAAGAGTACTAAGCTTACTTCTTTTAAAACTATTGGAGGCATTCATTAAAGCTAAGATTATAAATTTTACTATTGTGTGTGATATTTAAGTGTATGTGCCAACTTGGCTGGGCCACTGTGCCCAGATATTGGCCAAACATTGTTCTAGATGTTTCTGTGAGAGTGTTTTTGGATGAGATTCACATATACATTAGTGGACTTTGAATAAACCGACTGCCCTTCATAATGTGATTGTCATTCAATCAGGACAATCAGAAGGTTTGAATTGAAGGAAAGACTAATCTCCTATGCAGCAAGAGGGAAAACTGCAGCAGACAGCCTTTGGACTTGAACTGCAGCATCGTCTGGGTCTCAGGCTGGCCAGCCCACCCTGCAAATTTCTGGTTTCCCAACCTCCCTTATTGATACCAAAAGATTTGTGTGTTGAATTCCAGTTCTTGTCTCTCAAAAATAAAAAATGATGTCCCAGACAAAATCAACGAACGGGAGGAAAGTTTATTGGGAGAAGCCAATCCTGGAAAAGGTGTAACTGAGGTTGCAGGAGCAGACCGGTGCCTGGAACTTTCTTTCCATGTTACAGTTGGGAGTAGTTTGGCATCCAAGCTGATTAAAGTCTAATAGTCCATGTGTGGAGGCCACATGGCCAGAAGCCATGTGGGAGCAGGACTGTACTGCCCCACCACAGGAATGAAAGTCAGGAATCCATTGCATGAGGGAGAGAGCTTGTGCCCAAGAGAAGGTACATGCCTTTTAATTTAGGGGGTGGGTACAGTCTTAGCTCCTATTTGGTTCTTTCAAAGAATTCTGCCTTAGCAATATCCTTTGGATTGGTTTATAGGCCTTGTCATTGGTATTCTGCATGCTGCCTGTCTTAGCGATATTCATACCATTTAAAGTTCATGCCTCTCTCATGAATGAGTGCCTTCCTTCCCTGCCCAAGTGGGATGCTTTAGTAATTCTACCTAGCTTTACTTCCTCCCCGCTCCATGGTCTCTGTCTCGGTCTACCTAGCTTCCGTCTGTCTCCTCATTATCACACGAGAAAATGTCTTAAAATATACAATTTTTTTTAGATTTTTTTTTCTCTAGAGAACCATGACATATATACCTTGGTAAGACCTAGATCTAAAGTGGATTTTAAAGTATCGCTACATAACGATAAAGACACTTCTTAAGAATCAGTTATAAATAAAAGTTTTGCTACTTTTATTTTTCTACAGCTCCAATGCTCAGTAGTCTGTTTTGTTTCTTGCTTTGAGTTCCTAAGGTAGATTCCAGAACCTGACCAGCAGAACAACTTTCAGAACATCAGATAGCATAGCATAACTGGAGGGTTCCTCAATAAGTACCTATCTTGGAACTCTGGGCAGTGAACACAGAGTCTATTATAGCATCAAAGTACTTCCACACCCACCCAAAGTCTTTTCAGACTTGCCAAGTCATTTTTAAACTTATTTTTATTGTTGATGCTAATATAGATGTCTTCCATCTTTTTGCCGCCCTCCACTTGGCTCTGCCCCACCCCAGGTCTTCACATTACTGTTGTATGTGCCCATGGGCTATGAATATCTATATCTCTCTGTCTATCTATCTATCTATCTATCTATCTATTTATCATCTATTTATATGAAAGGTTAATATGCAAAGTGTACCCTTGGGAGTTCAACTGGAAGAACAAGTTTGATCCCTTGCTATGATGTGTGTCGACCACCAAGGGGCGGTGTGGAACATGGTGAGCGACCAGCTGTAGTGGCAGTGCTCTGACAGAGAGAGGGAAGGAGGAGGTGGGGAACCTGATTGGCCCTGATCACCTGCCAGGCCTAGTATGCATATACATTCTATGGTTAATCTCTTCTCCCACCCTCTTCCCCCCTTTCCTCTGAGATCTGTCAGTCCGTTCCATGCTTCCATGTCTCTGTGACAGTGATCTAGGTGTGGAATACTATAGCTATCAAATAGAAGGGATTCCAGGTTGGCTTTAGAACACAAGCAAATGTCTTGAGGTAAGAGAGTTGATGCTTTTGAGCAACAGAAAAATAAAGAAAAAAAAGGACAGTTCAGAAAAGGTATGCAGAAGGTAGAAAGAATTGGAATTTGATTAACAAATTGCTTTAAAGTTTTGTTTGTTTGTTTTAAATAAGATTAAATCTTATTAGTTGATGGAATAATCTAAAAAAGAAGCCATGAAAAATACAATTTATGGAAGAGAGGGCCATTTTTGGGGAGGCCTGCTTGAAGAAGTAAAAATTTAAGGAACTGAGTACAAAATTGGACAAACTAGGTTTAGCAGAGCACAGATTGCCCTCTGTTAACAGGAGAGAATGATGAATCTCACTGATTGTGTGGAAACCTGTAGTAGTACTTGAAAACAGTGATTTTCTTTTGATTAAATCCATACTCTCAGTGAAACGGGAAATAAAGTTACCAACTAACAGTAAGGAGAGGAGTGTTAGTGATTTAAAGACAGAAATAAGGAATGAAATAATTATTTAGGACCTTGAAAAAAAATGATAAAGAGAATGTAGTAAAGTAGCATAGAAGGCCCGATAGGTTTATAGTCAGTAATGTAAAACAAGAATACTCAGAATGATAAAGTGTTTTTCTTCAGTCAGAGTCCAAGATCTGAAGAAGGAGAATGTTAGATTAATGAAGGCCTTTTGCCTAATTGTTCTGAGTCTCATACTTTAAAAAAATATAATTTGAGCATTTGAAACAATGACCTCAAACATTATCTTCCTTTGTTTCCTCTATGTTATTCCCTGGATTACAATGTATGCTCTAAGGATTTTTAAAGCATTCCCTTTCAAATGTAATCTCTTCCCTGTCCCCTGTTATTTGCCAAATCTGTTATTTCTTTGAAATTTGTTTGCACTTCTTTACAGCAGTTCTTCAATGAAGCCTTTGTTATTATCTCAAAATCAATTGGCTTTAAAACTAGAGGTTGTAAAATTTTTATGACACATATATACAAAAGCCAGAAATCATTCACAGTCTTGGACAGGTTCCCACATATAATGAGTTTAAATTTGGTTCTTAAGGGTGAACAATATCATATAACTTCAAATTTTTCAATCAGATGAAACTGCTCTGCACTCCCAGCCTCTGAATGACTAGAAAATGCAATTGTATATTAAGAAGTGTACCACTACTCATGTCTCAAACTATTGGAGGTAGGTGTCAAGGAAAAGTGATGGGGATGACTCTTCCTTGCGATGCTTTGTGTTGCAAATTATTTGCTTCTCCTGCTGAATACACCAATGTCAAGCAATGGCAATTAAACATCTCAGAGATTACATTCTTACTGAGCTGTTCAACTCTATGTAGATTCCACCAGTGATGCCCTTCTGTTACCAGGTTCTTCCCCATGCTCTAAAAATCTCACCTGTACGTCACAGCTTAAGATCTAGGCACACTTGGGAATAAATGTTGTGTTGATTGAACTTTATTCATTTAGAGGGCCCTCCAAAATAAATATGAAAATACATCTAATATTATACATTTTTTTACAACTGTTAAATACCATCTATACCCAAAAAGGGTTATATGCTAATTAGAACAGGAGACCTTCCAGACATCCTTCTGGACAAAGCCATGGTGGTGGGGCCGAGGCAGAGGTGATTAGGGGTGAACAATCTGGGAAGGGAGGGCAGTAGGGGGCAAGCAGGCCAGCAAGGGGGGGCAGTTGGGGATGAGCAGGCCGGCAGTAGGGAGCAGTTAGGGGTGAGCAGGCCCAAGGTGGGGGCAGTTGGGGTTGATCAGGCCAGCAGGCAGAGTGGTTAGAGGTGATTAGGCAGTTAGGCATGTGAGCAGTTAGGAGCCAGTAGTCCCAGATTATGAGAGGGATGTCCGACTGCCAGTTTAGGCTGGATCCTAGGGATTGGGCTTATACTGGCAGTCAGACCTCCCCCTAGGGGTTCCAGATTGGAGAGGGTGCAGGCCGGCTGAGGGACACCCTCTCACCCCCCTGTGCATGAATTTTGTGCACCGGGCCACTAGTAATCATTATAAATTAAGAATGCTCTCCTAATAGTTGTGTTACTTCACTATCACACATAATTCCAGAATAATGCTTGTCAACACACTTTTTGATAACTTCTTAATATACAAACAATTTTATTTAATTTTCTGTACTGAGAGTAGAATGTTTCTAGAGAGGTGAGAGACAGTGAAGGTAAACATGTATAACCCCTAGTATCAGGCTTTATGTAATGGTAAGAAAAGATCAACAAACAAACAAACAAAAAGCCTTAAACAATAATAGATATTTTAAATATATTTTTGTATATTAACACACAAATACGTAGTTACTTTATTTCAACTACCTTTATATATTAAGTACATAAACCTCCAGGTTTGTGTCAAAGTTTTAAAAAAGATAGGCAAGCTGAAACCGGTTTGGCTCAGTGGATAGAGTGTCGGCCTGCAGACTGAAAGGTCCCAGGTTCGATTCTGGTCAAGGGCATGTACATTGGTTGTGGGCACACCCCCAGTCGAGGGCATGTAGGAGGTGGCTGATCAATGTCTCTCTCTCATCGATGTTTCTAACTTTCTATCTCTCTTCATTCCTCTCTGTGAAAAATCAATAAAATATATTAAAAAAAAAGATAGGCAAGTGTATTTTATCATTTTTGAAGGGAGACATTTTATCTTAATTATCATTATAAAATAATATTTCACATAAGTACTTTCTCATCTGCTTTTCACAATATGAATTTTTAAAATAACTCTTGGTAAAAAATATTTGTGTCAGACACATTCCTCTAATTTGTGCCCCTTTTTTAAATTTTGTTTCATTAATTTAATGGAAAATCACAGAACAACCTATAATAGAAGATTACTTTATGATATAAAATGACTGTATAATAACTTTTTCTTTTTCCTGAAGAAAAGATTGTTTAGAATTATTTTTAAATTTTTAAGTGTTTGCATGGGGAAGAAAGTAAGGGAAATTATTAATGATTCTACAATTGTGTGTAAACTATATAGAGCTTGTAATTATCCATATTGTATTTAAGGCAATGAAGTATAATTACAATATAACATTATGATTACTTTGTACATAAAATTGTTAAGAAAGCTGATCACACAAGTTGTTCGTCATTTTTAACACATTATATTTTATTCAAATTGCCATTTAAAACTAATTACATATCAGTGTTGCCTTCTTTAAGACAAAACAACAACAAAAAATCTACACAGCAACCTGAATGGATCTGGAGAGCATTATGCTAAGTGAAATAAGCCAGTCAATGAAGGAGAAACACCACATGATCTCACTCATTTGTGGATGATAATAAAGAACATTATAAACTGATGAACAAAAAGATAGATACAGAGGCAGTAAAGCATCAAACAGACTGTCAAATTACAGAAGGAAGGTTAGGGAGAGGTGAGGTAGTTAAGAGATCAACCAAAGGACTTGTATGCATGCATATAAGCATAACCAATGAACACAAGCACTGGAGGGTTAGGGTATGCCTGGGAGGGGGCTGCAATGGGAAGATATGTATACATGTAATACATTAATAAAAAAAATTTGAGAAAAAAAAAAGAATAGTGCCAAGCACAGTAATAGCTTTGTAGATGTTTGTAAAATAAAATAATTTCAGGTCTCATGCATGCCAAAAAAAAAAAAAAAAACACAAATAAAACATTCTCATTGAATTAAAATCAACATACTATTTTGTTCCAGCTAAATACACAATGAAAACAAAATTGTCACATCCATAGTCATGACCTTTCAGCTAAAAAGATCTATTCTGCTTATGTCATTTTTAAATAATTTAGTTCCATTTCTTAGTTCATTATTTTTTGCTGTTCTTATATAAAAATCATCTACTAGGTCCTGTATGATAGAGGCTCAGATATGCTGATATGCAGAGCTCTTCCTGTGTAATTATTTAACGTGTTATGCTTTTATTATTTTCCAAATTATGCTTATTAAATGTAATTATTTTAATCTTTATCATATTTGTTTCTTATCAGTTTTTGTTTCCCAAATAAGTTGATTTTTTCTTCAATCTTATCCCACTGAATATTGTTCCCCCTCTTCAGCCTTCAGGAGAATAGAAGACAGGTTTAAAATCTCTAATTGTTGAGCAATGGGTTATTCAGTGGTGGGTGAGGGCATTGCTGAAATAATACGATGTTGGTAGTTATGGAATAGTTATTAATTTTAGGGTTTTAAATAGCAAGTCAACTTATATTTTTATTAAATACAACAAATTTTGTTACAATAGGTAATTCTCAATGCAGACTAAGCAATCAATAGTATTAATTTCTATACTTTTTTGCCTTCAATTCTGTCATTTCTATCTTCTATTGTTTATCATCTATATTTTATTACTACATATTAGTTACAATTTATATGTCCTCAATAGTTGTTTCCTCAAAATTTTAATACACATTTCAATAAAACTAGTATATATGTTCTCATCACATCAAACACATTTTTTTCTCAGGTCGAGTTGAATGCATTGCATTATTGATGACATCTATAATCTAGAGTTACATTCATCTTTATTTTTTCTTTTATACAAAGAACAGATTGCAAGAGAATTTATGATTTCATTGTTCATGCTCAAGGCTTTTCTGCACAATTGATGGCTCACACATTTCAAGGAATATTGAAA
The DNA here is from genome assembly GCA_011751065.1 of Lasiurus cinereus. Lineage (NCBI taxonomy): Eukaryota > Metazoa > Chordata > Mammalia > Chiroptera > Vespertilionidae > Lasiurus > Lasiurus cinereus. The sequence continues at coordinate 61,734,173 of JAAGEH010002531.1, forward strand.
TTAATTTTCATGATGACCCTCATATCCTGCAATAAGCCATATCACCCTTTGCTTACACTGCAAAGATAAAAGTGATTGACAGGAAATACAACTATTTGCCATTTAAGTGAAGGACAAAGTCATATTTTCAGAAATGTTAGCTACCACTAGAGAACAGTATTTGCTTATAGAAATAAAACATTGCAAAAATTAAAGGGTAATATTGTTCTATTTTAATTCACTAGTTTTATAGACAGGCCTCAAAACCAGAATACACAAACATTATGTATAGTAAATTTACATGTTTTATTTTTAATATGCCCATTGTTTATAAAAATACAAATTAGATTAATTAAATCTATTTTGTTGATACAACCATTAACTTAATATTATATAGCTTAGTCAGAATCACTAGTTTTACATTCTGTTATTGGTTGTTAGATCTTGAGATAGCTACATATACATTTTGTCATTGCCCCATCTGTAAAATAGGGTTGACAATAGTAACAATTATGTAAAGGTTATATTTTCATTCATTTATTTTACTCCTAACAATTCTTTGCACATTGATTAGCACATATGTACTCAATAAATTTCAATTTTAATAATAATAAATTATTCTTTCATAGAAGAAAGATTTTCATTGAATCCATATCTGTCCTACATTGCTATTTAAAAACACACTAATGAACTTCCAAAACCTTAATTATAACCACAGACTTTTAAAATAATCTAGTAAAGTTATTCAGCTTTGATGTATCATTAACCAATTCTGGGAACATTTTATTCCTAAAATTCTTATTTAAAGGTGAAATATCATGTAGAGCATTGGCCTGCAGACTGAAGGGTTCTGGGTTTTATGATGGTCAAGAGCTCATGCGTGGGTTGCAGGCTGGATCCTCAGTATAGGGCGTACAGGAGGCAACCAATCAATGGTTCTCTCTTATTATTGATGTTTAGATCTCTCTGAAATCAATAAAAATACATTAAAAATAAATAAATAGCCCTAGCTGGTATGGCTAAGTGGATAAGAGTGTTGGCCTGAGGACTGAGGGGTCCTGGTTTCGGTTCTGGTCAGGGGCATATGCCAGGTTGCAGGCTCAATTCCCAGTGGGGGGAATGTAGGAGGCAGCCAATTAGTGATTTTCTCTCATCTTTTTTTTTTTTTAATTTTCTTATTTATGTGCGGGAAACCAAACATTGTTCTCACTAAATGGATGTAAACAGGAAACCAGAAGGCTGGTCAACCTTAATTGCTCTGAAAGGTCAGAGCTAATTACTCACTTTTTAGTTGAAAACATTGTTAGCTAAAGCAGCCTCTACCTGTTTATTTCATGTTAATTTCTGTTTTGTTATTTCCTGCCTAAAGGCTAGGGGTGTGTCCCAAAGCCTTAATAAAAGGGAGAAAAAGACCAGAGCAAGTGGTAGTCCTTTCCACTAGAGGAAGGCTCTGCCTGGCCCCCCAATATCGCCAAATTAATATTTTCAAGCCTCTCTCTTCATTTGTGTGCAGCCTCCTTCAGAACCCGAACCTGATCCGGGAACCCTGAACCATGCAGGATGTGGAAAGGGGCTCCCACATTTACGTGTTACATGTATACATATCTTGCTATTGCCCCCTACTCTCACTCCCAGGCATACACTAACACCCCAGAGTCTTGTGTCCGTTGATTATGCTTATCTGCATGCATACAAGTCCTTCAGTTGGTCTCTTATTTACCCCACCTCTCCCTAACCTTCCTGCTGTAATTTGACAGTCTGTCTGATGCTTTACTGCTTCTGTATCTATCTTTTTGTTCATCATTTTATAACATTTTTTATTAATCATAAATGAGTGATATCATGTGGTATTTTTCTTTCATTGGCTGGCTTATTTCACTTAACATAATGCTCTCCAGTTCCATCCAGGTTGCTGCAAATGGTAAGAATTCCTTCTTTTAATGGCAGCATAGTATTCCATTGTGTAGATGTACCATAGTTTTCTGATCCACTCATCTGCTGACGAGCACCTAGGCTGTTTCCAAATTGTAGCTATTGTAAATTGTGCTGCTATGAACATAAGGGTGCATAAATTCATTCTGATTGGGGTTTCTAGTTTCTTAGGATATATTCTTAAGAGTGGAATTGCTGGGTCAAATGGGATTTCCATTTTTAGTTTTTTGAGGAAACTCCATACTGTTCTCCACAGTGGCTACACCAGTCTGCCTTCCCACCAGCAGTGCACAAGGGTTCCTTTTTCTCTGCATCCTCGCCAACACTTGTCATTTTTTGATTTGTAGATGATTGCCATTCTGACAGGTGTGAGATGGTATCGCATTGTTGTTTTGATTTGCATCTCTCGGATGATTAGTGATTTTGAGCATGTTTTCATGTGTCTTTTGGCCTTCCTTCTGTCTTCTTTTGAAAAGATTCTATTTAGGCCCGTTGCCCATTTTTTTATTGGATCATTTATCTTGTATCTCTCTCCACCTCTCCCTTCCTCTCTGAAATTAATAAAAATATATAAAATAAATAAATAAATAAATAAATAAAGATGAAACATCATGAACTTTACTACTCAAATAGAAATTAAGGTTGATGTTATAGTAAATGACATTCCCAGTGTAGGGAAAGAACAAAAAGACAAGCAATGACTAATTGTCTCAAACCTTGTTATATGCCTCCCTCAGTAAAAACTAGAGACACTATTAAGGCTATCCTCAAATGAGTAGCTATCACATTTTACATCACTTATTGACTATGTCACTAATCATTTTAGACTTAAGAATAAATGCAATCAATTTTTACAACCATTCACATTCTATAACATATGATGTTTATTTCCTTTGGCTCAAATGTACTTCTGCCAATTGTAGCTTAAAGAAAAATAATGGCTTTAATTCTGGTTGTACAAACACACATTGATTTATTATTTTAATACAAATCAACAATGATGGCTCACACATTTCAAGGAATATTCAACAAATATTAATGATTTAATGTTGCTTAAAGTGATCAACCTTTGGCTACATTCATTGTAGGGGATGGGCCACTAAGATGGAACTTTGTTTCTAACAAATTTTCCCAATTTATTTAATCACAGGTCCTCTGCCCATGCCTTCCCTTTATCAACCCTCCACTTCTTCTTATATAACAACTAAATATCACATTATATGTAAAACATTCTGCAGACAGTAATAGCAAGATAATTATGACAAAGATTATAGCTATGTTGTTATTGATTTTTAAATAGTTTCTCTATAAGTTTATAATGAAGAAAGAAAAAAGTCTGTCCTATACATTTCATATGTACACGTGGCAGGTTTTTTACTTTTTCAGACTCACATAGTAATAAAGTAAGTTCCTATATTAATTGCAGATATTTTTTAAATAACTTCACATAGTTAAATTATAATTCTATCAACTTCCTTAAAATAAGAAGGAAATGTTAGTAAATTCAAAATATATGAATCTGCATAAATCCTACCCCTGTATGATTGTATTTTCTATTAATACCTATTTAAGAATCATGTGATTAGCTTGTTAAAAATATCTTTTCCTTTTATCCTACTTCAGAGCTAACTCAAAATTAATGAGTGTTAGAACCCACAAATTTGGTAATTTCAAGTTATCATCACAAGTTTTTCTTATATAGTGTTCATAGATTGAACACTACTGATCCTATAAAGATAAAGTTTAAAATACATGATTAAATTTATAATTCTATGTATATAATCTATTATGATCTAAAGTATCATTTATACTATTGAAGTTGACAATATTTTTAGATTTAGTATTAGACCTTTGTGTTCAAATAATATGTCAATATTAATGATATAATAAGTATATATTTAAATGCCTGGGGTATTTTCTATAATTACTTGAATGTATCTGACTAAATATTTCAAATCTATTGTCTCAGTAGAGAAAGCATTTTTGAAAATTTGAAATTCATACCTTGTATTTGTGTTTCCTTCTTATTTTGTTTGTGTGTTTGTTTTTTCTTTGTGTAGAATCAAGTGAGCTACAATGGCTAATCAGTTTATTCTAACAAACAGGAGTCAGACATAAATAAAAACGTAATAATCCTATATAATAAAAGGGTAATATGCAAATTGACTTCTGTCTTCTTTTGAAAAGATTCTATTTAGGCCCGTTGCCCATTTTTTTATTGGATCATTTATCTTGTATCTCTCTCCACCTCTCCCTTCCTCTCTGAAATTAATAAAAATATATAAAATATATAAATAAATAAATAAATAAAGGTGAAACATCATGAACTTTACTACTCAAATAGAAATTAAGGTTGATGTTATAGTAAATGACATTCCCAGTGTAGGGAAAGAACAAAAAGACAAGCAATGGAACAACCATTCACTATGATGCGCCCTGACCACCAGGGTGCAGATCCTCCACAAAGGAGCTGCCCCTGGTGGTCAGTGAGCTCCCACGGGGGAGGGCCACTCAGCCAGAAGCCCAGAAGCCCGGCTCATGGCTGGCGGGCACAGTGGTGGTGGTGGGAGCCTCTCCCTCATCTGTGGCAGCACTAAGCCATCAGTCAGATATCTCCCGAGGGCCCCTCCAACTATGAGAGGGTGCAGGCCAGGTTGAGGGACCCCACCCCCCTGAGTGCACAATCTTATGCACTGGGCCTCTAGTAACACAATATTATGCTAGGTTTTCAGTTAGGGAGATGATAAGTGCAAGATAAAGGGTATAATTAGATATAATGGAATCAATTGACCTTTTGAAAATGGGAGAATAATTTAGGTTTATTTTATTATATTAAATTAAAATATGTTATATTTAACCTCATGAATCATGGAGATATAACTAAAATTATAGATAGAGTTAATATGTGAGAAAATGTTAAGTATGACAATTATTAGGACTGATATTTTGGTGATATCTAGGTTAAAAGGTATGAATCTTATTAAAATTGAAATTGTGAACATTTAACAAAAGCCAAAGCCACCTTTGGTAATTGACAGACTGCCAGGCATATAAAATGAGATGCTGGGGATTAATTGGCGAAGGGAGACTGGAGTTTGACGACTTCAGAACTCTGCTTATTAGAACTGTAGTGAGGCACCGGGGAAAAATATTATGGGAGTCACCTCTGTGAGCACATACATTTAAAGCTCCATTCAGCCTCTTCATCTGGACTGGCAAAATGTCCTTAAGAAAATCCCCCTGAGGGCCAAAGCTAAGTACTGACATATATGTGGCAGTATCATTTCTGGGATAGATATAAATGAGTTTCCATGAGTGAAGTTAAAATGCAACAAAAAGAACATAAAACAACTGTTTCAGTTTAATATTTTTTTCAAAAAGCTATCCAAAGTTTTTATTTAATCACTGTTTCATCTGCTTAAAATTTAACTTTGCAGAATGAAATCACATTGCATTAGTTAGTATAGTAGGCCAAATGATTCCCTCTTTGATAGACAGGTTCTGATCTCCAGAAACTGTGAATGTTACCGTAATTGTAATTGGCAAAATGACAGCAAACAAACAAACAACAATAATGCTTTTTGTTTATTAGCTTAAGAAACAAAAACCACCTCCTTTTGAATTGAATAAGGAAGCATACTTGCTAAAATCATTAGTATTTCCAGCATTGTACTGTATTCCAATTATTTCTTTATGACATTGAGTCACAAAGAGTTATAGAAGAAAACAGTTTTAAAAGCAATAAATACTTAACAGTAAGTATTAATTATTGTATTTACCTATATTCATTTTTGCCTCTGCTGAAATTTTTGACAAGATTTGTGAATGGTTAGTGTAAATTCAGCCTTACTTAAAAGCATTTGATTTGCTTAATGAAAAACTGGCTCTACACTTCATGTTCCAACCATACTTACCACAGAATTCAACATATTCAGGTATCGGTGGTATTGCTATACATACCCTTAAATCGCACACCAATATGTGCTAAACATTATTTTTATAACATTCAGTTGCAAATGCAGTTGTCTATCAGATCTCCTTTAAATATATACAAGTTCTTCCCACAGTGTTTTCTTAAAGTTACAGATAGAAATATAAAGTTGCCAATGAATTTAAATATAAATGGATATAGATAAATATAATATTTCACTTTAGCAAATGTTTAATAGGCACCAAGTGTATGCAATATATATTGCTGTATTCTAGAGAAAAAAAAGTCTAAAATATGTGACTAATTCAGCAACTTTGAAGTTAAATAACAGAGGTATAATATATACACAAACATACCACAACATTATTATAACAGAGATATGATAAAGTTTAATATACTTGGAAAAGCAGAGATGAGTGTAAGTGCTTAGAGAAGGAACAGTTTCATTTGAACTGAGGGAATCAAGGAATTGGGACTCTGGAAAAGTTGCTATGTGTGTCATAAACACTGAATCATATTTAGATTTACTAATATAGTAAGGAGAAAGAGGAGAAGCTGGAATATTTTTTAAAATAATAGTTTCATCATGTCACTGAGTCTTTCATGGTCTCTACATCATACCAAATAATACCGTGTAAGCATAACATCCATGTGTTAATCATTTTTCAATTACATTTATCATCTATGTCATTGCTCACTCTGGCACCAAACTTGAAATCCTATCTAATCTGCCTCCTCACAAGCCCTAATCATCAGTCAAGATAAAACTCAAACCCACTTTCAAGCTCAAGCCATTATGTTCTATCTTTGGAAATTCTCTTGCCTTTATTTACATATAACATGTTGATATTTGAGATATCCTGTCGTTGTTGATATATTATCTTATACATATTATTCATATACATAGGCATTATATAGAATGTCCCAGAAATGTATGCACACTTTGAATGATTATAAAGTCAGTGTTTATTAAAATACAGTTCATTTTAAAAATGCAAAAGAATATACAGAAATTACTTTTTTTTGTTAATGCCTGTTTTCAAACCAATGACCTTTCTGGTCCAGGCACTGATGACGACACAAAGCAATGGGACTGCAAACATCAAGAATCAGTTTGTCAACTTTTGCCGATTTTGTAGCGTAAACTTTATCTTTTGTGTGTCCCCTTAAAAATTCCAGTGCATAAATTTTCTTTGTCCAAAGTGTAATCTGGCTGCACCTATGATTTCAAATCAGTTAAACCCGAAAAAGGAGAGGGCATTAAGTGAATTATCAGCTGTTAAAATGTATTTTCTCTTTAGGTTCTAAGTGATATGCAATAGATAGGTGTTTTTGGTAAAGGAGTTGTAATTGTCACAGTCATGCATTGCATTAACTGCCTTTCACTTGTGATTAACACAAACTGGGATTTTTAAAACAACAGAAATTCTCTTTCACAGTTCAGAAAGGTCAGATCAAAGTGTTAGAAAACTTGGTTTTGCAGAGGATCTGAGAAATAGTCTTTTTCATTCCTTTTTCCTAACTTCTCCTGATTGTCAGGAACCCTTAGCCTTACTTTGGCTGACAGCTGCATGTTTACAATCGCTACCTGTCTTTGCACAGACTTGTTCCTTGTGTGTCTGTGTGTATGTCTGTGTGCTCTTTCCTCTTTTTATGATACAATCATTGAATTTAAGGCCTACTCTAATCTGACATGTCCTTATATTAGCTAATTGTACCTGCAAAGATCCTATTTCTTTGTTTTAAATTTTATCTTATTATTTAAAGTATTACAAATAGTAGTACATATGTCTCCGGCCTCCTCTCCCCCCAACCCCGCCCATGCCTTCACCTCCCCCGCCCCTTCCCAGTGTCTTGTGTCCATTGGTTATGCTTATAGCATTCATTCAAGTCCTTTGGTTGATCTCTTACCTCCTCCGAACCTCCTCTGCCTTCCCAATGTAGTTTGACAGTCTGTTCGATGCTTCTTTGCCTCTGTATTTATTTTTATTCATCAGTTTATAATGATCTTTATATTCCACAAACGAGTGAGATCATGTGGTATTTATCTTTAACTGACTGGCTTATTTCACTTAGCATAATATTCTTCAGTTCCATTCATACTGTTGCAAATGGTAAGAATTCTTTCTTTTTTACTGAAGTGTAGTATTCCATTGTGTAGATGTACCACAGTTTTTTTAATCCACTCATCTGCTGATGGGCAATTTAGGCTGTTTCCAAATCTTAGATATTGTAAACTGTGCTGCTCTGAACATAAAGGTGCATATATCCTTTCTGATCGGTGTTTCTGGTTTCTTGGGATATAGCCCTAGAAGTGGGCTCACTGGGTCACATGGGAGATCCATTTTTAACTTTTTGAGGAAATTCCATACTGTTCTCCACAGTGGCTGTACCAGTCTGCATTCCCACCAGCAGTGAAAGAGAGTTCCTTTTTCTCAGAATGCTCTCCAGCATGTTCTTCTTTCCTTTGTTATGATAGCCATTCTGACAGGTGTGAAATGGTACCTCACTGTTATTCTGATTTACATCTCTGGGATGATTAGTGACTTTGAGCATGTTTTCATATGTCTCTTGGCTTTCTGAATGTCCTCTTTTGAAAAGTATCTAGGTCCTTTGCCCATTTTTTTGATTGGATTGCTTATCTGCCTTTTGTGAAATCCTATTTCTAAGTAAGGTCTTATTCTGAAGTTTGTGTGGACTTAAGGTTTTTTTGTTTTGTTTTGTTGTTTTTGTTGTTTTTTTTTTTTTGTTTTTTTTAGGGGGTGGGGAACTAATCAGTCTACTACAAGCATTAATTTGGTTGCTGAATATTTGATCATAATATACCATGGAAAAAAACTCAGTTCATATTTGCTATCAACTTTAAACATTCACAAAAACTAAGAAAAATATGTGCTCTTCATTTTATTTTCTAAAACAAATGTTCTTTGCTGTTATTTATGCAGCTGAAATTAAAATAGTTTACGTATTAAAAGATAATATACTGTTAATTTGCATCAGTAATTAATAAATTTTCTACTGTCCCCAAATCAAAGTTATTTTTTAAATTATTGTAAACTTTTGTATTTGTAATATATCTATACAAATATTTGCACTAATAATTTTTACTTATTCAAATTAGGATTAACAAAATGATTCCTTAATTTATTTCAAAATTAGAAAGGAAGTAAAGATATAAAACTCAATATAAAAAATTTCAATGTGAAAGGGAAACATCTTTATGTCTACTTTTACTTCCAACTACCATATGTTAGCTTAGTACTTGCAACAAAGGATAAATGTTATGAGTTTATAAAAGTTATAAGACCGTAATTATAAAAACAGTTATTACTTAAAAAGATGTAATATTGATATATAAATTGTATACATTAATATATATTAATATATTATCTTGTATAATATATTCACATATGTTTTATTCATAAACCATTTTTAGTCAAAGTTAGTACATATTAGAATATTCCTTTTGGTAGGATTGAGATTGCTATGTACTTAACCACCAATTTAATATTATTTTCAAATAGCCTATTTTTAGGCTTTATAAAATGTAAATATATGCCATAATATCACTATTACAAAACCAAAATATAATATTTACTCAAGGTCTAAGTAGTCTAGACTTGTAATATCTAAAATTAAAACAATAGCAAATTTACTATCCTGAAATATGGCTTTTCCCTCTCACCAATTAATTTGAATTTAAATATGGAGGTTTACTCCATCAAAATAATAGAATTATACATATTGCCTATTGTATCATCTTATTTTAATATATTATACTTAAAGTAATCTTTCCAACTAATATTTCACTTGCCTAATGATTATTACTTGTCAGAGAACAAAGAACAATACAGTGTTTTCAAATAGTAATGATGAATTTATGATATAGTTCATGTATTAATTTGTGTTTTAACTGCTGTATATTGTCAACCAAGACAATTAAATAAAAAATACTTTGAGATACTTCAAAAATAATATAAACAAATAGTCCTGTAAACATCTTTTTGGATCAAAATATTGGTACAAGTTTTGAATAGTAAGGATTATAATGAGGCAGGTGGCTGAAGCTATCACTTTACAACAGCTGGCAGAATTAAAATAAAAACCAATTATTCATTTTGACATCTAAAATTCTATTTGTTTATTCTCACATATACTAGTATTTTCTTTCTCATCTTGATTTGTTAAGTTTCTGGAAAGATTAGGATAACTAAATTAACCATATTAAAAAAAATTGGGTGACATTGATTAATATAATTATATAGGCTTCAAAAGTACAATTCTATGTCATCTGTATATTGAATAGTATGTCTACCAACCAAAGTCAAATCTTCTTTAATTACTATATATTTCACATCCTTTATACCCTTCACTATTTAAACATTATCACTTTCACATAGGTTTCTCTGCATTATTATTTTAAGAAAAAAAATCTGTATATTTATTTTATATTTTATATGACACTAATATGTATTTCACAATAAACTTATTCTGATCAACAATAAGAGCTCTAATAAATTTTTTAACAAGCTTCACAAAATAGATGAACACAAAGTTATCTTAGATCAAATCAAGTATTTAAAATAAACATTTTTAATAAAAACAATGCAATCCTATCTAATAAAGAGAGAATATGCTAATTAACCCTCACACCATCAGAAAGATGGTGGCACCCACAGCCAATAAGGAGGGAATATGCTAATTGACTGTCATACCCTCAAAAATGGTGGCACCCACAGCCACAAAATGTGGCATCCATTCCCCTCTGCCTCCCAGCCACCCAAGGACAGGCCGAAGTGTAGGCAAGCGTTGGATGGCAGCTGCCCAGCTGCCCAGGGTCGCCCAAGGCTCAAGTAACCAGGGTTGGCTGAGGCTTGCACTGCTGGCAGTGACAGCAGCAGGATTGTGGGGGAGGGAGGCATTGCCTTCCCTTCATAGCCAGTCACCTCCCATCCCTGAAGGCTCCCAGACTGGGAGAGCGGGCGGGCCAGGCTGAGAGACTCCCATTTCTACTATTAAATGACATTTTTAAATAAAATTCTACATTGTCATATGCAAAGCATAAGTTTTCAATGTCTACATGTTATTTTGGATAGTATTAGAAAGTAAAGAAATAGAGACTTTCACATAATGAAAAATATGTGCTGATTTTATTGCGTTCTTTGTTATATAGCTTAATATCTGCATACATTTAAAACCATCTAGGTTTGTAAAATGCATAATATAAATGTAAGGATAAATGTGTTTACTTTAGTTCTACATAAATGTATGTGTATTGTCAGACACACACACACACCTACAATACCTCTACTAATATGTATACATTTATTCATATATTGTTTTCTTTATAATGATTTTTGCAGTGTAATAAACATGTGCTTTAGTATTTGAGATACCCCTCCCCCCCAAGCAGTCCTAGTCTCTTGGAGAACTGGAATAAGAGGGGAAACACAATGACAAAAGGAATGTGTAAAAACTTGTGGGATTTATTATTTGCTGAAGAAAAAAAATCTCTCTGGAGAGAGCAGTTTGATTTCTTAAACTTTTCCCAGTTGAGTAAAATCACATAAAACACTTCTTGCCAAAAATACCATTAGGAATTTTTAAAAACTCATGCCTTTTGGAGTCCAATAATCTGTATGATATTTATAGCAAATAGAATGTATTTCTTGAAGAGCACAATTTATCTAACATTTATTTACCATAAAATTCACTTTTTATTAAAGACATAAAAGGCTATGTGCAACAAATACTATGAAGGATCACCTCAGAGCTCTTAAAAGTTATCTAGAGTATGCTATCAAAATTAGAAGCACTTAAACTCAGGGACTTTCATTGTGTTTATGGTATAAGAATCTCATAAAGTAGAAACTTACATTTACATGTATGTGAGTACACACACATTACTTTGTTTTTAACTTTTATTTATTGATTTTTAGAGATAAGAGAAAACAGATTTGTTGTTCCACTAATTTATGCATTCATTTATTGCTTATTATATGTGCTCTGAAGGGGAATTGAACCTGCAGCCTTGGCATATCAGGATGATGCTTTAACCAAATGAGTACCCGGCCAGGTCCTACACACAGATATTTACATTTTTCATATCTACCTTATCTGTGTACTGTAATGTCAAAATTATGTATTTATTTTACTAAAAGGAGCATACAGATAAAATATTTTGAGATACTGATCTAGTAAAAAATAATTATGAAAAGTTTATATGCAGTTGGATGATCCATCTATTTGACATGAGGATAATTGCTAAATCTCTAATATTGAATTAGGATATAGTGAGGGTGGGAGAGACATGGCTTTTTATTGTATTTTTCATGATTTATAATATGTCTTTGACCATTTTCTCAAAGTGGATATTGGAGAAAAAATTCCTCATGCTTTCCTCAGAGGCAGAGAAACATAAATAAATACTCTACAGTATTCTGTTCTTAAAATGGTCTGCCCTGAGGAAAAATTATTTCACTAAATAGTTGTCTAAACAGTTGAAGTTTTATAGAGCCTAAAGGACCTGCGAGAATCCCGAACTTGAGTGTACCCTAGCCTTCTATGATGCGGAATAAAAATATCTAATTCTAGCCTCCTATAGCTTTTTACATGGAAGGAAGCAGAGTAACCAACTCTAGCCCATGCCAACTACCCTATTTCATTCAAGGAAGTGGAGTGGAGGGAGGAGAATTGCTTATGAAGCTGAGATGCACAGGCTATGAGTTCTAATGGATAAAGTAGACAACATGCAAGAACAGATAGGCCTTGTAAGCAAAGAGGTGAAAATCTTAAGAAAGAATAACAAATAAATGATAGAAATAAAAAAAAATGGTTAAAAGAAAAAAAAAAAAGAGAAAGTACTGAAGACTTATTAGTAGACCAACATCACTGAGGATAGAATCAGTATACTTGGTGATATCCTATCTCAGTAGTCAGCAATTGTGGCTCATGAGCCTCATGCGGCTCTTTGGCCCCTTGAGTGTGGCTCTTCCACAAAATACCACGACCTAGGAAAGTCTGTTTTGAAGAAGTGGCGTTAGAAGAAGTTTAAGTTTAAAAAATTTGGCTCTCAAAAGAAATTTCAATCATTGTACTGTTGATATTTGGGTCTGTTAACTAATGAGCTTGCCGACCACTGTCCTATCTAATAAAGAGGGAATATGCTAATTGACCATCACTCAATCACAAAGATGGTTGAGTCTACAACTGAGGGCAAGTTCCCATAAGGAGCCTTAACAAGCAATCAGCAGAGACCTGAAGCTACCTGCTCCCCCACCCCAATGGGGCTTGACAGGGGACCTCAGGGCACACACCTCACCTGGCAGGGTTTGACAGGGGACCTCAGGCAGTGCCTCCCTGCTCTGGTGTCAGTCTGGGGGACCTCAAGCTGCACCCTATACCCCAGTGCCAGGCCAGGGGACATGAGGCCACACCTCCCACCCTGCTGGGTTTGATGAAGAATTCAAGGTGTGCTTCCTATCCTGTTGCTGGGCTAGGAAATCTCAGACTGTTCCCCTTACCTCAGCACCAGCACAACGGACCTCAGACCACACCCCCTTCTGGTGGGCCTTGACAGGGGATCTCAAGCTGCACCACCAGTTTGCAAACTCAGGCCATGCACTCCACTCAGCGGGCTTGAAAGGGGATCTCAGGCCATGACCCCAACCTGGTGGGGCTTGATGGAGGACCTCAAGATACATCTCCTGTCCTGGTCTGGACTGGGGGACCTCAGGCCACACACCCCCGTCCTGGTGCTGGGCCAGGGGACCTGAGGCTATGCCCCCTGTTGGGAAGGCCTTGATATGGGTGGGACTGGCCTAGTCTGGATCTAGCTCTATGTGGCAGGGGGGAGGGGTTGGCCAGGTCTGGGTCTCACGCAATTTTTAAGTGCATGTGGGTGGGTGGAGACTTGACTCTGGGTCCTGTGGTGTGCCCAGACTCTGACAGGAAGTTTTTCATATATATTTTACTAATTTCCTTTCATCTCTGATACTTCTATTATAGAGAAAGGGCAAATAGCAATATAAAATTATTTCCTCTAATTAATCCCCTTTTAACGTGCATGCATTTCATTCACTGGGTCACTAGTATCTTAATAAAGACTTACAAAACTGTAAAACCAAAGAGGAAAAAGATTAAGAGAGGAAATAAGAACATAATACCTAAGGACTGTGGGGCAACTATAAAAGATAAATCATATGAATAACAGGAAAGTCAGAAGTTGAAGGAAGAGAGAAAGGAACAGAAAAAAAATATTTGAAAAATAATGACTGACCATTTTTTTTTTAATTAATGTAAGACACCAAACCATAGATCTAGGGAGCTCTGAGAACACCAATCAGGACAAATGCCAGAAAACTAAACTTTGAAAAAGTAATTTTTAAACTGAAGAAAATGAAAGATAAAAAATTACCTTAGAAGTCAGAGGAAAAACTATACATTAACTACAGAAGAGCAAAATGAGAATTGCATGTGCTTCTCTTTAGAAACTATGGAAACATAGAGTGTATAGTGAAATATTTACAATCTTAAAAAACCTACCAACCTAAAATTCTGTATTTTGAGAAATTATCCTTTAAAAGTGACAGAGAAACAAAGATGATCAGATAAAATTAAATAAAATAATAATAATTGTCAATGGACCTGCCTTGTAAGCAATCTTTAAAAGTTTCTGAAAAAAAGAAAGTGATATAGGTCAGAAACTCCAATCTACATACAGAAAGGAAGGTTGTCAGAGAAGGAATAAATGAAGGTAAAATAAAAACTTTTGTTTTTATCATTCTTAGTTGATATAGCAGATAATAGTTCAAAACTATATATCTCCAAGTGAAATGAATTACATAAGTGATACAAAAAAGGCAGGAGGTATTAAGATTATTTTGTTATAAGGTATTCTCTTACCTTTGAAGCAGTGCATGGTTATTTGAAAGTAGACTTAGATTAATTGTAAATGTATATTGCAAACTCTTGATCAAAATCTAAAAAGGGGTGGAGAGAGTAGGATAAGTGGCAAAAATAAGAACAAGGCACAAAAACAGCAAACAGAAAGCAGTAATATATCTGGTAGATATTAATTCAACTCTATCAATAATCACTTTAAAGTCAATGATCTAAATACACCCATTAAAAGAGAGTGTCAGAGTGGATCAAAAACAGAACTGAAGTGTATGTTATCTTCAAGAAACCAACCAAAAATATACAGAAATATGTAGATTAAAAGTAAATGGGTAGAAAATATTATACCATACTAACACTAATCAAAAGAAAATGAAATCAGCTATATTAATTTCATACAGAGCAGACTTTAGCATACAGAAATTTATCTATTAAAGAGAGGGATGTTGATAATGGGCTCAATTTCTTAAGGAGATATAAAAATCATTAATGTGTATGTGCCTAATAACAAAGTCTGAAAACACACGAGTCAAAAACTGAGAAGTACACAGAGAAATAGATGAATTCACTATTATGGAGATTTTAGCACACATTTATTAGAAATGTAGTAATCTGTCATTCCATTTTCAACAGACTTTTGAAATCTGAAATAATCATTTTGCCATTTGTATCTCTGTTTCAAGCACAAATTTTAAAAACCAATAATTACTCTGAAGATCTCAAAGCTCTTTGTTATATAAATCTATATTTTCTGCCTATGGTAATAAAAGGAATATACTATATAAAGTCTAGTGAATATATTGTATGAAAAAATTGCATTGGTTTATAGTCAGAAACACTGAGTATAAGTAAAATTGTCACTGTCTTTGTCAACATGGAAGGAATCTTAATCATAAATATTAGTTACTTTGCAAGTAAAATGAAATACTTTGATTTGCATAACTAAATCAAGTTTTAGTTTTCCTCTGATCCTAAATTTAGATAATAAGAATGTATATGAATCCCAGCAATGTGGTTATATTTTTAAGCCAAAATGTTCAGCGGTTATAAATGCTTATTTTAGATTTTATGCTTCATCTGACAACAAATCTAAAGGGACACAGTAAAATAATGTTTATTCTATGCATGAACCTTTTAATTCAGCTTCTTAAATGTTTACATGCTTAATTTCATCAATCAGGCTTTTAGGATGAAAAGAAATCCAATCGTCCATAAATTTTACTCCCCTGGTGGTGTTAGGATGCCATGTGCTGGATACAATATAAATTACTGATTTAAGAGCCAGTGAATAGGACAATGTCTTTTCCAGACAACTCTAAAATTAACGCATTTCTTTTAGATATAATTTACAATGCAATGTGTTTGATTATTTTTTAAAAATTCTTTAGTGTTTAAAGTATTACAAATAGTATTACATGTCTCCTTTTATCCCCATTTGCCACCCCCATCCCCCAACACATGCCCTCACCCCGTTAGTGTCTGTGTCCATTGGTTTTGCTTATATGAATGCATACAAGCTCTTATCCCTTACCTCCACCCTCCTCTGCCTTGCCTCTGAAGATTGACAAACTGCTTGATGCTTCTATGTCTCTGGATTTATTTTTGTTCATCAGTTTATGTTATTCATTATATTCCACAAATGAGTGAATTCACATGATATATTACTTTCTCCGATTGGTTTATTTTGCTTAGCATAATGCTCTCCAGGTCCATCCATGCTGTTGCAAATGGTAAGAATTCCTTCTTTTTTTACTGCAGCATAGTATTCCATTGTGTGGATGTACCACAGCTTTTTAATCCATTCATCCACTGATGGGCACTTAGGTTGTTTCCAAATCTTGGCTATTGTAAATTGTGCTGCTGTGAACATAGGGGTGCATATGTCATTTTGATTGGTATTTCTGTATGATTATTTTTTTAAATCAAGTAATATATATAACAAAAATATAAATATTAATAAGCATTCTGAATTTAATCTATTTGAAATATCATTAAACTTTGTTTCTCTAACATCTCCCATCTTGAGCAATTTGGTTGTCAATCAAGTTTTTCACAGAAAAAAAATCTCAGTTGTTGAACCAAACTCCTTTTAGACCTGACAACCCTTTCATGCTGATACCTAAGCATAACAGAAAGAGAAAGCATCTCTCAGGCAAAAGAGGAGAAAATTCTGTTGTTGCTGGCCTAATCAAAGATTAGTACAATTATGAAACCTAAAGGTGCCATCAAGTATACTAATGTTGCTTAGAGTATGGAAGAAACACTGACACAGGCAATCAAAGAGGTATAAAAACTTGTTGATTGGGATAAAGGAAAAGGACAGCATTTCCAAGCAGTGGTAAGTGTAAAAGTAAAGAGGCTGTGTGCTGTCCTGAAAGACAAGCCCTGGATCCAGTGCTGAAAGTGATTCCTTTAAGGCTGTTAGGGGGTGTTGATACATGAAGAAAATAAGTGCTGATTTATAGATTAAACAGTATATCAATATATATCAATATATATCAATATATATATATATATATGAAAGATCAAAACAATTATTTGGGGATCTATAATCGATTAATTCAATTTACATTATTTCTAATGGAAAAATGCTTCAATTTTCAAACAAATCACTTAAATTCAAGAACTGAGATTCCACTGTAATAGCCATCCATTAATAAGAGGAAAAACTATTTTATTTGTTTGTTTTTAAATATATTTTTATTGATTTCCAAGAGGAAGGGAGATATATAAATATCAGTGATGAGAGAGAATCAATGTTTGGTTTCCTCCTTCATGTCCCACAGTGGGGATCAAGCCTGCAACCTGGGCATGTATCCTGACTGGGTATCAAACCATGACCTCTCGATTCACAGGTTGATGCTCAACCACTGCACTATAGCAGCTGGGCAGGAAAACCATTTTAAAACAAGGGACTATAACTGGGAGTGAATTAAGTTATTTTTATAGGAATATTTTCCAGCAAAAAAAAATGTTAATGTAAAGTTTAGATAAAGAAGAATTTATCTAAAATGAAGGCAATTTTTACTTTAGAATAAGAGCAAATACAAATAGCTTTCAAAAAGACTCAGTAGTGGAATATTAAAAACATGTTAAAAAGTAAAATAATTTTTTGCCATGAAATTGTGATGGATTTATTTAGCTTTTTATTACATCAACATAATAGATGCACATAGTTAAAAGGGTAATTACTTAAAATATGTTTTTGGAAATATTGTAGTATTGGGGACTTTATAAAAACTTATATTGATGATTAATATACTACTGAAACTTTCATCTTTCTGCAAAAAGTCACATTTTACCATGTGTTCCTTTTATCATCTTGTGGCTCATTGACTGATTTTAACATTTACTGTGTAGGTTCCATGAATGAGAATGTTCAAGCACATCTCTCAAGGAGTGACATATTCAATATTGGATTTGTGATCATTTTTATGGAAGGGTGGGTGGTATGAAGTAGTAGATTAATCTCAGTTCTTCTGTTCTGGGAGTAGGTTACTCAATTTATCTATTAGCCAGTGAATTTTAAGTGGAATACTACATCCCAAATTTGTTTATACTGACAACTATTTATGTTAAATAAATATTTAAATAATTCTTTATAATGCATTTGACTTGGCCAATTACAGCAAGATAGAATACTTTTAATTTCCAATTTTTTTCACATGACATATGTGATATATTGTGGACATAAATTTTATTTCAAAGAGCTATTTTTGATCAAATAATGAGTTGAAACTTATGGTGATATTAAAATATTTTCTTATTGGCTTAGAAGATTTTAAAAATTAGTATAATAGTAAAAATAATGTTTTTACTATTAAGTCCAATAAGTGCTTTTATGGACAACCATGTTTGAAAAAAATTAATACATACATCAATATTAGAAAAAGAATTGTTAATAAGGTTGATATTAAATTTATAAATATATATTGAAATAATCTTGTAACATATGATTGCAAATAGAAGAGAACGTTTAAAGAGATAGAGGATATTTATTTTGCTAAGTGTTGTGAAGATGAATTAGCATCGTTATAACTACTCCAATTTTAAGTACATTAACACTGAATTGACTCTCATGATTCAAATGATTCTTGACATAGTAAAAGATCCATTTATGGGACTTAATTTGGTCAAGTAGAGAATTCATGTTAATTTAATTGTATAAATTCAGGTCATTGGCAAGATATATTTTTTAATATATGTTATTGATTTTTTTTACAGAGAGGAAGGGAGAAGGACAGAGAATTGGAAACATCAATGAGAGAGAAACATCCATCAGCTGCCTCCTGCACACCCCCTACTGGGGATGTGCCTACGACCAAGTTACATGCCCTTCATTGAAATTGAAGCTGGGACCCTTCAGTCTGTGGGCCGATACTCTGTCCACTGAGTCAAACCGATTAGGACGTCAAGATATTTAATGAACATTTAGGTCTGATGTTTTCAATCTACTTACTCAGTTTTACATCATATAATATTCTTATGAACTATTTCATAGAGCCATTTGTTTGGCTACATGTTTTTTAATGACAGCAAGGAGAATTAATTTCAATGTAGATAGGCTTGCCTCTCACATGACTTGAGCCAAATGAAAATGGAGGTCTAAATACCATATTTACACATTTCAAATTGTAAATCAAGCTAGTGAGGTGATAAATGAAATACATTATGTCTCTTATATAGAGAAATTTATCTTGAAGATTACTTACAATGAAAGGTTTGGACCTAGAATTCTTCAGCTCTTTGGAGTCCTACAGTGCAGTGTGATAACACAGAGAGTAGTTCCATTACCCCTTGTCTATCTACCACCCATCTCTCCCAACCTCTCTCAAATGTACTAGTATGCGCGTCACCTCAGTATGTATGCATGTCTACACTCTATTTCAGCAACCGCCTTGTCCAGCAGAACCACCATGTGAACGTTGCTCTTATCTGTGTGGACTCATAGAGACATAGGCCATTCTTCCAGAGTCAAATTCTCAGTTAACAAGGTTGGTGCATTTGGGCAGAGAGCTATGGAATCACAGGGACATGAATCCTTGTTTGTTATATTGGTTCCCTGGAACTATCATAACAAAGTGCTACACACTAGGTAGGTTATGCTAACCTAACACATTAAAGATAGAGTAATTTGCCGAAATCGGTTTGGCTCAGTGGATAGAGTGTCGGCCTGCGGACTGAGGGGTCCCGGGTTCGATTCTGGTCAAGGGCATGTATCCTGGTTGTGGGCACATCCCCAGCAGGAGGCGTGCAGGAGGCAGCTGATCGATGTCTCTCTCTCACTGATGTTTCTAACTCTCTATTCCTCTCTCTTCCCTCTGTGAAAAATCAATAAAATATATTAAAAAAAAATAAAGATATAGTAATTAAAGCTTATTAAGCTCTTCATAATTAAACTGCTACAACTAAAAGACAAAAAGAAAAACTTGAAAGCAACTGGATGAGAAATCTAAAATAAAAATAATTGAAAAATTACTTCTCATCAGAAACAATGTAGACCAGGAGACAATGGAATAATATTTTTTAGGTGCTAAAATTTTAAAGATAAAAATGTCAGAAACAATTTTTTTAACTATGAGCATACGTTTCAAAATGTGAAAATATTTGCAGATAAAGAGAACTGGGATGATTTACATGTGCTCAAGGAGGAATGCTAAATGATATTTTAGAATGAAGGGATGTAAGTGAAGATGACATTTCTTTAAAATGTGTTAATTTTCTTGGAAGACAAATATTTGTGCAAAGAAAAAAATTATCATAATGTGGAGTCATTCATGGGATAATGGACCTATCACAAAAGCAAAAAGAATGGGCAAAGTAAATGGAATTGCATTATTTGTTAGTTACAAATTTTTCAAAGTAGGAAAATTAATGTAATTTAAGAAATGGAAAATATAAGGTGTGACCTAAGTATGCTAAATGGAAAGTTGAAAGTGTACAGTGTCAAAATGTACTGTGAATTTTAAAGTGTAAATATTTATCAATATTAATTCTAAATAGTCTTTGATAAGTTAAATTTGTACACTGATAGCCCCACAATACCAATAGACAGAATAATAAAAATAAGTCATGTTATGATGCCAGTAGAAGAAATCAAATTTAATAGTACATACTGCATATATAATGGATACTATTTAAGAATATCATTTAGCATTCCTCCTTGAGTACATAAGAAAAAATGAAATATTGCCATTTGTTACAACATGGGTGTATCTTGAAGCTATCACACCAAGCAAAGTAAATTGTGGGAACCTCTTTCCATGTCCTGCGTGGTTCAGGGTTCCCGGGTCAGGGTTCGGGTTCTGAAGGAGGCCGCACACAAACGAAATGAGAGACTAGAAAGCATTAATTTGGCGATATTGGGGGGCCAGGCGGGAGCCTTCCTCTAGTGGAAAGGACTGCCCTTTGCTCTGGCCTTTTTATCCCTTTTATTAAGGCTTTGGGACATACCTCTAGCCTTTAGGCAGGAGATAACAGAAATTAACATGATAATTAGCTTTGATCTTTCAGAGCAATTAAGGTTGGCCAGCCTTCTGGCTTCCTATTTACATCCATTTAGTGAGAACAATATTTGGTTTCCGACAGTAAATCAGATGAAAATGGCAAGAAACACAATATCCCATATATGTAGAACAAATGAAAACTAGTGAACAAAAAAGACATACAAAAAAGCTTAGAAGCCGACAGCAATATGGTGTTTATCAGAGGGGAAGCAGGGATGGGTTGTAGATAGTAATTAAAGTGGTCAAATATATGGTGATGAAAGGAGATTTGACTATGGGTGGTAAATACACAATTCAAGATTCAGATGATGTATTACAGAATTGCACACTTGAAATGTATATAATGTTATTAACCAGTGTCACTCAAATAAATTTAATTAAAAAAAGAATAGTTAAAATATTTGATTAACTCAAAATAATTCAGAAAGGAAGCAAGAGAACTATAGAAAAGTAGAATGGACAAATGGACATTAAATAGCAAGATGGTAGACTGAAATATAAGCATATTAATATTATGCTTAATATTATGACCAAAATCATCTATATTAATAAAAGGATAATATACTAATTAGATGTGTCAACCGGACATCTTCTGGTCATCTGGTTCTCCTTCTGGACAAAGCCACGGTGGTGGGAGCTGAAGCAGAGGCAATTAGAGGTGATCAGACAGCAAGGAGGGCGGTTAGGGGTGATCAAGCATGCGGGCAAAGGAGACAGGGGCGATCAGGCAGGCAGGCAGAGTGGTTAGGAGTTATTAGATAGGCAGGCAGGTGAGCAGTGAGGAGCCAGCATCCTGCATTGTGAGAGGGATGTATGACTGCCGGTTTGGGCCCATGAGATTGGGTCTAAACTGGCAGTCGAACATCCCCCCAGAGGTCCTGGATTGGAGAGGGTGCAAGACGTGCTGAGGGAAAACCCACCCCCATGCATGAATTTCATGCACTAGGCCTCTAGTCCTATATAATACAAGGCTAATATGCAAATTGACCAAACTGTAGAACTATTGATAGCTATGACATGCACTGACCACCAGGGGGCAGACAATGCAGGAGCTGCCCCCTGATGGTCAATGCACTCTACAGGAGGAGCACCACGCAGCCAGAAGCCCATCTTGCCAGCAGTGTCAGGGTTGGTGAACGCATCAGCGGTTGCAGCAACATCTCCTGCCTCTGTGCAGGCCGACATCCCCCAAGGGTTCCCAGACTGTGAGAGGGCACAGGCTGGGCTGACGAACCCCCTCCCAGTGTGTGAATGTTGCACACTGGGCCTTTAGTTAAATTGATAAGAAATCAACACTGAATAATATGTTGCCTAAACTATAAAACAAAATTAGTTTAAATAAAAAATGCAAATTATAAGCATACTTTCTCTTAGGTTTTACCTAAATTTATATTTATTTTTCTGTCATTTATGTTGATCCAAGATTCAAATAGGTCACAACTACAATGCATTTAGATCATAGTATGCTTTTCAATAAACAAACAACAGCAACTACCACTCACATTCTGTGTTTTTTTTTTTTTTAATAAAAATCAATTCCTTGTGCTTTCTTCCTTTTAAATTTAAATAGTTTACCATTTATTTCTCGGGTGAACTCTTATATAACTGCTTCATATTGTTGCCTTAAGTTTGTTCTCAGGGGCTATACAAATAGTTTTCTAACTAGTAGCTTTGGGAAAATAAAGATTTTTATCTTGGTCTGTTACATGTGGGGGAGTTTGAGGGAGAGGAGAAAAACAAGGAATAGGGGTTTTAAATGTTTCTGAGGGAGAATTTTCTATAGCTAATCTCTGAACTGGTGTATGAAAGTTACTATAATTTAATAATGAAATAATATAAAATTTAATTAACTTTATGAACTAACATCATGAAAGAGTGTGTATTTTAACAGAAATGTATATGAAATCAATCTAGTAATGTAGGAGCTGAGCAGTTAACTGAATCTAAGGAATTTTGCATATTGTATTTTTTAAATCCACATGATCAGACAGTGTAGAAAAAAAGTAACTGTTATAATAATATTGCAACAGTCTATTTTTTAGAATAAGACTTGAAATTGTTCAAAATCCTGTTTTTTTCTCATTTAAAACGAAGCAGTCTTACATTATTAGAATGAGCCAAGGAGAAATTATTATCTGAAATTAGAAGTCTTTGTAATTGTCAGATAGAATAAACACAATTCCTGATGGAGTGGCTTCGTGACTACAGGGCACCTTTTGTTCATTACATTATCAAAGGATACCAAGTGAATGACAACTTTTCCAATCCTGAACCTGCATTGTTATTAAAAAAAAAAAAAAGAAGGATCACTTATGAAGTTTTTAGCGGTGATAATGTGTACTCTAGCAGATGAGACAAAATGCTAAGCAGCTGCAACATGTTCTGTTCAAGGAGGAGGATTATGATTCAAGAAGGAACACATCAGGACTTTTTAAAACCTGATTGGAGGATTACATAAACTATAGAAAATAACCAGTATTAGCCATCATACTACTTTTACTACTTGATTTATTGAGACTTTGAGAGGTTAATAAAGTCACTCTTCATGAAATGCCTTTCAAGTTAGTCTTCCAAATTGAATTTTACTTTAGGGGTAAAAAATTATTAGATGATAATGATTTGTGATTTGTAAAACATGAAAGACAAACAGTCCCTTTAGATATGATCATTGCCAAGCTATGCATGCATGCATTATGCTATTGACATTAACCAATTAGATATTAAATATCAAATAATATCATGAGTAAGATGAGTGATATTCTGATTAAGTCAATAAAATAATCCTGAGCCTATTTTTTAAAACATATTACAGTTAAATATTAGTAATATATCATGTTCATTAACAAAACAATTTGGTAAAAATATAGATATTATAGCTATTAAAGTATCAGAGAAATTTAAGTAGTTCTTTAATTCTTAAATCCAAACAAAACTCAAATAAAATCCTTATAGTTAGAGAGCGATTGCCCGAAAGTAAAAGGACTTACATGAATGTATAATGATACTATAGATGAAACAAGATATTATAGGACTTGCTTTGCTTTGTTTTGAGGAAAATTATTTAAGTAGAAAGCAAGGTGGAATGAGAAAAAGGTCTTTTAGAAACAAACTGTTTACAGATTCTGCCACTTACAAGCCATGCTATTATGTGTAAACTATTAAACCTCTGTAAGCTTTAACTTATTATCTATAAGCTATAATACTCACCTAAAATAACTAGTATGATAATACCTGCCACTTTTTACCAGTCAGTAAAATTTTATAATGTTATAAATGAATTTTCAACATTAATTATATTATTGTGGTTTATTTCTGTTGCTAAATTTGAAAAGGAATGTTTATCACTGGGGTAGATAAAATGCCTGACTGAATAAGTCCACATTCTTGAGTAGAAATAAGTTGTCTGCTTATAATGTTCTAGAACACTTAAGAAACCACAGAATCATTTATGTAGCATGATACTATCTAAACCAAAACCAAGTTCTGAATTTATGTAAATTAAATATTTTCATGATTACATCCTACATCTTAAATACACTGTACCTAAAACTAACCTGCTTTATTTTACTGATGTCACTACAATTTTTTTCTGTATAGAATTTTTTGAAACTTAAAAGATGAGTGAAAGCATACGTGTACAATTATAAAATTAGAAGAAATGCCACTTATCATTTATAATGAATATTTTATTTTTGTTGTATGTAATTTTTGAAAACTGATCACATAATGATTACCATGTAGTTTGAGAAACCACTTATTTTGAATCCTATTTTACTTTATAATTTTAAGTCTTCTTAGCTTGATATTATTCTAACCTAATATTTAGGTCATTTATAAATAATGTTAATATTTTAGTACACAGGTATATTAAATTATACACTTAGAAAACAATTACAGCTTTGTTCTTTTTTAAAATTTATCTTTATTGTTGAAAGTATTATAGATGTTCCCCTTGTTTTTTTTTTTTTCCCTATTGACCCCTTCCTCCCAGCACCAGCCCCACCTGAAGCCTTCCTTACACTATTGTCTGTGTCCATGGACTATGCATACCCTGTATAATCCTATATAATAAAAGCTTAATGTGCTAAGTATCTAGTCATCCATTCAACCAATCGAAGCATAATATGCTAATGATATACTAAGGCTGCTCAACTGCTCGCTATGATGTGCACTGACCACCAGGAGGGCAGACAGTAGACCTGTCGACCAGTCGCTATGACATGCACTGACAATCAAGGAACAGACACTCCAACCAGTATGTTAACTTGCTTCTGGGGTCTGGCTGATCAGGACTGAGCGAGATGTGCTGGAGATACCCTGGAGCCTTCCCAGGGACCTTCCCTGGCTGGCAAACTTCCTACGTGCCTCTGCAGCCCTGAAAATACACCAATGGGGTTCCTCGGCCTGGCCTGTGCCCTCTCTCAATCTGGGACCCCTTGGAGGATGTTGGAGAGCCAGTTTCAGCCTGACCCTGCAGCAGGCCCAGGGACCCTAATGGTGCATGAATTCGTGCACTGGGCTTCTAGTATGCATATAAATTCCCAGATTAATTTCCCCCCCTACTTCCCACCTCCATTTTTCCTCTTAAATTCATCAATCTGTTCTTAGTTCTATGTCTCAGGATTTAATTTCTTCAGCAGTTTATTTTGTTCATTAGATTCCACATACTCAAATGATCATAGGATACTTATCTTTCTCTGACTGGCTTATTTCACTTAGCATAATATTTTTCAGATCCATCCAAGCTGCTGAAAATAATAAGAGCTCCTTCTTTTTATATAAAATATGATTAAATTTACTAAACAGGAGGAATCCCTGGTTAAATAAATATTTAAATATATGACCATTAGATATATCTGTATTAATGTTAATGAAAAACAGCTATCTAAAATTTTCCTGTGGATTGCTTTATCAAAAGAAATGTTTTTTGGTTCCCCCCCTCAAGGATTTAGGGAATAATAGACAAATGAACAAAAAAGATGGAGGTAGTGGTTGGAATGGCTTACTAGATAGAAAAAGCTATGGTATTAAGTATTTTTTTCAACATTTTACTATTGACCAGCTCTGTTATTTTTTTATTTGTTAAATAAAGGCCCATTGCATGAAATTCGTGCACAGGTAGGGTCCCTAGGCCTGGCCAGCAATCAGGGTCAATAAAGGCCTTCCAGCTGCTGGCCAGGGCCTTCCTTTATTCCATGTCACCTCTTGACCTCTTGGTGGTCAGTGCACATCATAACAAGCGATTGTGCTCCTGGTCGAACTCCCTAGTAGACACTTTGCACATTAGCCTTCTTTATATATACTATAGATTTTTTTTAATTTTAACATTGATTCAAAAGTTCATATATATTATAATTCATTATCTCTAAAATATAGAATAGGAAAAAATAAGCTCTTTTCAGAAATACATGAATGACCTGAATACATTGCTATCATTTATACAAAATATCTTGGATCTCATCTGCTGTTTTATGTTAGAATGTATTTGAACAATACAAGTCCACTGATTTTTTAAATAAATTAAGCTATAGTTAATAAACACACCTAGAAACCATCATCATAAAGAGAGAGTAAAACTTTTTTTTGGTATTTTTATTTAAAAAGGAAGTAATAGCCAAGACCGGTTTGGCGCAGTGGATAGAGCGTTGGCCTGCGGACTGAAAGGTCCCAAGTTCGATTCCGGTTGGGGACATGTACCTTGCTTGCGGGCACAACTCCAGTAGGGGGCGTGCAGGATGCGGCTGATCGATGTCTCTCTCTCATCGATGTTTCTGACTTTCTATCCCTCTCCCTTCCTCTCTGTAAAAAATCAATAAAATATATTTAAAAAAAAGAAGGAAATAATAGCTAGCAATAATCACTGCCCAACCTTCACTACTGCTGGTGTACCTAAGGCCTATTTTGACCTACTAGTTCTTCCTAGTTTTGTGCATAATATTCTCCTGATTTCATAATTGAATTTTATATACTTTTAGTAACTACTTTATAATAACCACTAATAACTGTAGTTTCCATTTAAAATCTGATGTTAACGTAGATTGTTTCCAGATTTTGGCTATTATAAATAGCACTGCTATGAACATAGAGGTACATATATTCTTTCAAATTGATGTTTCAGGATTCTTAGGATATATTCCCAGGAACACAACAATCCAATTAAAATAATGGGCAAAGGACCTGAATAGAGACTTCTCCAAAGAGGACATACAGAATACCAAAAGACAGATGAAAAAAAATCCTCAAAATGGCAAATCATATGAGAGAAGCAAATTAAAAACAGAATGAGATACTTCCTCATACTTGCCAGATTTATTACCATCAGTAAATTAACAAAGCACATGTTGGTAAGGATATGGGGGAAAGTAAACTTTCATGCACTGTTGGTGGGAATGTAAACTGGTACAGCACTGTGGAGAAATGTATGATGTTTCCTCAAAAAAATTAAAAATCTAACTGCCTTTTGACCCAGCCATTCCACTTCTGGAAATATGTTCTAAGAAGTTTACAGTTTTGAAATTCAGTATTATTTTCCCTGAGGAATAAAGTCACATTCTAAATCAAGATAAAAACACTGAGTTTCGGTGAATTTCTCTAATAGGAGAAAAATTATATATCTATACATTTTCCCACTAAACTGCTAAGAAGTTCCTAAATATTTCAAGAAAAAATATTAAAAATCCATTTAAAATATTTATGATTTTACTTAAATATTTAAAATGTTTTAAGGTTCTCTTTAATAGTATCAATGTGGTCAGGTTTACTTGGTTTTGAAAAAGAAAAAAATGAACCAAAATGTAGGGTATTGAGTCCAAATCTGTTGTCTAGCAAAACTGAAGAATGGATTCATGGACAAAAATGGTTAACAGAGGCAAAGTTTATTGAGAGAAGCCAATCCTGTAAAAGGTGCAGCTGGGGTTCCAGCAGCAGCAGACCAGTATCCAGAGCTTGCTTTCTTTGTTACAATCAGGTGTTAAAGTCTATTAGTCCATGTGTAGATTCCCACATGGCCATAAACCACATGGGCATGGGGGATCATATCTCCTGCCATCAACCCAAGAATCTAGTGCAGCTGGGGAGAGAGAAGAGCTAAAGAGAAAGAGAAAGTGCAGGTGTTTTAATCCAGGGGAAGATACATGCCTTACTAGCTCCTGATTAGCCCCTTCAAAGAAGTCTGTCTTAATAACAGACTTGGATTGGTTGTATGTATGCCTCACTATTTCATGATTGGTTTTCTGCAAGCTACCGGTTTTAGTAACATTCATACATTTTAAGACTCATTTCTCCCTGAGCACCCTTCCTCCCTCCCCATCCCCCCAGTAGTTGTGCCATAGTAACTCCACCTAGCTGAGTTCCTGGTTCTAGCTCCTACCCCCAACACCCACCCCACAATGGTCTCTGTCCCTGTCTACCTATCTTCTCAACACCAGAGGGGTTTGAGATGGTAAATCAGGTTTGGCAAGAATCTGGCTGACACTCACGCCAATAAGATGAATCACAATAATCTCTTCAACCAAGAGTTCCACTCTCATTGCAGCGTGTTCCAATTATTTATGCAGCACATTCCAATTATTTATGCAGCATGTGCAAGAAGGTTTAGATACCTGTCTTTGTTTAAGGCCACTTATCATTTAGAAACAGAATTGAAATGCTTTGATACACCAATTCAGGATTAGTCCTTCCACTGTTTACATGTAATGATAGACATGATCTCTTATATTCTATGATAAAGGACTGACAGCACAAAGCTTTCTTTGCTAAGCAACCTGCACAGTTCTTTAGAGGATGAATGCATGCTAAGGCTGTAATTAAAGGAAAGCTGTAGCTCTCAGTGTCTCAGAGAGAGAAAGAGAAAGGTTAATAAGAGCGTTAACTAATAGAAAGTCTTGAAATGCATGGTTGTACAACAAATTTAACAATTTACATGTATGTTTCATTATAGATTCACAGATTTTAAGTAAGTTTTATATGCTAAAATTCTTCCACAATAAAATGTTTGCACATGTTTCATTTATAACCAGTTTTATACAATGATAAAAAGAAAGTTTTACAAATCAATCTAAAATATAATTTGTACAACTGAGGCAACTCACACACATACTTTTTTATTTTTGTTACCATTAATGATTCAGCTAACAGTATAATTTCATAAATAGTTGGACAAAAGCTTATTCAGACAAATGCACGAGCAGTAATTGTTATATAAAGTAAATGAGTCAGTAATTCAAGTCTATAATCTTAATGCCTAATAGTTTTAGTTGGTTTGACATGTAATTCATTTATGACATTTATATATTGCCTTTGTTGAGAAAAAGAACTAAAAAAGCTAACCATGGTATACTATATATAGCTTCTGTTTAAATATAGTAAGTCTTCAATATTGTCCATAGGTTCTTAGATTTATGGTGAATAACATATAAGGGAATCAGTCTTACCAGAGGCAAATTGACAAAAGCAAGATTTTAGTTCATATGGCATCTCATCAACATTATAATGAAGTTGAATCAAACAAGATTATTCTAAGACCTGCTGTAGTTTAAAGGGACTGTCTTCAAGTTGTTAGTATAGTGAAACCACAAGCATAAAGTAGGGATTTCCTGATTTCACACAAGGGACCCCTGGAATTTCATGATTAACTATATCATCACAAGGCAATGTAAATTCCTCTGAAATCTTAAGTATTAGTTATATCAAATATTTTTCACCCAAGGCATAGGTATATGTAAGATATAAAGGAGGTAAGGGAGAAAGTTAGAAAAAAGCAGATATTAAATCATGAACCATAAATCTTACAAGCATTCACCACTGCAGCTGATCTTGAAGCCTAAACTGCGAAGGATAGCTTGATCCTACAGACATCCATTCTGCGTTCTTCTTAGATTCTCTGATAGCAACTCAGCCATGCTGGTTCTTTTTAAAAAATATATATCTATATATTTTATTGATTTTTTACAGAGAGGAAGAGAGAGAGATAGAAGGTTAGAAATAACTGGGGATGTGCCTGAAACCAAGATACAAGTCCTTGACCTGAATTGAACCTGGGACCTTTCAGTCCCCAGGCTGACGTTCTACCCACTGAACCAAACTGGTTTTGGCAGCCACACTGGTTCTTGTTCGGGTAACATTAACTTTTTATTCTTGTAGACCAAACATTTCAACTCGTAGCCTGCGGGCCACGTGTCTCATTTATTTGGCCCCATGTTAGCCTTTGAATTTGACATGCTCATTGTCAACTCTGGGACTTTGGTGATGTTGCCCTAATTGATTGATATGCTTTTCCTCTTATCAATCACATAGTATAAGAGAGTATTTAGAAACATCTCATTGAATCACCTAGGTCCCAAATTGGATTCAATTACCCTCTCAGCCAAGTTACTAGAAAACAGTCTTAAGTCCCATTTGATCTGAACCTGAATTTTTCTGGTGGAGGCATTCATCTGTTGGTCAGTTGGTTCTCTAATCTCATTCGAGACATAGGAGGCGAAACACATTGAGTATGTTATTAAGGTCTTAGAGAAAGGGACTCTTCTCAGTTTTGCTCAATACTTTTCAGGGCCATATCTCCCCTCTCTGGGAGAGAGGTAGTCATACTATCCTGGCCAATGGCTTAAAATACATACTATGTAATGTAGAATGGTCATTTTATTTGTAGGATTTTATCTTCCAGTTGGTACCAAATTTAGGCTTCAGTAGAATATCCTATATTTCTATAGGTCACCAGTTCTGACTAATGGGAAATATGTTAATATTAGTAAATTTATAGGCAAATTATTATTAAAAGAGGTTTATTGATGTGTGGTTGGCATATAAAAAGCTGTACATGTTAAAACTACATATCTCAATAAGTTTTATATGTGTATAGTAGAAACCTGGTGAACGAGATTCATGCACTTGGGGAGGAGTTTCTCAGCCTGGCTTGTGCCCTCTTGCTGTCTGGGACCCCTGAGGGATGTCCACCCTGGGGTTTAAGCCGGCAGTCAGACATCCCTCTCATAGTCCAGGGCTCTTTTTTTTTTCTATATTTTTTTATTGATTTTTCACAGAGAGGAAGGGAGAGGGATAGAAAGTCAGAAACATCGATGAAAAAGAGACATTGATCAGCCGTCTCCTGCACGCCCCCCACTAGAGATGTGCCTGCAAGCAAGGTACATGCCTCCGACCGGAATCGAACCCAGGACCTTTCAGTCTGCAGGCCGATGCTCTATCCACTGAGCCAAACCAGCATAGTCCAGGGCCCTTGCAATCTGGGATCCCTTGCTCCTTACCACTTGCCTGCAGCAGAGGCAGGAGAGGCCATGAGCCTGGCTTCTGGCTGAGCAGTGCTCCCCCTGTGGGAGCACACTGACCACAAAGGGGCAGATCCTGCATTGAGCATCTGTCCCCTGATGGTCACTGTGCATCATAGTGACTGTTTTTCTGCTGTTCAGCCTTACCTAATTTGCATATTAGGGTTTTATTATATAGGATACCCGTGCAACTATTATTGCAGTCAATATAGTGAATATATCCAATCACTACCATGTATGTTTTCTTGTGCCATTATAACTTCTTCATGTTTCTTCTTTCCTATCCCATACCCAAAAGACAACCATTAATCAGCTTCTTTCTAATTTTTGTTTGTTTATTTGTTTATTTATGGATGGGGGATCAATCTGGTCTCTGTTCTTCCAGCTTGGTCAGAAATGGGAGTTTTGCATTTTTTTAACTGTAAAATATTTATCTTGAGAAGGAACAATATTGAGTAGGGCTACCTGGAAATAAATGCAGATTATTTCAAGTCCATAGCTACTAATGCAGATAGAAGCGCTATTTTCAGGGAGGCAAATGCATAAACAGAATATGTGTCTATTCTTATGAGAAAAAAATCACTATCCAATCCATGATTAAAAGGTAACCAGCCAACTGTTCATTCCATGGTAATGTTCATTTCATGGTAATTGTGCCATTGCCTTTAATATTAGCAGGTTTTGTACTCAGCAGTATTATTCTGGGGGGAAAAACCTTGGAGAGAAGTTTGCATATCAGATCTTTCACTGTCGTTGTTCCTAGTTGGGCATATTCGTTGGATAATAATAGTTCTATATAATATGCTTATACAGAGAGTACTACCCTTATTTTTATCTCTTTAGATCTACTTCCTACATTAATATTTAAATTTTATTGGATCTGGTTTTTAACCATCCTCATCAGCTTATTAGTTATTGCTTAGTAATCATACTTGGCTATCTCTATTTCTCAAGTCTCTATATTTCCACATACAGTGATTAAAACATTTCACCCAAATATCTCTTTATTAGACGAATTTTTTTGTCATTGAAGTGCAAACCAAATATTATTGTGCAGCATATACATGGAACTGGACTTGAAAAATAATGCATATCCCTATGTAAAAAAAAAAAGATATTCCACAGTCAACTCCCCATGAGACCGTAGGAATGGTTTGAGCCCTACAATGGAGATTTGAACCACTTGCTTATGCAAACTATTTGGTTTTCAGCACATACGTGGGCAAAGTTTATATATTACACACACACACACACACACACACACACACACATATATATATATATATATATATATATATATATATATAAATTTACACATATGGATTATCCTTAAAAATGTAGGGTTAAGGGTCTTCACATCACACAGTCAAAATTCCATATGATCTTTGACTCCCTGAAAATCTAAATTGTCTTTCAGGATCCATGGGAGATAGGTTCCAGGAGTCTCCACTGATATTAAAATATTTGGATGCTCAATTTCCCTATATATAATGTCATCAACAATGCATATAGTTGGTCCTTCACTTCTACAATTTTTCAACAGTACAACTACATATTGAAAAATTATCAACATATAAGTGGACCCAGGCATTGAAACCCATATTATTAAACCCAAATTATTTAAGAACCCATATTATATAAACAGTGTAAAATCTACCTTGAACTTGAGTGTTACCATGCAAATCTAATTTTGATGAGTTTGATTTAATTTATCTCATACAGTGTGTTTTTTGAGGGGTGATTTGAGGGTCATAGTAACTTGTTATCCCCCAGTCAGGAATTTAGCTTCTACCAGGGCTCATTATAAAGCTAAAACCTGGAACTCTTCCAGATCCCTACTGATCTTGGCTGTGATTCTCCAAAGAGAACCTACCTGAGATTCCATTCAGAATTTATCAATTCCACAGATATTTCTAGTAACAGTTGAGGGCTGGATCATAAAATAAGACAGCTTGTACCACAGCTTGAACCTGTTACAGAGACATATTTTGTTCCAGGATTCATTCAAAATTGGCAAACTTCCTGGTCACCTGATAAATGGGTTAAGCAACATATCTAAATGTAATAAATATTTCCTCCAGAATTCAAGGAGACACACCAAGACTTCTGTTTTTCCATGGTGAATGGCACAAGGGGTACTTATCTAAAAAGGGCATCTCATCATTTCTCTGCATGAGGGATCTTATATTTTAATGTCCTCAATTGTAATATGGCAATGAAAAAGGAAATTGAAATAGCCCTATGACAAGTCTCACTAAGTATAATCTGAGCCTAACATAGATTATTATTTTTTGCTTACTGAAGAAAATTAGAAAAATGTTCCCATCATTTGAATTCTTTCAATAAAGACACCACATCTGGCATAGAAGCTATGATTAGCATTATCACCCAAATAATGACATAATGTATCCCCATAATTTTCTATGATTTATCTGGATTTAGCATTGATCAAAAGATTTACATGGAGATAAAGTGGTCTGAAGTCTCTACATACAATTTAATCCAGAATGCATTAGTGCTATGGTTCACTGTTTGTAGGATGTTGGGTGTTCCATGAGCTTCTTCTCTCTCTTTTTTTTTTTTGTTACTGTTTAAAGTATTACAAATAGTAGTACATATCCTTTTTTCCACCCATTGACCTCCCCCGGGCCTACCCTACCCCCCCCAATACATGCCCTCACCTGCCCCCTGCCAGTGTCTTGTGTCCATTGGTTATGCTTATATACATGCATACAAGTCCTTTGGTTGATCTCTTACAGCCCCCCCACCACACACACCCAACCACCTCTACCTTCCCACCTTCCCGCTGTAATTTGACAGTCTGTTCAATGCTCCTTTGCTTCTGTATCTATTCTTCCCCCTTCCCGATTCTTTCCTTTAAAAAATTTTGCCTCTGCAGACTAGAAATAAACCTATAAGAACAAAAAATATTTGAGTCCCAATTTCAATTTCAAACAGTTCCTTGTGTGTATGTCAGCAATGATACCTGGATGGTGGACAAATGGTGGCAATGTAGGTTCGACCCTCTCTGGTTTGGTCCTAGGCAACCTGTAGCAACACACAAGGTCTGACTGTTAGCATGGCAAGGCATTGTCTGCATCTTCCATCTCTGCACTGTTTCTCCTCTTATCTTCATGGTTGGAGCAGACATGTCCATTCTTCTCTGTTGTAGGAGTCCACATGGTCTTGAAGTTGTTTTCTGAAAGTATATAAACATATTTTTGACCAAAAGTTAATCAAGGAATATTTTCTATAAAATTGACTTGGGATTCTTTTAATTTTTGCCCAAACTATTTTCCTTTGGCTTTATTTTGGCACCATGTGTTTTTCATGAGTGTCTTGCTGTTAGCATTACAAATGAAAATTAAATTTCTAAAGTAAAAACTTTTTAGATGTAATTTACTTACAGGATATTTTTCCTTACATGATATTACCCTACTACCCCCACCTTTTTTTTTTTTTTGATTAATGGAGGCTTTTGTAAATTTGTTAATGCAGTCTTGATAACTTTAAATTTTATTTTTTGCATAAAAATATGACTGCGTTAGGTTCATTGCATGTTAAGCAATTTTACCATGAGTGAACTACCAATAGAAATTTTAGTTAATACCTTAGAAACAGCTTTTTGTCCAATACAATGAAATTTTGTTGAATATTCACTTATTTCATAGGCCAATTTAAATTAATCAAAAAAGTTGATTACTATTTTACTGTCAAATTTAATACTAGATTTCTGGGTTATGATCTATATATCCAATGATCTATATATCTGAGCTTAGTTTACCCTTTAAATATTAGTGGAAAAGATTATTTGCATTCTTGAGTAGGCCCTGAGCATTCCTGGTGCTAGGCTGGATTTAGATATAGGGTAGCTGCTGTTGGCTAAGTCTCTGTAACCTGGGTCCCGATCAGGGCTGGGCATTGGAAGCAAAGCAACCATGGGGACAGGAGATCTCCTTCAGAAGGGATAAGGGTTCAGGCCCCTGCAAGGTTGGGAGGGTGAGGGATTCCTTAGGGAAGGAACAACCTAAGTCAGGCACAGTCGCAGGGGGGACATCAGGAGAGAACTTGGGGGTCAACAGAGGTGGAGCACAGACAGATCCAGGATCTTCTAACTAGACTTTTCCACTATATCTACTATCTAATATTGCTCCAAAGGGTATGAACCAATGTGGGAACTTTGCTAGATATTTAGTATATCTATTCTGACTACATCTCTGGGTTAGGGATGAATCTTCAGTCCTATTAGACCTTGTTGATTGCATACAGTGTCAGTATCATTCAGAGAGTAAAATGAATTCTAGTTGTAATTGTAAACCAATAGTTTCTTAGAAAAACAGGATAACAAAGTTCTTCCAATACACAGGTGCATGAATAATATAAGCTTGCTATTTTAAGTGCACTTTTACCTTGCTGGAAAAAGGAGTTTAAAGTTATATTCTATTTCATTATTTTTTTTAGAATGTTCCAAATGTCAAAAATCATAATGATACTGTAGAGTTAATATTTTAAATAAGGTGGAATTATTGAAATAAGAAACACATCTTAATTAAAAATATAAACAAGTGCACTCATAAGTGTTGTTATCCAAGTACACAACAATTCTTTATCTGTAGGAAACAAGGAAATATTAATTAAAATGTATTATGAACTGTGACCAGGAAAAAGATAAAATTTCTGCACCAGGCTAAATTAAGAAAAGAAATTCCTTATATTGGGTATATCTTGAAAGTTTATTTCCTAAAACTTTCATTCATACATTATGTTTTAGAGGCAATTTCAAAACTTAATTTTGAAACCTTAAAATAATTATTTGATTCAAGTAAACCTGATATCTCTACTGATTTCATATTTGATTCAGTTTTTCTATAAAAATCATATAGTACATTGGATTTTTAATTTATTAATATTTATAGGTTTATTTTTCTAAGCATTGTGTTGAAAGAAGAATCTTATTTTGAACCCACAATTTTGTATTCTAGTTATGGTTTTGCATCTTTCCTCTTTATGACCATGGATTATTTTGAGATCACTGCTGTGATAATATAGTTTGTAACCTTGGACATAGCCCTCATGAGCTTCAATATATAGAGGTGGACATTTGCTGGTAGTACCCTAAATGAAATAAAAATTTAACACAAACAGATTCCAAATTGAGATGTCGATGTGATGAATATCTCAAAGTACAATTCATTAGATCAGAAATTGTGGATATCATACTAGAAATATAGACTTGAGTAGAAAACAGAAAGCATAGCAAAAAGCTATTCTATGAATCAGTGAGTTTTAGCCCCAGGTATACGGACTCATCTATTGGTACAGAAGAAACAAATAGGATTCTGAGCAATTTCAGATTAAGTATTTAATCTTGCCTTATTGTCTATAGCAACAGCTCTTGTCTTAGTGTTATGACAGGTTTTGTAAGAGCATCAAATGAGATTATGGTTTAGTTTTCTAAAGCAGTATAACAAATTACCACACACTTAATAACTTAAGATAGCATCAGTTTATTATTTCACAGTTCTGCAGCTCAAAGTATGGCACAATATGTCTTGGTTCTGGCCTCATGGTACCACAAGGTCAAGACCAAGTTCTCATTCAGAGACTAGGGAAATAATGTATTCTAACCTCATTAGGTATTTAGAATAATTCAGAGCCATTGGTAGAAGGATTGAAGTCCCAGTTTTCTTATTGGCTGTAACTCCTGGAGACTGAACCACATTATTTGATGTGATGCTTCCATCTTCAAATCAGCAGCAGCATTGGCAAATTCTCTATATACTTTTAATCACTGACTTTAAAGGGTTCCTTTGATTATGTAAGATTTCATTAATTAAGCTTCTTTTCAACTGTGTTAGATAAGATAGTCTAACCTCTTAAGAAAAGGCCACCAAATCACAATCTCTATGATTGTATAGGATGTTCACATTAATATGGGGGAAGAAAATCTTAAAGAGCCATTTTTAATTCTGACTACTCCATTGTATATGAAATGATTTTGTAAATAATAGAATATTAACTAAATATCTGGTATAATTTATTTTTTTCTAATCAAGAAGAGATCACTACTTTAATAACCATTTTATGATGGAAATCCAATCATATCAGATGCCTGTACCATTAAATATGGTATGATTTCTTCATACACTTTCAGATTTGGTGACTTAAAAATGTTTAGCTTTATACTGAGCTTTATTTTAGTTTTAATAGAAATTATACATTTTAAAATATTATAACTTATATTAATGTTAAGAATATAAGTAAACTAAGGGGGTGTTAGTTGGGTCATTTCATGTCTTAAGTTTATGTAGTAAAACTTTATTAGGATTTCAGTTGCATGAAGATAATTGAGATTATTTAAACTCAGTTGAGCAATTTAATAGTTTCTTTAAGGTGTTATCTATATTTATCTTGGTTCTCTAGAGCTTATTGGAGCATTTCATTTGTAGTAATGCTAGGGTAATTTATTTTAGACCAAGTTTCCCACTGAAAGTCGTTAGACATTAGGTAACCTATTAAAAAAAAAAAACTAACACACACACTCACATAGAAACACTGTTTGAAGACATTTTAGATTTACCAAGACAGTGAGAATTTATGGGGCCAGTATCAGGGATTAAGGAAGACACAAGTACATGAACACAACATTTAACATTTCTTTCCACCATGAGGAATTTGTTAATTCCAAAATTTATAGCTGAAAAGTGGAGAGCCAGAGAGAGTATTTGCAGACTTCTGTGATTTATTGGACAAAATTATGGTTTGGGGGTCACAAAAGAAGAGAAGCTCTAAAAAAGACAGAAAGATTTCACTGGAAACACCAAATTTAGCTACCATTGGAGTAAGAAGCAGAAGCAGAGCTGAGGGTCTAAAGTGCAGCTTCAAATTATTCTAGTGTTGTCAGCATAGCTGCTCTCCTAAGGCAAAAGTCAACTCCCTTTAGAGGAAAAAAACATCATAAACCCTCAAGTGACTGCTATAATTTTTATATGCCATATCTGACATTCGATCAAAATAAAATAAAAAATATTCAGGCCCATGCAAAGGACAAATTTTAACTAAAAACTAAGAGAATAAACATAATTGAAATCACTCACAATTTTAGATATAGTGGTTATCATACACAAACTTAAAAATAGGTATAATTAATGTATCAAATAAGCTGAAAGTCCAAGGGGAATTAATTTTTTATTAAATGTATTGAAGTGACATTGGTTAATGAGGTTATATAGATATATATATATAGTTATATAGAACTCAAACCAAAGCAAATCTATAAACCTAAAATTTAATCGATGGATCCAACTAAAGAAAATAGATAACCCATGGATATACATATTAATTTATACATATATATATATATATATATATATATGAATACCAAGGGGGGAAATGTACAATACACAAATATCATGAAAGGTATATGAAATTCAGTTAGAAATATAACATGTATATAACTGAAGTCTCAAAGAGCAGAGTTAAGATTTGATATCAAATAAATATTTTAAAAGACGATAGCTTACTGTTAAAGAAAATGCTGAAAAGCATCACACAGATTTGAGCAATGAGCTATAAGCAAGCTAGATAATAATAACAAAGAAAACTGTATTTATACGTATTGTAGAACTCACTTGAATTTATGAATATGAGATCATAGCAATCTCAGAACCAAAGATATATAAAAATAACAAAGTTTATACTGACTCTCATAAAGGAACAATCTATGAAATGTCAAACATCCCTAGTCCTTTCTCACAGTAAAAATGTTTTTGTTCTTAATAATTTACTTAGATTTTAAATATTTTAAGAAATCTCCATTGTTTTTGAAGTTAAATACAAGTTAGTTAAAATATATATCATTCTCTTGCTATCTAAACAAAAAAAATCTTCTATTTGTTAAGACTATATTCAGTAATTCTTTTCTTAAAGATGAAATTATCTTTTACTATCTAACTTTAAAATTTACCTTTGCATAAATTACGGAAAATTGAATAACTGCTTCAAAAAACAAAGTAGAGTATCTATCACCCCAAAATAAATTAAAAATAAATAAATAAGTAAAGAAAGTTGGAAGATTTGGGGAAGTAGAAGAGTGAAGGGAGGATTTACTGTATAGCTCTTACTATGTTTTTAGTCCTATAACTTTCAATTTCTTATTTTTTCAACTTATTTCTTTGCTAAGATTTTCCAATTTTTTCATCTACTGCAAGATAAATTTTAATTATGTCTTTAATCATTTTTGATGGCTGCTTCAAAATTATTGTAAGATAATTACAATATCTAATTCACCTAAGTGGTGGCATCAGTTGATTGTCTTTTTACATCCAGATTGTCATTTTCTTTGTTCTTTTTATAATGGCTGGTCCTAGATTTTGTCCTCGATATTTTACCTGTTATGCATGAGTCTGGATCCTACTTAAAGCTCTGCTTTTAACAGTAAGTCACCCTGTTGAAGTTTAGCAGGCCAGCCTTCGCCTATATTTGTGCACTGTATTTTACATGGCATTTTGTAGTAGCCTTTTCTGTGTGGCACTGACAGGCCTTACTCTGATCTCTGCTGATGCAGTCTGAGGTGGCTGAAAGGATTCTCTACCCGGGCTGTGAGTTTCTCTCAGTGGGGACATTGGGCCCCCTACGTCTGTTTCTCTGAGGCCTCTGTGTCTCCGGGCAGGGAATGGAAATCTTAGGTTCACAGTATCCAAGAACTTCCCTGGACCAGCCCCCTAATTTTGGCTGCTTTCCTTTTTTCACTTCTGCCCACCCAGCCCTGTGCCTCTGGATAGCAAAGGGGGTTGTTTTCCACATATGCAAACTGGCTGTAGCTCAGTTCCTCCTGTGGATTTCTTTGCCTACTGGTTTCATTTTCTCCTAGTTGGGGAAGAAAAATCTCAGGATATTCAGGTCCGGGGTTATATATGTTTATGGGGTCCTAGTAGGTTTGGCTCAGTGGATAGAGCCAGAGAACTAAAGGATCCTGGATTCAATTCCGGTCAGTTGAGGCATGTACTTCAGTTGCAGGCTCAATCCCAGGCCCTGATAGGGCCAGATGCAGGAAGCAAATCCTCTCTCACCTCTCTCTCTCTCTCTCTCTCTCTCTCTCTCTCTCTCTCTCTCTCTCTCTCTCAAAATCAATGGGAAAATACCCTCAAGTGGACCTGATCACTCATATCAGTTTTGCATTTCCAACCTTAAAACATGTTTTAATCTTAGGGACACCAACATTAAAAGCTTTTATTCCCATTTACACTCCCCATGCCCCCCTAGATTGGGGTATATGACTACATTCTGACCAATGATGTGTAAGTATAAGTGTTGTATCACAGTTTATAGGAAGCTTCTTAGGAGAGAGCAAAACTGTCCTTTTAAATTTCAGTTTTAAACTGCCTGGCTCCTGGAGAATTTGACACATTAAACTACAAGACTGAGGCTATGGAAGGAAGCGAAGAGAGATTGAATAATTTGGCCCTTTGGCACCTGACACCAGGAGTTCCTAACTAGGCACTGAGAGTGTACCCAGAAATCTAC
The DNA here is from genome assembly GCA_011751065.1 of Lasiurus cinereus. Taxonomy (NCBI): domain Eukaryota; kingdom Metazoa; phylum Chordata; class Mammalia; order Chiroptera; family Vespertilionidae; genus Lasiurus; species Lasiurus cinereus. The sequence continues at coordinate 61,775,227 of JAAGEH010002531.1, forward strand.
CCATGAGAGAAAAGCCGTACATATTTTCTAAAGTGTCACTATTACACATATTCATAATTCATAAAGTTAATCCTAACTAATATAAAATGTCCTGCCTAAAAACAGTGTCCTGCTCAAACTATAGCTTAAATGGTGGCATTGTTTTTGCTAGTGGTAAGATAGATTTTGCAGATGGAAAGGTATAATGTGCTTTTTTATTTATTTTTTATTTTATTTTTAAGGTATTATAAATAGTAGTACATATGTCTCCATTTTCCCCCAGATTGACCTCCTCCTGGCCTCCCTATACTCCCTGGCATTTGCCCTCACTGCCCTCCCCCCACCAGTGTTTTGTGTCTGTTGGTTATGCTTCTGCAAACAAGTCCTTCAGTTGATCTCTTATCCACCCCCTCAACCCTCCTGTCTTCTCACTGTAGTTTGACAGTCTGTTTGATGCTTTTTGACACTGTATTTATTTTTGTTCATCATTTTATAATGTTCTTTATATTCCATAAATGAGTGAGATTGTATGTAATTATCTTTCATTGACTGTCTTATTTCACTAAGCATAATTCTCTCCAGTTCCATCCATGCTGTTGCAAATGGTAAGGATTCCTTCTTTTTTACAGCAGCATAGTATTCCATTGTGTAGATGCACCACAATTTTTTAATCCACTAATCTGCTGATGGGCATTTAAGCTGTTTCCAAACCTAAGCTATTGTAAAATATGCTGCTATGAACATAGGAGTGCATATATCTTTTCTGATTGGTGTTTCTGTTTTCTTGGGATATATTCCTAGAAGTGGGATTACTGGGTCAAATGGCAGTTCCATTTTATTTTTTTGAGGAAACACCATACTGTTCTCCACAGTGGCTGCAGCATCTGCATTCCCATAAGCAGTGAAGGAGGGTTTCTTTCCTCCACATCCTCACCAGCACTTGTCCTTCGTTGATTTGTTGATGATAGCCATTCTGACAGGTGTGAGATGATATCTCATTGTTCTTTTGATTTGCATCTCTCAGATGATTAGTGAATTTGAACATGTTTTCATATGTCTATTGGCTTTCTGAATGTCCTGTTTTGAAAAGTGTCTATTTAGGTCCTTTGCCCCTTTTTTATTGGATTGTTTATCTTCGTTTTGTGAAGTTATATGAGTTCCCAGTAAATGTTGGAGATTAAACCCTTATTGGAGATAACATTGGCAAATATGTTCTCCTATGCACTGGACTTTCTTGTTGTTTTGTTGATGGTTTCTTTTCTTTTTCTCTTGATGTAGTCTCATTTGTTTTCACCTAGTTTCCATTGCCCTAGGAGTTGTATTGGTAATGATATTGCTATAACAAATGTCTGCTATTTTGCTGCTTATGGCTTCTTCTAAGATGTGAATGGTTTCCCATCTTACATTTAAGTCCTTTATCCATTTTGAGTTTATTTTTTGTGTATGGTGGAAGTTGGTGGTCTAGTTTCATTTTTTTGCAAATATCTGTCCAGTTTTCCTATCACCATTTGTTAAAGAGACTGTCTTGTCTCCATTGCATGCTCTTACCTCCTTTGTCGAATATTAATTGGGAATAATGGCTTGTGTCAATTTCTGGGTTCTCTGCTCTGTTCCGCTGGTCTATATGTCTGTTCTTGTGCCAGTAACAGGAAGTATTGAGAACAGGGGCTTTGTAGTATAGCTTGATATCTGATATTGTGATCCCTCCATTATTGTTCTTCTTTCTCAAAGTTGTTGCAGCTATTTGGGGTCTTTTTTTATTCCAAATGAATTTTTGGAAAGTTTGTTCTAGGTCTTTGAAGTATGTCATTGGTATTTTAATGGGATTGCATTGAATTTATAGATTGCTTTGGGTAGTATAGACATTTTAATGATGTTGATTCTACCAATCCATGAACATGGTATATTCTCCATTTGTTCATGTCTTCCTCTCTTTTTTTTTAGTGTCCTGAAATTTTCTGAGTACAGGTCTTTAGTCTCCTTGGTTTTAGGTTTATTCCTAGGTATCTTAATTTTTTTTTGCAATGATAAATGGGATTGATTTTTAATTTCTCTTTTTGTGAGTTCATTATTGGTGTATAGAAAAGCCATAGACTTCTGAGTATTAATTATGTGTTTATTTCTTTACTGAAATGTTAAGTAAACTACTCAGTGAGCCTATCTTTAAAATACGTACCATGCAAACCCGTTTATAAGGCAACTGAGGTCTTAGTATCAAGAAAACCTGTAAGAACAATTTGGAATTATAATCAATTGAAAATTTTTTACTGCTCTCAATAAAATTGTATGAGAGGAGAAATTGAAAGTAAAGCTAGCCCATCCATGGACAGAGACAATATACACTTACTTGGATTCAATCAACTTTGGAAGCTAGAAAAAATAATTTTTTTCTTTTGTCCCTCAAATTGAAGTAGTTATTAGACTTTGTCCTTTTCCAAGTTGTAAATTCTACTTTCATATATGAGGATAAAGTTGTTCCTTTCCATTTAGACCAAGTTTTAATTTTTACAATATCCTGGTATACATAATTCCAATAATGAACTTCCACGTTCACTATTGACTGGTTACTATAATCATTGCATGGGATTCCCTTATACACCTTAAGTACAGGTGTACCATTTCTCTCCACTAATGCTAGAGCAATTAAGGGCAACTCCCAGTTGACAGCCAGTAAGGAATCAAGAGTATTCTTCCTACAAGCTGTGGGCACTTGATTTCTCCAATGATTTCAGTGAGCTTAGGAGCAGATTCATCTCAGGGTCTCTCTGAGCCCAGCAGGCCAATATCTTGATTTCCACCTGGTAAAACTTTAGATGGAGCATTCGGGTGAGCCATCCTGTTCTTTTGATCTACAGATTATGAGGTAATACTTGGTTTAAGTCACTGAGTTTGTATTGATTTGTTACAACAGAGATAGAAAACTAATACAGATGGCTATGATGTAGCTACTGTTTGTTGAGGTGAAGAGGGCAAAATGAGTGAGATAGAGAAACCAGGAAGAAAAAGATCAGAAATTCAGACTAAAACATTGTACATATACTTTTTATCCCCACAATCACCACTTCTATTAAATGTAGTATTATTGGCAGTCTGGGAGAGGGTCTGAAAGGACAATGGGATATCCAAATTACGGTATTCTGTTAGGTGGTAGAAGCAAAATATACTAATTATAAAGATAAATAAATTAAAATTCATAGTTTAAAGTCATTCTAAAAAATAAAATAAAACACTGTATTTATAAAAATCTGTTTTATGACAGTTTTACCAGACCTGTCTAGAATGTCTAGCCAAGGAACTCAGTCAAGCTCTAGGACAGAGGTGTTATAATTGCTATAATAGCAATGCCTAAGTTTCTTCATTGTCCACCCAATCATGCCTCTAACTGTGAGTTTGATACTGATCATCCCATTTCTATTCCTGTATGCACATTAGATATTAGGCAATGGGGAATGACGATATAAATTTTTAAAAATGTAGATGTAATTTATTTTGTTTTAAAGAACTTTTCTTTTTAAATATTTAATGTGTCTGTGCACATTAAATTTAAAACTTTTCTTTATTAAACATAAATTAAAATATCCTGTATTTCAAGTATTTTCTTAGGTAAGAGAGATATCAGATTAGTAAAAATTGCTACCCAAAGTTTAATAGTAGAATCTGGCTATTTTATGACTAAGATGAATTTAGTAGGTAATGGTAACTCATATAGGAGGGAATATGATACATAAAAAAGAAAAAGCATAGTCATACAACCTGGTTTTATTTTTATTATTTTAAATATATTTATTGATTTCAGAGAGGAAAGGAGAGGGAGAGAAAGAAACATCAATGATGAGAGAGAATTATTGCTTGGCTATATTCTGCATGCTCCACACTGGAGATCAAGCCTGCAACATGGGCATGTCCCTTGACTGGGAATTGAATTGTGACTTCCTGGCTTCATAGATCTATGCTCAACCACAGAGCCACACTGGCCAAGCTACACCTGGTTTTAAATGGTGACTCTGCATGAGCTAGAAGTTCAAATCCTAAGAAATTTATTTTATTTCTCTGTGCCTCAACTTTCTCATTCTTAAAATGGTAATATGACATTTTCTGATTGAAACTATTAGTTAAAATGAAGTTAAAGAGCTTAATCCACTGTTGGTTACATTGTGATGTATTCATAAGGTATTGTTTTTGCAATGAGTTAGTGGTAGTAATAATAGATTCTGGTGGTTTTTTTGTTTGTTTGTTTTGTTTTGGTTTTTTGGTGGGATCACTTAGACCTGGGGAATACATTCAGATATTTGGATCATATTCCAAATCACTCAGAGGTACTGGGTTTTAGGTGGACTCATTAACTGAATGGGCTTTTCATCTGTTCCCTTTGGAGAATGGTGGCAGTAGTACAATACATCTAAAAACAAAACAAAACAAAATAAAACAAGTAAAAGTATATTTAAATAGTAAAAACAAAAAAAGGTTTTGACAAAGCTCACTGGTTACAGTTTTACTATTTAATTGGCCATATGGTTCTCCAAAATGAAGACTACATTCCCTCACCCTAATACGTGGAATATATAATATTGATTGTGGTCATATTTATTGGGGACACCTCTAATGCTTGGAGCACTTACCAGCCATTAGAATGCTTGCCCAGATTTTAGTATTAAAGAAAAACAAAGTTTTGTGTTTTTTTTTGGTGTGTGTGTGTGTGTGTGTGTGTGTGTGTTTCCCTAAACCATTGTCATTTTAGAACCCCTTACTCTCAGCTACAACCTATCTTAATAGATTTTCTATTTAGAGATTTTGTCAAATTATTGATCAAAGCATCAGAAAGAGAAATATTTAAAAGTGATTTTCTATGTCAGTGGTCGTCAAACTGTGGCTCTCCAGCCACTTGCAGCTCTTTGGTCCCTTGAGTGTGGCTCTTCCACAAAATACCACGACCTGGGCGAGTCTATTTTGAAGAAGTGACATTAGAAGAAGTTTAAGTTCAAAAAAATTGACTCTCAAAAGAAATTTAAATCATTGCACTGTTGATATTTGGCTCTGTTGACTAATGAGTTTGGAGACCACTGCGTGAAACAAAACCAAGTTAGAGAAAAGATGGAAAAGGAAACGTGCTTTTTGTTTTTTTTGTTTGTTTATTTGTTTGTTTGTTTATTTGTTTGTTTGTTTATTTGTTTGTTTTTTCATCCTCAGAAAAATCATGATACTTAAAAATTTGAATATATGTTTTGCATATATATTTTATGCATATCTTAAAAGTTGGTATTAAAACTGAAAACAATAAAAGGCAAGATAAAAAAATAAGTAAAGATAATTAGGTTTTACACATGCCAGGGAACACCAAAACTGGATAACAGTGGAAATAAAAAGATGGTTGCATTTCTTCAACAAAAGAATTCTTTTCTCTGTTTAATATACTGAGAAGCATTATATCAATTTTGAACAGTCAAGTAAAATCCCTTTTTTGGACATTTTATATTTTGACTCACCTAGCATCATGCATTTCTTCCCAATTGGGATGAAACCCCTGTTGTATATTTACTGATATAAAGTAGAGCCCCACCTCTCTCTGAATGTGAAACTATGGAGAAGAAGCATAACTTCTCTTGCTTTTTTCATCCTGGCATCTATAAATGTGACAAGATCAGGTTGAACTTTCAGGCCTGTTTCTTTGAGCTGCAAAAGAATGATGCATGAAGGATGCTGTGTCAGGAAGAGGAGATGAAACAAATTGTGACTTTTCGTAACCCTAACTACGCAGCAAAGTCATGGCTGTATAGGTGGCTGTATCTATATCCTGCATTCTTTTTTATGCATTCTCTAAAATCTATTCAATGTATTCACTTTCTGCCTAATTTAGTCAGAGGCAATTTCTTGTTTTGTATCATAAACCCGGCTTGGTGCTCTACCTCTCTAATTAAATTTCATACTGCTCCTTTCTCCTTTCTTCACATTCAGCATTGCAGTCTTATTTTCTGTTTCTTGAGCCCAGCATGCTTCTTTTAGACAGGGAGGCCTGGAAGATGCTTCCCCTTGGTCTAAATATATCTTCCTATGGGAGTTTGCATGATTGCTTACATTTAGATTTCCTCTGAAACACAGAATCTCCTGGCCCCTTTTCACAGTAGTTAGAATCAGCTGAAAATTATTATATATTTTTGTAATTGTTTCTATTTGCAATTATATTTTAGTTGATTTTTAATTTTTTTACTTGTCCTTTACACTAAAATATTATTTCTCTGAGAGATGGGACCTTGCATGATTTAATAATGTATCTGGCCCACATATAATCCAAACTAACTCCTAGTGTAATTTTTTCTATAGGAAAAACATAAGTCAAAGGAAAAAGTGAAGTTAACACTCCAAATCTCCTGGTCTGGAAACCAGAAGGGTGTACAATAGCCGCCCTGCGAGACTGTTGATTTCTGTACTTTAAAATCTTCTGCCTGCGGGACTGGTTTCAAGCAGTCCGAAGCTAGGTGCCAAATGAGTTCCCTTTCTGGGAGCACTTCAGAAGGAAGGATGCTCACAGTCTTAAAGTGAAGATACGGAAATATACTCCATGCGAAGAGAAACGAACAGAAAGCTGAGATGACTATAAGCCTATCACACAGACAAAATAAACTTTAAAACAAGGACAATAATAAAATATAAATAAAATCATTACATAATGGTAAAGGAGTCAATTTGCAAAAAAATATATTTGCAAATATATTTGCACTCAACGTAGGAGCACCAAAATATATAAAGTAAATATTAAGAGATCTAAAAGATAAAATAGGCATTTACACAATAATAGTAGGTGATTTTATCACCCTGTTTACATCAAAGGATAAATTATGCAAGACAGAAAATCAATAAGGAAACTTTGGCCTCAGACCAGATGAAAATCAATGTTTTGCTGATAAAGCCATGTTGGTTATTTTTAGCCCAGAATCATGAAGACTACCTTTGCACAATTAAGTCCCACATGGAAATGATACTACTAGGCCGTCCTGCATTTGAGATAGTGTGCAGCTATAAAATTTTAAGGCCCAAGAAGACCACAATCAAAATAAAGTTGAGCATGCCTAGTGACCCAATCCTAAATTTATAATCATTTATCACTTAATCTTCTCCTGTGTGTATAGAGTAAGAGGGCAGAGAGACATAGGATATGCATCAAATAAGCTTTGACCATTGAGGAACTTTATCTAATATCACCAGAGAGATTTGCCAAAGGATATACCTATACAAATAAAAGGGTAACATGCAAATTGGTCAGGATGCCTGCACAGTAATGACCGAACAGCAGGCTGCATGGGGCAACCAGGCCAGCAGGAGGGTTAGTATGGGATGACCAAATGACCGAACAGCAGACTGCATGGGGCAACAGGCTGGCAGGAGAGGCAGTGAGGGTGGTCAGGCCAGTGGTTGGGGGGAGATAGTTGGGGGCAACCAGGCTAGTAGGAAGGGGCTGTTGGGGATGACTAGGCCAGCAGTAGGGATAGTTAGGGGTGACCAGGCCAGTAGGGGGGGCTTTTGAGGTTGACCAGGTTGACAGGGAGGGGCTGTTGGGGGCAACCAGGCCAGCAGTGGGGGTAATTAGAGGTGATCAGGCCAGGAGGCAGAGGTGGTTAGGGATGATCAGACTGGCAGGGGGCAGTTTGGAGCCATCAGGCAGGCAGGCGACCAGTTTGGAGCCAGCTATCCCAGATTGTGAAAGGGATGTCTGACTGCTGGTTTATACCTGATCCCCGGGCCTAAACAGGCAGTCAGACATCCTTAAAGGGGTCCCAGATTGGAAAGAGTACAGGCTGGGCTGAGGGGAACCCCACCTATATACAAATTTCATACACTGGGCCTCTAGTGTGCATGCGTGTTTGTGTGTGTGTGTGTGTGTGTGTGTGTGTAATCTTGTCACATTAACTTTAGCATGACAGATATTTTGATAAGCAAGTACAAATCTTAACATATATATGTAAGTTGAAAATAATCATGTTGAGTAGTACAACATATATTCAAAATCTTCTCAAATATCTGTATATAATACAGATATATATAAACATGTGCATGCAAATATATATAAAATAAATATACATAATATCACAATGTATAATAAGAGACTCTATTGTCTTTCACACCCTTCCTTGGAATTATCTATTGCATACATTCCAAAGTTCTTTTCTTGATTTGAACAGAATTTGATCATTTCTGTTTTACTCAATTCCACTTCCTTTTTTTTAGTTAAACTCATAAGCCTACATTAGCTTAATTGCATCAGTGCAAATCTCTGGTCAATATGAATATGGATATATACAAGTATCTGCTATCTTTAAATTAATATGAATGTTTCAACTGAGCATTTCTGTTTTGATACTTTAGCTTTTTTTACTTTTCACTTTCTAAATATCTAAATGTCTGTGATATTCAAGTCATAACAGTTCCTGATTAAAATTTACTTCTTTCACTCAGCAATTAGTGAGATATTTTTCTTAGTGTTCATAACAATTAAATATCTACATTTTAGCTTGGCTGGTGTTGCTCAGTGGTTGAACATTGACCCATAAACCAGAGGTCACTGTTTCAATTCCTGGTCAGGACAGGAGGCAGCTGATCATAATGTTTTCTCTCTTATCAGCTTTTCTATCACTCTATCCCTTTCGCTTCCTCTCTCTAAAAATAAATTTTAAAATTCTACATTTTACTATTTAAATTTTAAAACAACTCATTTACCACAAGTACATATGTATGTTATGAGAATTTCATGAAAGCCATTTATCCTTATTAAGTCTCTTTAAGGTACAGCAAAAATACAAACTTTCTTATTTAGAAAACAGCAAAACTATGTGCTGGTTGATTGGGGGGCAAATAAAATACCATTATTATTTAAGAACCTAAATTGACACATGCTTTACATACATTAAACTTTAAAATTCAAGCAATTATATTTTATTGTCCTTAAAAGAATTTCCTTATTTTACCTGATGCTAAATTACTTTATAAATAGCTAAAATAGTACAACTGTAAAAACAAAGTAAGGAATAAAATAGCATATGATTCTAATTCTCAGCAGATGTGCTTTAATAAAAGTGGAAGTTATTTATAGGCAACAAATAAATAACTGTAAAACAAACCCTGTTGAAATTATTTAAATTAGAGAGCATAAAATTCTGCAGTCGAGAGATATAAAAGTGATAAAGTTTAGATGAAAAATAAATAACTAAAATATGATTTAGTTATTATCATGAATATAATTTGTAACAGTCTGACAAGTACAATCCTGATAAACATATAGAGAAAGCTTGGAAATATTGCCCACAGATTTCTCTACAGCAGTTGCCATAGTGCATACATATATTTTTTGCTTAGATATCTTAATTTAAGAAGACAGGCATGTTTCTTAGAATTTAAAAGCTAACCTTTTACAAATAGACTGATGGTTCAAGTTAATTTATAACATTTTTTAAAAAATGATGTTATCTCAGTGATTTATAAGCTGCAAAATAAAGTTTTGGAAATTAAATTGGCACAGAAAAAGGTGATGGATCTGACTTAAGCTTTCAGTTTCACTTTTAAGTGAATGTAATATCCAGGATAGTAAAGGGATAGTTCACCCTTTTATTCTCCTTCTAAGCCTCAGTTTCCTCATTTATCAAAATGGGATAATAATTAGTCTGATTAACATATTTTAGTGTAATAATTATGGAATGTTCCCAAAAATGGAACCCAACAATTGTGTTTTTTTCTTAAACTGAGCCAAGTACCATATTTTCTGGCATTTAAGATGACTTTTTAACCTAGGAAAGTATTCTCAAAAGTCGGGGGTCATCTTATAGGCCAGGTATATCCCAAACTTTATATTTTTACTGGAAAAGTTGGAGGTCATCTTATATGCCCAGTCATCTTATATGCTGGAAAATATGGTAATAATTTTCACCCTCCAGCATATGAACTCTTTATACTTTAATTGATGTATTAGCCCCAAGGTTTACTCAAATAAAATCAGCCATACTTTTTCCATGATACCTGGTATTGTTCAAGGGGACAAAAGATGAGGCAAGTCCCATATACTTTCTTTGTACAATCCTGCAAAATGTAGAACTCAGGAGGAATGGAATATGAGTGAAGAGATGGATGCAAGAGCATGTGGCTTTGGGGGAAGCTACAGAGTATGAGATTCTGGAGAAGATTTAAGTAAATATTACTGTCTTAAGAAAAGCAAGTGGTGAGAGGTGACATTTGAATGGTAAGGCTTCATTCTTCAGTTACTCCAAAGCAACTAAAGCAGAATAGTGAGGAAATGTTTCTTGAGTGAATCATTTCATATCTGCCTCTTTCATACTAAGAAAATTTGTTGATTTTTTTGATCCATCGCATTGTATACACTATCAAATAAGTCTTAGATTACATGTCAGTTATAGGGCCATGTGTTAAAGGGTTAGTGAAGCAGCCAGCATCGCTCAGTAGTTGAGCATCAACCTATGAACTAGGAGGTCACAGTTTGATTCCCAGTCAGAACACATAATAGGGTTGTGGGTTCAGTCCCTACTAAGGTGAATTTTTATCTTCTTATTATAAAATACTTCATATATATACAGGATATGAAACCATTGAAATAATTTTTAAAGTTTCACCTTTCCACAACACAAATATTGCTGAAAGGTGTGAGAGAACAACATAATGGATGGATCTGCTCAGTAAGAGCCTAAGTTCTGATAAAAATCCTGCCCAAAAACCAAACTGGCTCTAGGATGCATTTTAAAAGGCCTAATTTAAATAAAAAGAATTGAATTTATATTTCAGTACTGCAGGAGAGATCATTTTATTTCAGAAATGTTAACCATATAAAATTTGTACTCATAGGCTGAACACAGAATCTAGAGTACATATAACGTATCACTTACACTGAATATGATATAATAAAAATTACTCCACATAAAATTATTGTTCAATTATAATCCATTGTTAAAAACATGTATAATCAAGATTATTTAGATTTAGAATTAATGGACAAGGATATTAAAGTTATGATTATTAATACTATTAAGCAAATTATGCTTATAACAAATACATTTACTGGAAATCTCCACAGAAAACTGTATTTATAACAAAAAAAGCAAATGGAAATTTTAGAAATAGAAAAGTATCATATCTAAAAATTGGAAAAGAAATATTATTTGACATTAAATACAGAATTGAGGTGAAGGAAGAGTCAGTAAACTATAGATAAACCAAGAGAAATGATCTATTTTGCAGAAGTGAGTAAAAAATGCAAAGTTGAACAGAGCCCTCAGGGAATATCAAGTAATCTAAAGTGTTTGATATTAGAATTTCAAGAGGAGAGGAGAAACAAATTCAATGGAAAAATATCTAAAGAAATAATGTTTGATATGTTTCTTCAAATTAGTACAAATATTAAATTTATTGGTTCATAGGGTCAGAGAGCACTGAATAAACACACACACACACACACACACACACACACACACACACACTTGTGCATGCTCACATACTATTATTGTAGTCCAATTGCTGAAAAAATAGAGGATTCTATATTAGTGATCATAACCTTCATGAATGAAGGGCAATAATAATGTTTTCACTTTAAAAAAGATTTTGACAAAAGAACTTCAGTACAAGAACTATTATTAGGATTTTCTTTAGCCTGAAGGGGAATGAAACTACATTGAATCTCAACTATACAGGATGGTTGTAAATACACACACCCATGATTTTTATTCTTAAATATTTTAACCTGTATATAGTTGTTTAAAGCAAAAGAGTATAAGACATTTCATGGACTTAAAGGACACATTTGTGAACCAAATGGATATGAGGTAATAAATATATATTTTGTGTAAAGTGTTATATATTAACTCCAATAAAAACTGTAAAACAATTAAGAATCTGCTTTTTAATGCCTGAAGTTACCTTGGTATAACTTAAACAACCAATATATAGATTACTTTGTAATTAAAAATAATAACAGTACAAAGGAAGAAAAGGGTTTTATCTGAACAAGGTGAGAGAAAAAGCCAAAATGAACCTACTTCATCTCCTTGATGTGGAAGTCATGTGCTTTTGACAAACATAAATGCTTCTCCATTTTGTCATATTTATTTATTCTTATTCAGAGATATATTTAATAGTTGTTATATATGTAGGTAGATATTTTTGTTTTGTACATATTTTAGACACAGTTATTAGATTCAAACACTTAGTAGTCACAATTTCCTGGTAACTTTCAGTGTCAAATGATAATCTCCTTTATTTTCTAAAAAATTTATAGCTTGTTATTCTGATAATATTACAGTCTAAAATCATTTCTCTCTCCATGCTGTTTTCTAGTGTGTTTCTTTAGGGTTAAATTTGCTTTTTAATTAAGGAAGATGAGACAGTTACAACAAGAAAATTTGGCTGTGATAAATTTGTGTTTTAATGTAATCTGCCTAGTCCTATTATTCAATCTACAAGTTAAACATTTTTATATTACTGATGATTTTAACTAGATTTTGATATTAATTTATTGTTTGTATTTGTCTGCTCAGGCTACTGAGACAAAATACCACAGACTTGGTGGCTTAAACGCAGACATTCATTTTGGAGGGTAGGAATTCCAAGACCAAGTATCCATCTATTCCTTCCTAGTGAGGCTCTTTTCCTGGCTTGCAAATGGCTGCCTTTTTGCTGTGTTCTCAGTGATGCCTTGTGTCAGTGATTGCATATGGAGAAGAGAGATCTCTCTCACCTCTTCTCAGGCCACTAAGCCCATCATGAGGGCCCCAATCTCATAACCAAATCTAATTCTAATTAGCTCCCAAAGGCCTTTACTTCAATTATTCAGTTTATAATACTGTGCCTTTTTTCATGCTCCTTTATTTTCTCTGTAGGACTTCTACTTAAAGGAACCCATTCTATTCACGTTTCTCAATGCACTCCCTTTAAAAATAATAGTACACATAAAAGTAGGTCTGAATAAATTGAGAGATCAACTTTGACCATGGATAAAATTTGTAATCCTTCACTTGAAAGATATCAATCTTCCACTTTTATTCATATCATCAAATTCAGAGTAAACTATTTCAAAATCTCAATAAGACGGTTTCATGAACTTTTATAATCAGAGTCCAAGTTAACATAGAAAAGTAAATATGAATTGCAAAGTATAACTTGTGGTAAGTTGTACTTTTGTAGGCTGTATTGAATAGGATAGTTGAGAAAAGAAATGATGCAATGCAGAAAAACCTGATACCTTGGAGTAAAGTACTTAAAACATGTTTAATAGAATAGTAAAGTTGCAGATCAGGTCTAAATACAAAAATAAAATAAAATAAAAATCTGGCACATCATACTTCAAAACCTCATCAGGCCAAGAGAGGAACTAGTGAAACTGCAACTATCATGATTACTGAGTAAAAGCACAAAGTTGTTGGCTAATGTTATTCCTTGTAACCTTGTAGGTTACTCCATACCAGTAGGTGATTTAAAAAGTCTTACCTAGGTGAGACTGGTTTGGCTCAGTGGATCGGCTTGTGGACTGAAAGGTCCCAGGTTCGATTCTGGTCGGGGGCATGTACCTTGCTTGCAAGCACATCTCCACTGTGGGGTGTGCAGGAGGCGGCTGATTGATGTCTCTCTCTCATCGATGTTTCTGACTTTCTCTCTTCTTTCCTCTCTGTAAAAAAATCAATAAAATATTTAAAAAAATCTTATTTATAAAGCTCCTCAGTATCATAGTTCTAAATCTCTCTTTTTGAAATTTAATTTATGGGGGTGACATTAAAACAAGATTATTAGACCCCGTCTTGCTGGATCCCTGTTTTCTATCAAATGATCTGGTGAGGAAAAGGGAACATTTATTTTGATCCTTTCTCTATAAATTTTATTCAGAGATACCGTTTCAAGGCTCTTGTGTGTACTCTGGAATCATTTACTCTAATTTACTGATCAATAAAACATTAATATATTTTAGCATGCCAGATATCAAATTCTATTGTGGAATTAGCATAGAAACAGATCAAACATCAAAGAAGATAACATTAAGAAATTAGACACATAAGTTGTGATATATCAATTGAGAAAGGAAGTTATTAAAATAATGCCAAATATGGAATATTTAATAAATTAGGTTGGGATAATTGGAAGAATTTAAAAACTGTGATAATTATCATATTTCACCATTGAAATATATTACATTAAATTCCATAGATATATATGGTATTTAAATTTATAAGGATACCTATGAATAAAATATATGTTTATTGTCCAAGAGTAAGAATGGGAAATTTATTTTTTTAAATTTTATAAAATAATAAGAGCCTGGCTAATGTTGCTCAGCGGTTGGGCATTGAGGTCACTGGTTTGATTCCCAGTAATTACACGTGCCTGGCTTGCAGATTTGATCCACCATAGGGAGTGTGCATGAGACAGCTAATCTATGTAGACATTTCTCTCCCTGTCTCATCAGTGTTTCTATTTCTCCCTTTTCTTTCCTCTATCTGTTAATCAATAAAAAATATGTTAAAAATTCTAATTAATAAAAACCCTGCGTGGTAACAACTGGTCACCACAGAGGCTTGACCAACTGGAAGTAAGTCCTGCAGTCAGTGCTGGGTTGCCGTGACAACCCAGTGCTAACTGCTTTGCTGGAGGAAAGGTGCTGGGGCTGTGAATCAGAGCCAAAGAGAGGCCTAAGGAGAGAAGCAGGGACTAATCCATTGCCTCTATGGATTATTTATTTATTTATTTATTTTTATTGATTTTTTTACAGAGAGGAAGAGAGAGGGATAGAGAGTCAGAAACATCGATGGAAGAGAAACATCGATCAGCTGCCTCCTGCACACCTCCCACTGGGGATGTGCTCACAACCAGCATACATGCCCTTGACAGGAATCGAACCTGGGACCCTTCAGTCCGCAGGCCTATGCTCCATCCACTGAGCCAAACCAGTTAGGGCTGTGGCAGCTTTTGATCAGCATTTGCCTCTCTCTTTCTCCCTGTCTGGCCAGCAGCCACACTTCCATTTCTCTCCAGGCCTCCACTTAGGCTGCATATTAGCCCTGCCTTTCTGATCAGGCCCCATTGATAGGTCCAGAGACACTAACTGACATAAAATCCATCCAATCAGAGCTGAACATGGTTGCTGCAAGGAGTGAATGTTGGCCTAGGAGGCAGAGCTTTTGACATTGATTGATATAGAAACTGAAAATCAAAATGAAATGTGGGTGCTGTGAAGAACCAATGGCTGCCTAGGAGGCAGAGTTTTGATGCTAACTGGCATAGAAACCAACCAATCAGAACCAAATTGGCCAGCAGAGGAGGGCAGTTGGGGTTGAGATCAGGCCGGCAGGAGAGGGCAGTTGGTTGCAACCAGGCAGGTAGGGGAGGGTAGTTGGAGGCTAGATCAGGCCTATAGGGGAGGGCCATTGAGGGCAACCAGGATATCAGGGAAGGGCAGTTAGGGACAATCAGTCAGGCAGGCAAAGGCAGTTAGGGGAGATCAGGCAGGCAGGAAGGTGAGCAGTTAGGAGCCGGTGTTCCCAGATTAAGAGAGGGATGTCCGACTGCTGGTTTAGGCCAAATCAATCAGACATCCCCCAAGAGGTCCCCAATTGGAGAGGGTGCAGGCTGAGCTGAGGGAACCCCCCCAATCCATACATGAATTTCATGCACCAGACCAGTAGTAAGTAATAAGATAAAATATTGACAAACATGTAGGGAATAGTTAATTCAATTTTCTATGTTATTCTATATATAAGTTTAAAAAGCAAGTAGTTTCCAGTAGTCAGACATAAAAATATTTGGAGAATATATTTTTCACTAATATTCTAGGAATAATTTAGTTGTTCAAGCATCCAGAGCTAAATTCCTGTGAAATAATATTTGTTTTAACTTATAAAATGGAATGAACTTTTAAAATTTTCAACTGATAGCAGGGTTTTTATTATAAATCAAGGAGAGGTACTATCAAATTTTCTAAAAGAAAATATTTCTAATAAAGAATTGTGGAAAATAAAATTCATAAATGAATGATAAAATATTTAAATAATATTTGTGCATATTATCTGTATTTGAAAAATATTTTTCATTTAAGAAATTTTACTTATTTTTATGATGCAACACCTTCATGAGAAAAGTAAGAAAGGTTAAGGGTAATTTTATCACTTATATATATTGTGAGATGATTAATATATGTAGCTTGTTGGTGAAAGAACTCAATTGCTTAAAGATTTATGAGGCACAAAGCAATGTAAGAGGGTCTCTGAAGACCCACATATGATAATACTTAGATAAATCTAGATTTTGACATCCTAGTGGGATTATTTTTTATATATTCCTAGTAAGAGTCAGAAAGTTAACAAGACAAACTTTATCTTTAAACAGTTTGAAATCTACAGTAATATTTTATTCCTATGGATTATTTTCTCATAATATTATAAAAATAAATCTGAATAATATTCACTGTGGGTAACATATAAAGCATTTTTAAAGCTCAACTGTATTTTTCTCATAAATCTCTCTTTAAATCACCACATTGACTATCCTAAATTTATTTCTTTTAAAATGGAAGTTCTAAATTGTTTTTATTTTTAATTTTTAATAAACCAGTTTTTGAAGATTGCAAGTGTTAATATCCTAACTAACCTTGAGCAACCTAAATGATAAAAAGATTCTTAAATATTTGAGTCAAATGAACATTCTCTTCTATTAAATAATCAGAGATTGATAACAACATTTGAAATAAAATATGATCGTTTAGTGCCCTGGTTAGCAAACGGCAGCTCGCAAGCCACATGCAGCTCTTTGGCCCCTTGACAAAATACTACAAAATACTACAGTCTGTGTGATTCTATCTTGAAAATACTACAGTCTGTGTGATTCTATCTTGAAAAAGTATCATTATAAGAAGTTTTAAGTTTAAAAATTTTGGCTCTCAAAAGAAATTTCAATCATTGATATTTGGCTCTGTTGACTAATGAGTTTGCCAACAACTGGTTTAGTGTACACTTATTTTGTATATCCAAAAATGGTATTTTAGTTACAAATCTATGCCATTACAAAACCAAAACCTATATTTTAAAAGTAATAAATGACAGTGCAGCCATTACACTGATATAATAGTGGTTCAACCACATCTAGCTTCTCATGCATCTAGAGAGCTTAACACAAAAATATTTTTACAGAACTCCATTTGGTATGCATAACTTCTACACCAAATGCTGGCAATTTTTACTGTTTTTAATGTATAAGAAACAAAAGGAAATTTCAATGGCAGCTTCAAGATTATTTGCTTAATGAATTATTTAGGTGGAAGGTCCACTTGAAACTGATACATCAAATCTGGTTTCTGTGCCTGAAGAAAGCTGCATATTGAAAATGTGAGTAATTCTCTAGGACAAAGTATAACCCAGAATCCCTAGCCCTGTTAACTGTGAGAAGCTCTCATGGTTACCAGCTGTTGACGGTGTGAATGGGCTTCTTGTGATATCACAAGAAAAGAATTTTTTTCTAATGAGTGGGAAGAATGAGTGACATTTATTTGTGTGAAATTACACCCCGGGGTTTCCAAAATCCCATTTTCCTTTGTGTCACCAAGAAAAAAGTCTAGATGTCTTGAGCAGGGCTAGGATTAAAGCTGTTGCCCCAAGTTTCTATTCAAGGTTGAAGCACAGGTCCAGTCCAGCATCATGCTAGCTTAGTCTGTATTCCCAACTGCAGCCCATGGGTCCATTGTATGTGGGGTCTGCAGGACCACATGTCTATGAAGAGCAAAGCTATGTCAAGGGCAAAGCCAGAACAAGAGACCTAAGAGCATGAGAATTCCTTTGTTTTGGGGTTTTGATCTCTTAAGATTTTGTGTTTGGAGTGGCCCCACCCATCTGGCCAATGATCTCTATTCCTAGGTTAGACTGACAGGCATGTTCTGTATGTCACCCCAACTTTACTATGTATAGTCCATCCTTCCTTAATTGGACCCCTTTCCTCAAGCATTTGCAGGGAATGGACAAGTGGTTCCCTGGGGATGGTCAAATTGCAACTTCCTGATGAAGCTGCTCTGATGGCCATGTTTATAATACCTGACTTCCCTTTTGCTCCTTTCTTATTATTAATAACTAGAGGCCTGGTGCATGAAAATTGTGTACAGGTAAGGTCCCTAGGCCCAGCTGGTGATCAGGGTTGATCTGTAGGGTAACTGGCGGAATGATTGGAAGCCCCCCACTGGCACCTTTCTTGGCTGACCTGGCATGGCCTGCTCACTGACTTCGACCCCCACTGCTGCCATGAGTTACCTCCCTCTGTGGGGTGACGGGGACACTTTGGCTGGCCTGGGGACTGCAGGCTGGGGGAAGCTCCTGTGTTGAGTGTCTGAGCCCTGGTGGTCAGTGTGCCTTATAGTGACCAGTCATTCTACCAGTCATTCTGCCATTGGGTCAATTTGCATATTAGGCTTTTATTACATAAGCCTAGCTAATTATAATGGTGACATCATTATATGTGATCATCTCTGTGATGTTCTGTATGAGATGGGATTAAATAACTTAGGAAGTATAAGTGTTGAACATTTTAGAGTTATATACAGTCAATAGACATATTTAGAACATGTCATTAATACTACACACACTGTTACTAAAGTAATAGTTAATGTATTTTGAATAAGTCATGTAAAAATTGCCAGTCACATCTGATATAGTCCATCTAGAAATTTTATTTTAATGTCTGATAACTTAGCTCTATTTAGTCTATATTATGTCTCCAATTATTTCAGGAAATAATAATATACCTTGAAAAGCACTGAAGTAAAATTATTTTATCTATTTGGTGAAAATAACAATTCCATGAATAGTGCATGTTTTCTCAATATATAAAAACCCACTTCTTAATTATGGCAAATAAACCTCAAGAAACAGATAATTACAGTATATAAGTATGTATGGTTTAGTCTGGAAGGAAGTAAATATTTCACCAGATTCATTAGCATTTCATGTCACTACCTTCAATTCAGAAGTTTGGTGCACTAAATCAATCATGTAGAGAGATATAAAAAGATTAAACTAATTTAAGTTACTTTTGTCAATTTTTTTTCAGTGTAAATCTCATGGTAGAAAGCATGCATTCCTTAATATAGTAATATAGTATTTTATGTGTTCTTATTTAAATAAGAATGTTTTATTGATTATAAATACACATTTTTATATTAAATATTTTGGTAATTGAATGCACTGAAGTCAATTAGAATGTATTATATCATAGCTTCATTTTTCAGCTTTTTCTCTTTTTTAGTAGTACATGAAATATTTCTTATAAATATAACATAATATATAGTGATGTTTTTAAAATAATTTACTACATGCATATTGCACGTACTTGGAAAACAAATAATCCATTTGTAAATTCTGCCTGTAGGAAATATTGGTCTAGTGAAGAATGGAAACATTATGTGGTGTTATAACGCTGCTTTTAGAATAAAGAAATTCTATAGTTTGGGAGGATAGAAATTTATCTGTGGGTTCTATTAATATGTGAACACAAGCAGAAAACAATGCATAGATATTAACCCTTCAGAACACCATGAATTAACTATTTTCATCATTGTTTAAAAAGTAATTTCAAGAAGCAATTCTGATCAATGGAAGTATAAACTCTTAATCATATAATGATTTAATGAAGAACCACTTAATGAGACATATACATTCAATTTTTTGAGATATTGACATGCTCTGGATTTTGGCACACAATATTCCAATACACTTCAACTCTTGCCTACATTCAGGGAAAATTTATTTGTTTTCTTCTTGAACTGTTTTTCTTATTCAATAATCTATCCCCCATTTCAGTGTAATACCTCCATTTTATTAATTCTTATAGGATTTTTCCTACTTGCTTATTTTTACTATCTTTAAATTTATATTTATTAATTTGTTGCACATTGTTTCATGAGAATAAAATACTTAGTTTTATAAGTTATACAGAAACTATTATCTCATAGCATTTCAGATGTGGCTAAGTAGGAGTGTCTTTAAATTTTTCAACTATACAAGTAAGGTTGAGATTAGCTGCTTTTATTAATCTTTGTCATATTTTATGCTTTCTTTTTAAATTAAAATCCATTTCTTTACCAGTCTGTCTTATTTTCATTTCTTAAAAAGCATAGATTATTTGAACATGAGTAAAGATATTAAACATTAAAAATTAACACAGTATTTTTAGTAATATATTTCTGTTATTTAGAATAATAATTATATAAAGCCAATATACTGCAATATCAATCATGTTCTATCCATTTAAATGAAATAACTATTATCTCCAAATTGCCAAATTCAAGACTAGTGCTTGGCAAACTTTTTCTTAAAGGGCCAGATATAAAATATATTAGGTTCAGATGCCAAATAGTTTCTACCACATCTGTTCAACTGTGCATTTGTAGCTCAAAAGTAGCCCAAGATGGTAAAGAAAGAAATGGATGTGTATGTTTTCAAATAAAATTTTATTTATAAAAACAAATGTTAGTCCAGAAGGCCATAGTTTGCCTACCTTTGAAAGAGGTAATTATTATACATCTTAATTGACCTTTATTGTTGATTTACTGAAAATTGTGTGGTAGTTTGACCTCACATTTCTTCAGTAGGTCCCTTTTTAGTATTAGTTCTATTGATCTAAATACTTGAATAAAGTATCCTTATTTGTTTTTACTAGATACATTTACTTTCTTCATTTTTTTTGAAAGATACACAATTTTAGTTGTATTCGTAAAATCAGGATTATGAAATCTGTAACTCTTGCCAAAACTGTATTCCTGTATGCCTCCATCATATATTTTAAGTTATATAATCCCACAAAAAACCATAAATTTAATAACCCAAACTTAACTTAAAAACTATTTCATCCTAGAATTATCAAAATTGTAACTCAAGGCATGACCTTTCCAGTCATCTCTTATCCAAATTAGAAAAGAGACTTTTTGCTAGATTTCTTTTCCCCTGAAATATTGCATTTAAGCAAACACAAAAAGCTTCTAATCCTATATCCTAAATACTTCATCCTCATTTTTAGACTCATAATATTTCTGGTTAATCAACTCTTCTTTGCTGAAATTAAGGAAACATTCTTATTATCCCTTTCATTTTATGTTTTAAATCAGTAATTGTCTACCTTATATTCTTTTCCATCTACACACACACACACACACACACACACACACACACAGTTGTCTGCCTGCTCTCTATGAGTCTGTCTCTATTTTTTAATTCTGCAATCATTCTTAAATCCAGCACTACCTCCCTTCATACCATCCAGGTGCTGTATCCATACATACATATATAGATCATGCATTTTAACATCCTACATTTACTTTCATAGATTATATGATGAAAATTATTTTTGAGCTTTGAGCTTTGTACAAAATGCTCATAATGACTCTTGCTATTTTTCACTCTCTTAATTCTTTAGTATTTTTTCCTTTCTTTTTCACATTCTCTTCCACTTATTTCTTGAACTACCAAGAATAATGGTAGTTAAATTAATATGCCATCCTCTCTCATTTTTCGGTGCACATGCTAATTCAACCTCAGATGTCTTCCTCTCCATCAATTCTTATTCATCCCATGACTGGGTTGAAAATTTAAACATCCTGGAAAATGATTTAGACTGTTTTCTTTTATCCATTTATACACCTGTACATTTTAATTATTACTGTGTTATATTATAACATTTTTATATTTTTCATTAGAGTATAAAACTCATGTGCATGGAACACTGTCTTCCATAAAACAAAAATCCTAAGTATGTAAACTAATTCTAAATATTGTAGTTAAGCAATAAGTATTTTTAATGGTGAAGTTAGATAAAAGATAAAGGTAACTGCAAGAAAAAATGAAGAATAAATTTGAATATTATGACACTTTTTAAATTAAAAGATTCTACATATTATCATGTATTTTATTTTATTCAAAATTAGGTTTTACCTTATTGAAAGTTCTCCCCTGATCTTACTTTATTTTAGGAGAGATAGTCTAGTTTTTCAAATAATGTATGTAATAAAACTCTTTCCAAATTCCCATGGAAGGAAAATCGACATGCTTTTATTCACCTAATAATTATGAATCAGATGCCCTCAATTTATGTTATGTGACTTTAAATTATAACATGATACTACTACATATTAGACATTTATTGAATATCTTTTAGTAAATTTGAATATATCCTGAGAATAGCATTAAATTAAAGTATATTGAAAAATGCATAAACAAATTTCTTTAAATGAAAAATCTGTCCTCTTATTTTTTATCCAGTTGATTATATATTTTAGAATATTCTGAAATGTAAATTATATCCTTTTAATGTATATTAATATTTATATGCATGTAATATGGTTATTATAGGTAGGCAACCTTCCAGACCAGGATTGATTATGAAATTGAAGGTGTCGTGTGTGTGTGTGTGTGTGTGTGTGTGTGTGTGTGTGTTTATTCATGCACTCATTTCTTCAAACAAAATATTACTTGAAAAACCAATACGGAACAACCTAATTTTTAAAAAGTAGATATGCTCTGTTTGAAATGGGAGTCAGGGCCTCAGAACTGCATCTGCCAAGAGCACAGTTCTCAATTCACTGGTTAACAAAAGAAGGAAACATGCATACGTTGTTAAAATAACTGAACTGAGGTCTCTAGTGCCTATCCTGTCTGTCTTGTTTCATGTTGTTTTAGGTTTGTTGCCCATGATCGATTAAATTGCTTGGAGAATACATCTCTCATTAAGATCATAGGAGTTGAATTTGAGATAGTACATATGTTGTATCAATAATAATTTCTAATATTTACATTTTCCTCATTAAAGAATGCATTCAAGTCCTAGCCAGTGTGCCTAGGGAGGTTAGAATGGCCTCCTGTGCACTGAAAGGTGGCAGGATCAATTCCCATTCAGGGCACATACCCAGGTTGCAGGTTCAAGCCCCTATGAACTTGGCAGCACTTTTCATAGTGGCTAAGACATGGAAACAACCAAAATTTCCTTCACTAAATGGTTGGACAAAGATGACGTGGTACATATATACAGTGCATATGACTCAGCCAAGAAAGAAGATGAATTACTGCTATTTATGACAACAGAAACGTCATTCCTCTAAAGTAACTACATGCTTTCAAAACACTAATATTAATTGGAGTTTTGAGGGACTAGAATAATATTATTTTAAGAATAATAATATTTTCCAATGAAGCCTTAATTTCTAAGAAGTTTAATTACTTCCTATGCCTAACCACAAGAAAAGAAAATGCTTCAGAGATATTATTACTTTATTCCATTGTATTTCTTCATATTTTAAATGAAACAATGCAAAATATTTATTTCATAGTTCTATTATTTAAGAACATTTTACCAATGCCATGTATAAATATTCAGTTAACTATAGAGTGCAACCACTTGTAAGTCATTTTGGTCTTAAAGTTACATACTAGTATGTCTTAAGAAGACAAAACTATATAAAGGCTGTTAAGATGAAAGCATGCATCGTTAGTGACATGTCATTGACTATTACAAAAAATGCTGTAAAGGTATAGCATGCCAAATGCATTTAAACAGTATTATTGCTTTATAAAGAATACAATAAATAGACATGAGAAAGAGTTTAAACAAATACATTAAAGAATTAGCATTCAGACATCATAAAATTTATTTACCCTTATTATTCATCCGAATTAGAAGATTTCCCATAACCTGAAATTGGTAAATTATACTGTTTTTTATGTTCATGTATGGAAATATTGTCAGAATCTAATTCATAAATACCAGAAAACTTTTAAAACTGTGTTTTGTTTGTTTGTTTTGGTTCAAAAGCGTATTCCCTTGAAGGCATGAGTTCTACTTTCACAGTTTTCTATTGCTGATCAAAAACTACTTTACAACATAGTGGCTTTAAACAGCTATTTCATTTTACTCATGAATGTATGCCATCAATGCCACTCAGATGGCATCTTATCTCTGTTGTATGTGTTGTCAGTAGGACGGTTCTACTGGGGCCTGAAAATTACTTTGAAGCTCACTGCTCTCTATGGCTGGGAACTGCTGGATTAACTCTCCCAGTGGGTCAAGGTGAAGTATCCTGTCCATGTGGGTCTATGATGGGCTGCTTGTGCTTTCTAACAAAATGGCAGAGTTCCAGGAGAGAACTGTGTTTGCCAACTAGCAGAGTCACATTTGCCATGTTCTATTACTCAATGCAAGCTTGTAGACCCTGCTCAAATTCAAGGAAGTTGACATAGGTCTGATCTCTAGAGATAGCATGTCAAAAAATGAGTATCTATTTTTAATCCCCTATAATTACTAAATATCTCTGCATGAAAGTCTATGCTAATTTGTAGTTATTTGAGGTAACTGTGCTTAATAAATATAGATCCTAAAAATAAAAGTACTTAGAGGAATGCAGAATAGACTTATTTTACTAACAATAGAATGATAAACTGAACTTAAGTCTAAGGATTATGATAAGTATTGGGATTCATAAACTCAAGATATGTATCTATCTTGTTAATGTGACATTCCCCATGTGTTTTGAGAGTGAGGCTCAGAAATAATTACCTCAGACACACACAGTTGGAACATTTTTGGAAAGTCTAGTCAGATAATAATAACATATAGACAGTAGTAATATTATCAATTAGATTATAGACAGAGGGTATGTCCAAGTTTCTGATTTTCCCATAAGTCAAATCTAAGAAAAAGGTACGTGTAAAATTGAATTTTTGGAAGGTGAAAGAGAGAATACCTTGGGAGTAAGAATGGGGAGAGATAAGAAAAGAACAGCCAATAATAGAGTTGTTATGAATACAGTTACTACTGTCAGTGATTGGAGTTTAACCTTACTGAGAAAATGCTGGAAGCTATTTTAGAATGTACATATCAGAGTTAGTTCCTGCCTCAAGGGACAGATTTATACAACCAATGTCATCAGTCATCTATTGAAAGCTGCTCCCTGGGGTAAGAATTTCCCTGGTACTTCAGTCTAACTTTGGGTGGCAGAGCTAGTTATTGAAACTAGAGCAAGCTTTAGGCAAAGAAGCTGGATGTTTGCAGTGAAGCCCTAATCCCCAAATATGATTGTATTTGGAGGTGGGGCCTTTCAGAATTAATTAAGTTTAGATGAGATCAAGATAGTGCAGACTCCATAATAACACTAGAAATAGTGTTATTATAAAAAGCAGAAGACACCAGAGCCCTCTCTGTTAGGTAAGGATACATAAGACAGTAGGCTGCCCACAAGCCAGGCAGAGGGCTCTCACCAGGAACCAAATCAACCAGAACCTTAATCTTGGATTTCCTAATCTCTAGAACTGGGATAAATGTTTGCTGTTTGAGTCTGTGTTTTGTTACAGTAGCTCAGGCTGAAGAAGATAGCATTCATATTAGAAATGTATACTATTTCTTCAAAAGTGAAAATATGCTTAGAACCCTTTTGCTAAGAACCTTTTCAAATGTTATGATTTTATTTTCTCTTGTAGACATTATTTCTAGAGCATTTAATTTATAGGACACTATTTTCCTTTCTGAGAAAGAAATCATACCAATGGAATGCATAGGCCAGTAGATTAGAGTAATTTTTTCATATGATTTTAGATTCTGAAAAGATAAAAATGTGTGTGTGTCTGTGCGTGCGCACGCGCATATGCCTAAGCGACCATTACGACCAGTTTACCAAATGACCAGTCAACTGGTTGCTATGATGTGCACTGACCACCAGAGGGCAGATGCTTAATGCAGGAGCATCAGTGTGCTCCCATAGATAACCTCCCATGGCTGGCCAACCTCCTGTGGTCCCGCTCCCTGGTTGGCTGGCCCAATCAGCCCTGATCACTGGCCAGGCCGAGGGACCCCATCCATGCACAAATTCATGCACTAGGCCTCTAATATTACATAAAACTAGAGACCCAGTGCAAGAATTTGTGCATGAATTAGGTTCCTCAGCCTGGCCAAGGATTGAGGCCTGTCGAAGGTAGTTGCCAGTAGGGGGAAGGGGCCATGGAAGGTTGGCTGTGGGAGTGCACTGACCACCAGGGGGCAGCTCTGTCCCCTGGTGGTCAGTGTACATCATAGTGGCCTATTATTGGTCAACCAGTTGTTATGGTTATTCAGTCATCTGGTTGCTTAGGCTTTTATATATATAGATAACTGATGCAGGAGATGGTAAAACCATACTTCACCTGTTTGAACACCACCAGTTGTTATTTTGAAAAACTGTTCTGGGATATGAATTTCTTTTATGTGAAAAGAAATCACAGTATTTTTTTTTTGGAATGTAAATATGTATAGTTGAGTAAAAAAAATGTGCATGAGAAATATGGATACACTATTCTGTTTTGAGTGAGTAAGAAGCAATATATTTTAATAATGCCTAAGCAAGAGAAAGTCATTTGAAGGCTATGATTTTATGGCAGTTATTTGTCTATGAGAGAATACAAGATTAAAGAGAAATCTATATACATGGCTCTTGAAAAGCCTAATGGTACATTGTGTGTACCTTAGATTAAGGCAAATTATGTTTAAATACTTCTGTATCTCAAATGTTCTTTCAATTTCTGAGAATTCATGTAGCCATCACATTAAAGAGAGAACACATAATTAAATTTGAAACTCGGGTAAATAATAAATAATTTCCTAATATAATTATTAGAAGAATGTGTCAATGTCGTTATAACCAACCATGAATATTTGGGACACACTTATACTAAAAATATTCCTGGTTTATGTGAAATTTAAATTTAAATGGTTACACAGTTTTATAAGATAAATCTTTTAGTCCTACTACTGCTGCAGTTAATACTTCTGTTAAAACTGCTGGATAAAATTTATAGCTTGCTTCATGTGTCATGTACCCTTAAGTATTTTATATGTATTTTCTCACAATCCTCAAAAAAAATTACATGTGAGCACTGTGATTATGCCAACTTTTCCAAAGAGAAAACTAAAACAAATAGGTTAAATAACTTGATACAGATTATATAAAATTCCATCCTATATAAGATGCTTCAATTCAAATGTTATTGAGTTCAGTATTATGAGATATATTCTGTTGACCAAAGGATGTTAACTGGCTACCAGTATGGAGAAAAGAATTTCATAGATGGATGAAAGAGGATTCAATTGCTGAGGTGATTTACAATGCAAAAAGAAAGTTGGCTTATTTCCATTAAGGTCATAAAGTCTATTTCCCAAATGTTTTGGTCACATATTGTTTTTCTTATTTTGCAAATTCTTTATTTTTTATATATTTTTTATTTATTTTAGAATCGAGAGAGAGAGAGAGAGAGAGAGAGAGAGAGAGAGAAATATTGATGAGAGATAATCATTAATTGGCTACTTCCTGCACACCCCACACTGGGGATCAAATCTGTAACCCTGGGAATGTGCCCTGACTGGGAATCGAACCATCACCTTGTGGTTCATAGGTTGATGCTCAACCACTGAGCCAGACTACCTATGCAAATTTCTAACTCACATCACATATATAGCATCACTCTTATAACCAAACCAACAGTCTTGGCAAGCAAGGGTTGCTTGTTTATTTCTTTCAAGATAGGAAAGTACAGTACAATCTAATCTGACACAAAGACTTCAAAATAATTTTGTTCTATATTTTCATTATCATTTGCCTGATTTCCCAATCACTTCCACATGTGGAACCTGATTATATTAATCTGTAAGATAAATCCTGGTTTTCTTAACCCAGTGGTTGGCAAACTCATTAGTCAACAGTCAAATATCAATAGTCCAATGATTGAAATTTCTTTTGAGAGCCATAGTTTTTAAACTTAAACTTCTTCTAATGCCACTTCTTCAAAATAGACTCACCCAGGCCATGGTATTTTGTGGAAAAGCCACACTCAAGGGGCCAAAGAGCTGCATGTGGCTTGTAAGCTGCGGTTTGCAAACCAGTCTTAAATAATTCTGGTGAATGTGAGCTCTTAATCACTTTATCAGAAAGTATTATAGGTGGAGTGATACACTGGCCCAAATCATAACTCTGAAAGGGCATAAATATAAAAATATATAAAGTTATCATGCGTATTTTAAGGTACATTATTTGAATGTGCTCTAATGCAACCTCCAGAGTTCTGTACTCTGACTACAATATGCTTTCTGGCTCCGTTTCTCTATAAGAATTTACTGTAGTGACAGCTGTTCCTTGTTGATCTTGTTTTGGCTTCTGTATCTGGATTCACTCCTGATACATGGTCACACATCCCTGGTTTGCAGGAGGTTTAATTCCTGCTTTCTGGCATCAGCTCCTGCTTTTATTCATCTACTGCAATAGGTTCCCAGCAGTGCTTTATTCTCCATCATTTCAAATCAGCTTACATCTATTCAGACAACCCATTCCAGTCAATTACCCAGTTATACCCCTGGAATCTACCCCTGGTTGGCCACATGGATTATAGCACATGCAAATCCTCTTTTTGTCAATATCCCTATTCAGAGTTATGCTTTCATACCAGCACTGGATCATTGCCCTAACAACAATTTATATGACTGAGACTAACATTTTTCTATTTTCTGGTAGTTCCATGATATCCTACATAATAAAAGAATAATATGCAAATTGATCGTACCTTTGCTACACCCACAAGCCATGCCCACCAGCCAGTCAGGAGCAAGTATGCAAATTAACTCAACCAAGATGGCTACAGCCACTGAGTGAGCAGGAGGCTTAGGTTTCCCCGGTAATGGAGGAAGCCAAGCTTTTTGTACATCCTGGCTGGCCTAGGCCTCCACTTAAAGCTACAAAGTTTCAATTAAAGAAGATAAAAAATATATCAGATACCAGGGCCTTCCATTTGGGTCGCTGGGAGGCATAGCTAGCCTGAAAACCACCACAGGCCCCTTGCCCAGGCTACTCCATGCCCCAAGGGAACCCCCATCCTGATCCAGGACACACTTCAGGGCAAAGCAGCTGGCCCCCACCCATGCACCAGGCCACTATCCTATCTAATAAAAGAGTAATATGCAGATTGACCATCACTCCAACACATAAGATGACTGCCCCCATATGGTCAAAAGATCCTCTCCCCATATGGACACAAGATGGCCACCAAAAGATGTCCAGCAAGGGAGGGCAATTGGGAGGAACTAGGTTTGCAAAGGAGGGCAGTTGTGGGCAATAAGACCAGCAGGAGAGGGCAATTGGGAGGGACCAGGCCTGCAAGGGGGGGCAGCTGTATTGATCAAGCCTGCAGGGAAGGACAATGAAGGGTGACCAGGCTGGCAGAGGAGGGAAATTGAGGGCAACTGAGCCTACAGGGAAGGACAGTTGGGGGTGGCCAGGCATGCAGGGGAGGACAGTTAGGGGCAAACAGGCTAGTAGGCAGAAGCAATTAGGGGCAATCAGGAAGACAGGCAGGTGATTAATTGAGAGCCAGCAATCCTGGATTGTGAGAGAGATGTCTGACTGCCCGTTTAGGCCCAATTCTACTGGGATTGGGCCTAAACGGGCAGTCAGACATCCCTTGAGGGGTCCCAGATTGAAGAGGGTGCAGGCTGGGCTGAGGGATTTCCTCCCTCCCATGCATGAATTTCGTACACCGGGCCTCTAGTATCTAATATATTATACATTTCAGAATAGCACACTGGAACATCTGAACTATTTATACTCAATCTACTTTGAGAACAAAATTACTTAGATATCAACATTAACCCAAATAAATTCTGTTACTTCTTCAGAAATTGGACATTGACTCCTGACTATCCATTTCAACTGTCTCCCATTATTATATACCTTAAAGAAGACTGCTGTTAAAGCTTCCATTTTTAGTACAAATTTATCTCCCAACAAATCTATCTTTTGTAGCACTTAATACTAAATCAATCTGATTTATTTTCTTCATAAACACTTCCATTTTGCCTTTTCCTTTTTTTATTTTTCTTTAATATTTCTTATTTTTCTTACTTTTAAGCTTAGAAGAAGATATTTCAGTGAACATATCTTCAAAATACCATCAAAAACAAAATTTTACTTATGATGTACTTGTTTATATGTTTTTATTCTTTGGAAGCATAAAAAACATTTTGTTGTTTAGTAAAATCGTATTTTCTCATTTTCAGGTTTTGGGTTGTTTTTTGAGAGGTAGGTTTGGTTTTTTTTTTTTTTTAGTTTTGTTGCTTTTTGAGTTTTACTTTAGACTTGACTGGTAATATTTGTACTAGATTTAGAATAATCCAATAAGTTTGTTCCCTCGGTTGCTCCATTTTTGTTGCATAGACTTCAACATAATTCATGCTTTTTTACAAACTTGTTTATTAAATGCCTTTGTTTATATTGACAGTTACCTTGATTGTCTTAAGTCATTTTCACTTTTGCCCAAATAAACATGTTTTTACCACCTCCTATCAAGCACATAGTCAGGTTTATAATATAGCATTCCGAGAAAGAGCCATTTTCTAAAGTATTGAGAATGACCTCCTCTTTGTATGGAGGTCTTGAATCACATAAACCAGATATTGCTGAAATCTGAGCAATATGTAATTTCATTCTGCTCCCCTTGCTGTGAAATATAGAACCATTGGTGTCATGAAATCGAAGAAGGATAAAAATGAAAGTCTTTACTGATAGAAGCATGTGCAGTTTATATTAGATTAAGAGGATGGAAAGAGATCTGTAGCTTTTGAAGTACATGAAAAACTACAGTAGCACCGAAGATACTGGCAGGTCAGGGGTGTAAATGGAAATAACTACTTTAGGGACAGACTGTGCAAGACCATATTGAGAACCTGTGTGTCGCATATTTCCAGAAAATCAATTTATTGTCAGTAACTGGGGAGTGCTATGGTTTATGAAATATAGTTATAGTTCAACTGTCAGCACAAAGCAAGATTTCAAAGTGAGCTCACCAGTGTTGTTTGGCTCCTTTAGGAAAAAAAACACACCAAATATTTTACTTTACTCTGCACTTTTCCGTTTTCTACCTAAGTTCATTCCACAAGATGTCTTAGTAGATGTGTTCATTGCTTACAAATTTAAATAATTTGAACTTCTATGAGAACTTGTTCATATGATAGATATGACCCATCAATGAACTTGTCAAGCTGAGTAAAATTAGGGTGGGGCAAAAGTAGGTTTACAGTTGTTCATATGGAAAATAATGCAATAATTAATAAATATTAATACAAGAATTAATTTTTCACATCTACACAACTGTAAACCTACTTTTTGCCCCACTTTGTATTTAAACTAATTTTGAATAATCTAGTTTTAGTTGTCACTAATAAGGTGGAGAAAGACTGTCTACTAAACACATTTACCTGCAGATGTATTTGAGTTATAATAAATACATTGCAAATTTTATCTACATATTATTATTCACTCAAAATAAATTATAGTCAATTTACAGATATTCTAAAATACCTCCTTCAATACTTTATAGTGCATAGTGGTAACAGAGGATATTTGCCAAGCACTATTAGTTGACATATTGAAAAAATTGAGTTCCTAAACTTATGTACAGTACTGCATTTTACTAGTGATTAACAAATATCAGTGTTATTATGTCAAAGCATTAATCCCTTCTCATATGGAAAAATACATGATTTTATAAAATAATTTGAATACATGTTATAGCATTATATCTCTTCTAAGTAGCATCCATTTCTATTAATAATAGAATTGGGATTTATATTGAATTGATGAGTGTCTGAAGAAATCTCTTCCTTTTTTTTCAATGATACTAATCAAAAGAACTTTTATTGATATCCCAAGACCTAATGGTATTGGTTTTTTCTGAGGGCTAATACGTGACAAATTTATTTAGTTAAACTTCTGGACCCCTGAGGAAATAGAAATAGGAATTAATTTATAGAAGTGGTGCTATAAAATACATGAAACTTCTGTCTTCTGTGGCTTATAGAGTTAAAATTTTATCAACAATAAGCCTCTTGTGTATCTGTTCTACCACAGGAATTCTTTTATTCTGTATTACATTTTTAAAAATTGACCTGGGTCTGGCTGGCATGGCTCAGTGGTTAAGTGTTGACCTATGAACCAAGAGGTCACTGTTTGATTCCCAGTCAGGGCACATGCCTGTGTTGTGGGCTTGATCCCCAGGAGGCATCCAATCAATGATTCTCTCTCATAATTGGTGTTTCTCTCTCTCCCTCCCTGTCTCCCTCCCTTTCTCCCTCCCTCCCTCCCTCCCTCCCTCCCTCCCTCCGTCTCTCCCTCCTTCTCTCCCATTTTCTATGAAGTCAATAAAAATATATTTTACAAAAAGATATGACTTGGAAGTAGAGGTAGAGTAATAAATTTGCAGAGTTTGTAAATGCGTATAGTCATCCATTCGAAAGCTTTTAATGGTGTCCTAAATCTGGTCTTAAACAGAAAAGCAGTACTGTGTATTTTATACCTCCAATTTCCATGAAATATAAATGCTGCTGTTGTGGGCCTACTCTAAACATAAAATATGACACAAATAAACACACATATATCCGTATCTATATATTTATATGTTTATATATCTATATTTTATCATCTATATCTATAGCATCTATCTATACATCTATATATATGTATGTATGTATATATATATATGTATATGTATATATATGTTACTATATAGGACATATATATCAAGATAGATGATAGATAATAGATAGATAGATAGATAGATAGATAGATAGATAGATAGGTATACTAGTATCTATGGGGGAGCACAGTGGTGAAGTGCATTTTTGTTTGTCCATGCTTTTTTTCCATCATTTTCTTCATCTTTCAATTTTATCACTTTTGATATATTGCTATCCCTGTATATTAATTATAACCACCACCAAGAACTTTATTTACAGTGCCCCCAACCTCTCCCAGGCATCAGCATCAGCTTTCTCTGCAATACAATTACAGCAATTGGATGTACCTAGCTTTCTGTTAGCTCCAATTTATTCACCTGCACTGGAGCTTATTAGTGACATTTCTCTGATTATGTCTGAATATTTAATTTTCTTTCCTCATTGTGCAAAATCTATTTGCCATAGACAATTCCTTTTTTCTTAATAGTCATAGAGCTTCTGTTTAAATGATTGAAACCTAACAGATACAGAGGAAGCTCATTGGCAGAATGTGCCATTTGAATACTATTTAGTATAAGGGAATACACATATAAAAGTATTTTTAGCTGAGCCCCTTGCTACCACTAACATAATTAGACTAATTTTATTAGGAAAGAAATGGGTTTGCTTATTGGGTAAGCAAATAAAAGCTTATACAACATCCCATCTCTTTAGCTAACCGACATATACATTCACACACTCTTCTTAACTGAGAAGACTACATACTTCTGTTACTTGGTTAGTCAGTCCTATTGACTATAGTTCATTTATTATTTAAGTTTTATTTGAATTTATTTTTTCCAACACCATTTATCCTCACTATGCCCTCTTCCACCTCCACCCACTCCCTTCAACTCCCAAATTACACCACTATTGTCCATGAGTTCTCTCTCCCTCTCTCCCTCCCTCCCTCCCTCCCTTCCTTCCTCCCTTCCTCCCTCCTTTCCTTCCTCCCTCCCTTCCTTCATTCCTTTCCTCAGTCACTCTCCACAACAACCTCCATCCCAAGCTGTCTGTTTCTATGAGTCTATCTCTATTTTGTTTGGTAGTTCAGTTTGTTTATTAAATTACTCACGTGATTGAACTCATATGGTACTTTCCTTTCTCTGACTAGCCTATTTCACTTAGCATAATGTTCTCCAGGTCCAATCACGCTGTCACAAAGGGTAAAATTTTCTTCCTTTTTACAGCACAGTTTTCCATTGTGTAAAGGTACTATAGCTTTTTTATGCACTGGTTTCAAATCTTGGCTATTGTAAATAATGCTGAAAAGAACATAAGATTACATATATGTGTTCAAATTAGTGTTTTTGTGTTTCTGCAGATAAATTCACAGAAGAGAAATCACTAGGTCTTAATTCAGTTCCATTTTTAATTTTTTGAGATAACTCCATACTGCTTACCATAGTGGCTACACTGATTTTCATTCCCACCAATAGTACTTAAGGGTTCGCTTTTCTCCACATCCTCACTGACACTAGTTGTTTGTTGATTTTTTGATGATTGCCATTCTATAAGGTGTGAGGTGATATCTCAGTCATTTTGTTTTGCATATTTTCCCATATTTTACTTGAGTTGTTTGGTTTTTAGATGTTATATGTGCGTTTTGTTTTGTTTTTAATCCTCATCTAAGGATATTTTTTCAATTGATTTTCAGACAGAGTGGAAGGGAGGAAGGGAGGAGAGAGAAGCATTGACATGAAATAGATACATTGATTGGTTACCTTCCACACATGTCCCAACCAGACTGGAGAACAATCCACTCCAATGCATGTAGCCTTGATTGGGAAGCAAAACCAAGAATCTTCAGTCTGTGGGCTGATGCTCTAACCACTGACAAAAATTGGCCAGGAATGATGTTGAGTTTTATAAGTTTATCTTTTTATCATTATGGCTTAAAATATTACATATGTCACCTTTCCCCCCCCCATTGACCTCTCCTATTCCACTCTGCCTCCAACCCCAGGCCTGTCTATGGGTTACACATATATACATATGAGTTCATTGGTTGATCTCTTCCTCCTTCCACCTCCACCCTCTCCTACCTTCCCTCTGAGGTTTGACAGTTTATTTGAGGCTTCTATGTCTTTGGATCTATTTTTATTCCTCAGTTTATGTTGTTCAATAAATGCAACAAATAAATGAGATTGTATGATACTTATCTTTGTCTAACTGGCTTATTTTGCTTAGCATAATGCTCTCCAGGTCCATTCATGCTGTTGCAAATGGTAAGAGTTATTTCTTTTTATAAGCTGCATAGTATTCCATTGTGTAGATGGATCACAGTTTTTTAATCCACTCATCTGCTAATGCACACTTATACTATTTCCAAGTCTTATTATTGTAAATTGTGCTGCTTTGAACATAGGAGTGGATATATTCTTTCTGATGAGTGTTTCTAAATTCTTGGTATATATTCCTAGAATTGGGATCAGTGGGTCAAATGGGTGTTCCATTTTTAGTTTTTTGAGGAAACTCCATACTGTTCTCCACAGTGGCTGCACCAGTCTGCATTCCCCCCAGCAGTGCAGGAGGGTTCCCTTTCCTCCAGATCCTCACCAACACTGTTATTTGTTGATTTGTTGGTGATAGCAATCTGACAGGTGTAAGGTAGTAGCTCATTGACTTATTTATTTACATCTCTCAAATGAGTAGTCACTTTGAGCATTTTTTTTTCATATGCCTTTTGACATTCTGTATGTCCACTTTTTAGAAGTGTCTATTTAGGTCCTTTGCCATTTTTTAATAGATTGTTTATCTTGCTTGTGTTAAGTTGTATGAGTTCCCTATAAATTTTGGAGAGTAACCCCTTATCAGCTGTATCATTGGCAAATATGTTCTCCCCATGCAGTGAGCTCTCTTGTTATTTTGTTGATGTTTCATTTTGTTGTTCAAAACCTTTTTATTTTGATGTAGTCCTATTTGT
Source organism: Lasiurus cinereus (assembly GCA_011751065.1). Taxonomy (NCBI): domain Eukaryota; kingdom Metazoa; phylum Chordata; class Mammalia; order Chiroptera; family Vespertilionidae; genus Lasiurus; species Lasiurus cinereus. The sequence continues at coordinate 61,810,691 of JAAGEH010002531.1, forward strand.
TTATTCATTTGTTTGTTTTCTCCTTAGTTTCTATTGTCCTAGGTGATATATCAGTAAACATATTGCTAAGGTTTGTCTGTTAGGAATAAACTTAACCAAGAGGATAAAAGACCTGTACTGAAAAAAAAAGATATAGAGGAAAATATACACAAGTGGGAGAATATACCATGTATATGGATTTGTAGAATCAACATCATTAAAATGTCCATATTACCCAAAGCAATTTATAGATTCAATGCAATCCCTATTAAAATAGCAATAGTATTTTTCACAGACCTATATCAAACTCTCCAAAACTTTATGTGGAATCAAAAAAGACCCAACATAGCTGCAACAATCTTAAGAAAGAAGAACAAAGTTGGCGGGATCATAATATCAGATATCAAGTTATACTATAAAGCCACTGTACTCAAAACATCCTGGTACTGGCACTGGAACAGACATATAGACCAAGGGATCAGAACAGAGAACCCAAAAATTGACCCAAGCCATTATGCTCAATTAATATTTGACAAAGAAGGCAAGAGCATACAATAGAGTCAAGATAGTCTCTTCAGTAAATGATGTTTGGAAAATTGAAACTAGACCACCAACTTATACCATACACAAAAATAAATAAAAATGGAATAAAAGACTTAAATGTAAAATGTGAAACCATAAAAATCTTAGAAGAAGCCAGTAACTTATTTACAATGAAGGAAAAACATAGTAATATACTTAGCCTCAATCTACTGTGAATGATGTAACAGAAAGATGGAACAACCCTGGGTTCTTGTAGACATACCTGACTTACCTAAATCAAGGTATCCTGGAAGTGCCTTCCCCATGGACTTTTGATAATTTTAGTTAATAAATGCTCTACTTGTTAAAGCCAACTCTAGTTGAGTTTTCTGTTGCATACCTAAAAAGCCATAAATAATAGAATAAGTGGAATCAGAACTTGAGTTCTCATAGACCACATCTCCTAAGGATTAGTAAAGTTCTTCTTTTAATAAGAAAGAATAAACAAATTTATTTATCAAATGTGAGATAAAGCACATAAAAGGAAAGTATTTGTAATAATACACATCTCATTACAAATATAACTATCCCTTCTTTTTTTTAATATATATATATTTTATTTCAGAGAAGAAAAAGGGATAGAGAGAACATCAGTGCTGAGAGAGAATCACTAATCAGCTGCCTCTTGCACACCCCCTAGTGAGGATTGAGCTTGCAACCTGGACATGTGCCCTGACCTGGAATCAAAATGTGATCTCCTGGGTCATAGGTTGACGTTCAACCACTGAGCCATGCTGACCAGGCATAACTATCCCTTTTTGACTAGAGTTAAGTGATTTTAAATTTTGTTTGCATTTTATAAAGTAAATATGTGTTATTTTTAAAGATCAAGGCCTCATGAATTTTAAAAGCTAATAAAAAGCATAATTTAACCTAGTATTAAGCTGCATTATTAAAGTTAATGATAAAACTTATGAATACCCCATGGAAAGGAACAATGGTTTGGTGAAGACCAAGGGAGGGGGGGTGGCAATGGGCAAAGATAGATAGAAAGGCAGGAGGGAACATCTGCGATAATGTCAGTATTCAAAAAATTTGTTTTAAATATATTTTTTTTATTTCAGAGAGGAAGGAAGAGGGAGAGAGAGCTAGAAACATCAGTGATGAGAGAGAATCATTGATCAGCTGCCTCTTGCATGCCCCCTACTGGGGATCGAGCCCGCAGGCCAATGCTCTATCCTCTGATAGGGCAACATTCAAAAATTTTAATAAAAAAACTTAATGACAGAAAATAAATTAAAATATCATTAATACCACTTGCAGATCATATGAATTTTGGAGTACATCTTGACTTCAACATTTATAAGCTCTAATCTATTATCTTTGATTAATATTATCTTATGCTTTGAAACTTCTTTAAAACTTACCTGTCTTTTCCAAGCCCTTCATTATGATACCATTTCCTTATTTCTGTTTGTTTTTAAATGAAAAAACACTCATAGATTACAAACATTTACTCAGCAAAAATATTTCAGCAACTCTATTAAAGATTCATTTCATTAATCTTTGTTGAAGAATTTCTATTCAAAGTTCTTCATTTCTATCTGTTCTGCATTGTCTTCATATGAAATAAAAAGTTTCTGGAAATTTTATTTTGAATATAGAGAACTAAATTTTAGCTGATTATAGATGTTGAAAATTTAGATAATGTCAATTACAGTCAAGGTCATACCAAAATATATTTTAATAGATGAGGTGTCCTTGCTGTTCAGAACTACACTAGTTTGATATAGCAAAGAAAAATATGAGAATAGCCCTTCCCTGGGCTCATCACTGATTGAAAACAGTATGTTCCTGTCCAGAGATAAGCCCATTCATCCTATGCAAATGTAGACAAAGGGCAAGACACCATAATCAAATGTAGTAGGTGGAAACAAATATGCTTGGAAAGTGTGAATTTACTTTAGATGATAGACAGCTCGAGAAGTTATACTTTTTTAGAAAAGTGCATATTTAAAAAGAAAATCACTTCAAGACAAACCAGTTACCATATGCTGTGAAGTTTGAATTTATCCTAAAATGAAAATGTGTTAAAAACTGTCAATTACTTTTTTTACTGGTAATGCTTGATTATATCCTTTTGGATTTTTTTTTTTTTTTGTTAATTTTTTTTGCGGAAAAACATTTACATTAGTCAAATAGCACAGACAGAATGGGATAGAAAAATTAAACCACACACCCAGCACACACAATGTCTTGGGTTCTAATGTTAAAAATTAATGCTTTTAAAGTGGAGAGGTCATTTTAAAAAATCAACCATTCTCAATTTATTTTTATAACTAAGTGATATAAGATGATGTATTTGTTTCCTGTTGTTGCTGTAACAAATTACAGTAACCTTAGTGACTTAAAAAAAACCCACAAATTTATTGTGTTATAATTATACTAGAGGTTTGGTGCATGAAATTCATGCACTGGTGGAGGGGATGTCCTTCAGCCTAGTCTGCACCTCTCCAGTCGGGGACCCTGCTGGGGAGTACTTTAGGCCCGATCTTCTACAGAACTAGCCACACCCAACTGCCCTCCCTTGCAGGCCTGGTTGCCTCCAACTGCCCTTTCCTGCCAGCCATCTTGTGACATCCATCATGTGACCACATGGGGATGGCCATCTTGTGCAAGGCTGTAATGGTCAATTTGCTATTACTCTTCATTATATAAGATAGGTTATATGTCAAAATGAAGCCATCAACAAGGCTCTGATCAATTTTTAGGCCCTTGGGGAAAATGTCTTTTTCTTTCCTTTTCCAGAGTGGTGCCTTTCTTGGCTTGTGACCTCAGATAACTCTGAACTCTGCTTCTGTCTTGAAGTCATCCCACCCTTTCTTAACTTTTATCTTCCTGCTTTCTTTTATAATGATGATTGCAATTGGAGTGGGTCTACCAGATATATCAGAATAATTTCATCTCATTTTTATTAAATTCATGGAGGTGGAATTAGTTATTTATATCATATAGACTTCAAGTATTCATTTCTATGATACATTATCTGTATATAATATTGTGTATCCACCACCCAAAAACAAATCATCTTCAGTCACCATATATTGTACCCCCTTTACCCTTTCCTACCCCCAGCTCCCTTCCCTCTGGTAAATACTGTACTTTTGTCTGTGGCTATGAGTTTTTTGTTTTTCTTATTTGTTCACTTGTTACTTTCAGTTTTATATCCCATATTTTTTTATTAAAGCATTTCTACAATGTACCCTTTGCTATGTGACATAACAATTTCACAGGTTCCAGGTATGACATAGACATCAAGGAGAGAACAGATGTTCTCCGTAACACATCAAAGGCTCAGAATTTCTGCCTTCATTTTAATCTTAGAATATATGGTTTCCTTAAGTGAAATATATATTTTTCAAGAATTCTATATTTTAATTTACAAGTAATATCCAAATTATTTAAATGCTTTTACAAAAGTTATGCTACTGAATAATGCAACTAAGTAAATAAAATATCTCTGGTAATGTTAAAATAGTTTAAGGCTTTGCATAGAATTTATATATTTTAAAGGAGAAATCATCAGTTAATCAATACAAAGAATGATTTCCATAGTAGAAAAAAGAGGATAGTTTATCTAACCACTATTGTATAATAATTAGCCAGACTTTACATAACTATTTCCATACACAACTATTTCCACTGTCTACCAGAATAAAGGTCCAATTTGCTATTTAAGTCCAAACCTTAAAAACATGAAGTTACTTGAAGATGATTTCACTCAGCAAATCAATGAACAGAAAAGCAAGAAGGGAAACACTGCAGGGACATTTCAGCCTTCACACATTGTTAATACTGACACCAGTACAGATATATTTTTACTCTCAGGCAGGGATGAGAACATTGTGTTAGAGTGTATATGGCAAAAGTTGGACCTTAGTATGTCATTTATTTAAATATCTATTCATTTCTAGTATATTATATTTTAAAATAAACAGAGTAAATTTTATTTTAGGTTGACAGTTCCCACTGAAAGGCATAAGTGAAGACTGTATAAAAACAAACACAAGGATTGGTGAATCACCAAAACAAGAGTATGAACACCACAACTCATCCCAGCATATATCACATCAAAATGAAGACAAGGTGTGGAACTCAACTGCCCACCCAAAGGACGTGAACTTACAGTGATTCAAATGATACTTCCTCAGAAACCAAATTTACTTGCACTGGCCTGGAATTCTCCTGGAAGACAGTTTAAAACATTAGCTAGCCAAATTACCATAACAGAAATAGAGTTACATGGAGTTCCTTGGATATTTAAATTGAAAAATATTTAACATAGAGATCGCTATCCATATTGCAAAATTCCTATTTCCTATTTTAGCATTAATGTAATTCCTACTTCTCTGTGTCATAATTTTGCAAAATTTTCTCTTCTCATTTATAGAGGAAAAATGGTAGAATGCCCATGATAACAAATTATAAAGATGCACTAATCAAATCAGAAGCTGGCTTTTGAAAAGGTAGATATTTTATGGAACATATTAAAGCTGTGAATATTATAAAAAATGGAGAAAGGTGTTTTTCACACCCAATATGGTTAAACATTAGATAGATCCTCCTTAATATTAGCATTAAAACAAAAGTCATAGCAATTCATGAAATGAGTAGAAAGATAAGAAATAAGGTATGCTGACTGTATTTCCTTTTTATTGTAGAATAATTTTAGATTGCAAAATAAATTGTCACAGTATATTTTTAAAAATCTGATGAGAAGTTATGGATAATATTTCTGTTGACAGATATTACTTTTTACTCACCCTGTCCATCAAAATATGTATTTTGGAACATGGCCATTATTTCACTGAAACCTTTATTTTTGTATAGTACTTTAAATGATGTGGGCAAAACTGCCTGGATTAATTACATATGTGATTTTTAATTATGATATTCTTAGAATGATGGATATGAAAAACATTTCTGAACTTTTCTTTAGTGTTTTTCTGACAATAAGAAAGACCAACTGACATAGTAAAAACCTGAGTTATTTTATTTTCCTCTTTGTGACGGATAAATGCTTTGAAATTAAATTTCCTATGTGCCACAAGATTCCATATTACTTTCTAGATAGTGAAAGGACATAGCAACTTAGTGTATATTTAATCTAAGATGTTCATTTTAATATTATTTAATAATTACATTTTGTTTATTATAATTTTGTGTGTGTTTTAATTAGAAGCAACTGTGTAGAACAGAAAATTAATACAGAAAAGCATGTATAGGTCAACATGATAAAATAGACTTCATCAATTAAGTAATATTTATAGCCAAACTCATTTGAATGATTCATTAAATTAAATTTTAATTTTGAAGAAAATATAATTAACCACACATCTAAAAGCTGGCACAGAATTTTTCCATTAAGAAGTATAATGAGGTACTTTATAAGTTCCTCTTAAGTATCATTTAAGTATTTTTAAATGCATAATAAAAAATTCAAGTTATCTGAACAAATCAGAGTAGATTAGTTCTATAGGAACACAAATCACAAATAATAGCAATTACTAGGAAAGCCATCATGAGAGATTCTCCTGAACATTTCCTTAATCCAGCTCAGGTACTAAAACTACACCATTATGGAAAATTCCATTATACTTTGATATCCGGAGAAAGGAGTTTTACAAATATAGTTCTTCTTAGTATAATACCTCTACATTATAGAACTCAATTTCTGTCTTTAGTGTTTGAACATTTTTAACATCTAGCTCCATTGATATTACAGTTTTTGTGCTATAGAAATTCATGTTTTACATATCCCAAGGGTACATTTTTTTAAAGTTAGATATAAATGTACTACATAGGACCTCCAGTTTTGATATAATATTGATGAAATATAATATGAGATGTGTTGTCTAAAATCATTAGTCTAAACACTAATATTTACCAGATTTTTTAAGATACTGTAGAAGATGCTGCTGGTTAATAAGTCAGTAATCATCTTCCTTTCTCTCTTATTGACAAGCAACTGATAAAATTTGATGTACTTTATGCTAAATAATGGAGTTTTTTTATTGGTACAAGCCAATTGTGACATGTTCTTATTCCTCTGTGCCAGTGACAGGTCTAGCTATGAGTACATTATTTTTTTTTTAATTAGAAGTAATAGATTTCTTTAGGATCTTTTATAAAGACATTTCCCTCCTGACAAAGAAAAGTATTTATGAGATAAGCATTTCTCCCACCCCCTCTTCTTTCTGTATTGGAAGCTCTCCAGCCAGTACTAAAACCTAGGATCTATGATAGCTATCTCAGAATCATAGAAAGAAAGCCTTTGAAATAAGGTTAGTTTTGATAGTCTGTTTGATGCTTCTGTCTCTGTATCTATTTTGTTCATCAGTTTATGTTGTTTATTATATTCCACAAATTAATGAGATCATGTTATATTTATCTTTCTCAGTGGGAAGACTGGGGGTGAGAGAGGGGAGGGGATGGTAAAAGATCAACCAAAGAACTTGTACGCATGCATATAAGCATAACCAATAGACACAGACACTTGGGGGAGGGGAGGAGGTTATGTCCTTGGGTGGAGGTCAATGGGAGAAAAAGGAGACATATATAATTCTATATGTAATACTTTATACTTTAAACAATAAAAAGGAAATAAGGTTAGTTTTTCAAGGATTAAAAAGAAGGAGAGAAAAAGGCCTGCATTCAAGAATAGCAAACTTTGCCTAACTGGTTTGGCTCAGTGGATAGAGCATCAGCCTTCGGACTGAGGGGTCCCAGGTTTGATTCCAGTCAAGGGCATGGACCTTGGTTGTGGGCACATACGCAGTGGGAGGCATGCAGGAGGCAGCTGATCAATGTTTCTTTCTCATTGATATTTCTAACTTTCTATCCCTCTCCCTTCCTCTCTCTAAAAAATCAGTAAAATATATTTTTAAAAAAAGAATAGCAACCTTTGACTAGTGACTATTCATTAGAGAATAATAAAACCCAGAAAACTCTGACTACTCCTTTAGCATACAGTAAAGATCAAATCAAGTTATACTTAATCACAGATTTCATTATTGCAACCCAAAATATTTATCATATATTTAATTATTTATGTCTTTATCTTAATCTTTTATTTCTTCTGTAACAAAATTAACCTAATTTTGAAGTGCATTCCTAACTAATGTACAAGTTTTATGAAAGGTGAGGCATAGCAATTTAGAGAAAAAATAAAATAGTACTAATGTGAATATTTCATTGTGTATTTATAATCTCATTTCCTAACGTACAATGTCCACATTGCACCAGTTGGGTACTGGAAATATCTAGGTAGCACTTAGTAAAGTATAAAATTGTCTAAATACTATGTTGTATACTTGAAACTAAAACAAAACAATATTGAATGTAAATTATAATATAAAATATGCTTTAAAAATTAAAATAAAAACTATTGGAAACTTTTAAAATAGGAAGAGACATATGCTTGGTTGTTTTTAATTTGGGGTACCATACCATATATCTACTTTTAGTACTTTATTTTCAGTTCTGAATATTTATCCAATAAATTATTGAGTCTTTTCTGACTGAGAAATTGCTGGAAATTGATTTTTTTATCAGAAAATTTTCCTGTAATTATCTCTTTGCAAGCTGGAAACATTTCTCTCAATTCTCTCTCTCTCTCTCTCTCTCTCTCTCTCTCTCTCTCTCTCTTTAAAAATAAAAATCAATGAAAAGGAAGTGTTTTTACAAGATGACTTACTTTATTGCAAAAACTGCAATTTAACTATTCCAATGATACCTATATTTTTATATTTAATTAGCTAAAATAATCCATGCTGTGATAATTTTCTAAGTTATATTAGTTAACTACCAACTATGTATGGTAACAACAATAATAAAATGTAGTCATGAATGCTGTAGTGTCCAGCAACACTAGGTGGGAAAAAAGTTCTCTTTTTTTCTTTTCTATTTCCCCATATCAGTCACACATCATGTAGGAAAGGACTCTGGTTTTGTTTATGTCACATACTCACTTTGGAACAATTTTTGTGGTCAGCAGTTGTACAGTGGCAGGGTCTGAGTCATGTTCATTTGTGTGACCATGATGATAGCACTTTTACTGGCAGGAGAAAATTTATTTCTCAAAAATGTAGCCTAGTTGGGTGGTTAATCAGATAAATCAATAGATGCATACTGAATTAAATCTGAACTTTTTATCTTATTCATATTCTGGTTTATATAATTACTTCCCAGAATTTAGATTTAGGTTAAATTTTTATCTTATTATTCCCTGGATGCAGATCTAGTTTAAATATTTATCTTATTATTTATATTCTTGTTTATATAATTTACAGGAAATGTTCTTCAAATTCTGAATTCCTTTAGGTGAGATTTTTAGATAACTAAATATCACTAAGAAGCTAAAATCAATAGGCAATGACAGAAATCATCCAAAATGACATCAACGGATTATAGTTCTGTCAGACTTATTTGTTCTAACCCACAATCTGTATGTTTTTACATGTACACACTATTATAAGAAAGTAGAATAAATTGTTCTAACCCAAAATCTGTATGTTTTTATATGTACACACCATTAAACCATCATGTTATAAGAAAGTAGAATTCTAGTACTTAGAAAATACATTAATTTATTTTTGCATTATGAAAAAATCCATGAAAGCTCACACATTGCCTTCTTATGAAATTTGCTTCTCAGGCAACATTTCAAGGTTTGTAACTTTTTTTAAATATCTTGCAGCAATTATTTAGTTTGAACATTTTGTAAAAAACAGAAGATACTATAAAGCAGATTGCATTTTTCACACTTTTAGCTACATATATTTATGCATAGTTTACTTCTTCCTAAAATAAATGTCATCCTCGGCCAGTAGTGTTAAAATCCTGTAGTTTATTACTGCTTTATAGCAATGAAATTCATTTCAAGATTAACTATAGTATTTAAAACACTAGAAAAAGTGATGAAAATTTTACTGCAGCCTTAAATTTTGAATGCATTTTTGTAAGTGAACATGGTTAGCACCACATTGCACTTAAAAGCTTATAAGACAGCTTTTGTTATTTTAATATATCAGAGTGTATTTAGATTAATGTGTTTTATTGTTTTAAGCATAAGCCTGGTAAATTAGGGAGGATAAGCTACCCTTATTTCATTGTCTTTTTTAAAAGTCTTCTAAATATTAACACTAATTATAGTGGAAGCATCATTACAAACTTCCTGTCACCTCTCATGTATCCTTAAGGGAGACACTGTGATAAGTGACCCATAAAATCAGATTTAGAATTGGTGTCAACAAAACCACTATAGTTATTTTATTTGAGCAGCAAAGGCATTGAAATAAACCAGAGGATCTCTTTTCCTTTCTTGAAAGTAAAACTGAGTACATATTTACTTTCCCTTTGATGATTAGTTTTATCATTTAGGGCAACTTTGATTCAAAAGATACTGCAAATAATTTATCAGATCAAAACATAAATAAATTTAAAAAAACAATAACCTACTATTTGGATAACAAATAAGGCTTAGCATTGCATTCGTCTCAAAATTACAGACTATGTTGAATTTAGTTGATGTGAAAATCGTGTATATCTTCCTTCCTATGCTATATTGAAAGTTCCTTTTGAGCAGAGACTCTTATATCGCGTGTTTCTGAGAGTTACATACCCTCTTGCAGCTCATTTGTAAAACATATGAAAATAGCTAAAACACAGCATTTCCCTGCATAGCACACCTAGGGATATGTATTTAACCAAGCATATCAGGTCATATTCTAAATATCCCTAACTTTGAAAAGTGGATTAAGTAGGGAATTTAAAAATGAATATAACCCACAAATTGTACTGGTCATTAATAATTCTTATCTGTGTTTTACTAAATAATAAGGGTATTATTAAATGCCAAATATTGGAAACCTTTATTAAGCCTGATATTGTTTTGTGGTATATTTCTCCTAAAATATTTATATATTAAAACTAGTATTTATTAAGCCATCCCATGGAATTGAGGTTTATAATTTTCCTCAAGTTATTACAACCATTATCATATTAGTGAATAATCTCAATTACTAGGTACTAGGTACCACAAACATTTAAATAAAAGTGAAACAAATTTTACAATATAATCAGACACTGTATGTGTAATCAAAATGTCTGAAACAGTGGAAGAATCATAAAAGGCAACCTAGTTGATTTTCACAGAGGACAAACTTGAGTTGTAGTCAAAGTCAAGAGTCTCTTAAAGCTTTGTAATGGAAATATTGGTGTGTGTGTGTGTGTGTGTGTGTGTGTGTGTGTGTGAGAGAAAGAGAGAGAGAGAGAGAGAGAGAGAGAGAGAGAGAGAGAGAGAGAGAGAGAGAGAGAAAGTGCATTTTCAAGCACTGTCTTTGTAAGAGAAATCCCAGCTCAACCAGCCAAGGCTATTAAAACTCAATCGTTCCTATCTCTTAATGAGGTTACAGTGATAGATAGCGACCAAGAGGATTCTAGAGGAGTTCTCTCATCAGCAAAAAACTAAAAGTAAAACAAACAAACAAACAAAAACATAAATTGTGAGCCCTGCTGGTGTGCACAGTGGTTGAGCGTCCATCTAGGAACCAGGGAGTCATGGTTTGATTCCTTCTTAGGGCACATGCCAGAGTTGCAGTATGGGGTATGCAGGATCAGCTGATCAGTGATTCTCTGTCATCATTGGTTTCTCTCTCTCTCTTCCTCTCCTTTCCTCTCTGAAATCAATAAAAATATTTAAAAATAAATAAAAATTTAATCTGTGAGTAATAAAAGGTAAAAGTAATGTAATGCAGAATATTTAGGAGACTTTGCTAGTGAGGTTGTCTTTTTTATCATGGTTAGGAGAGGTCTCTGCAGGCTACTGACATTCACATCGAGAAAAATGATTTTGCCTCTATTCCATTTCAGTTTGAAAGTATATTTTTCTTAAAATAGTAGCAATTATATTTTCTATCTGACATATAAGTCAAATGGGTTCCAAGAATTCTTGATTAGGATCAGTTAGAGAATCTTTCCATATTTTGGATTTAGAACCTTAGAATTTATGCCTAGGAGACAATAAATATTTGAGATAGTCTCTCACTTGCTCCTATGCAATTTAAACATTTATCCCCAAGTACCAATCCTTTAATAGACTGCACATTCAGTTAGTTAATGTTTACAATTAGTTGTGCTATATTTTCAACATACTTGACAGACTCTTTCAGAATAGAAAATAATTATAAATAGGGTTTTAGGTGATATACCGAGATCATTATAAAAGATGTCCTTTCTTTTGCCTAACTTTCAGGAAGAACATTATTATGATATATCCCGTTGTTGACTTTGGAGTTTTCTCTGTTTGAAAAAAATTCTCAAATCTGTCATTACTTTGCATTGGCCATAAACACCATAATAGGAACATTATTTAAGAAGATATTTGTATTTCCTCTGACCAGATTACACCAATATTTATATACCTTTTGTATAACTTCATTCCATACATGTATTCTGAAAGATCTGTATTTTATTTTTTATTAAATGTTTTGGGTTGACATTGGCTAATAAGATTATAGGGTTCAAGTGTACATTTCTATGATACATGATCTGAATATTGCATTATCTTAAACCAATGTATTTATTTTAAAATATGAGTATTCTGGGGGAAAAGGATATATAAAAGGGACACTGAGGATTGACGGGAATTTAGACGTTTTGTCACATAATAGAGAATTGAAGTGCTCACAACAAAGAATAAGTTTAGTAGTTCATGATAAATTGGATTAAGCATTGAAAGCATTTTCAAATATTTTTAGTGGAAAATCAAGTGAAATTAAGTGTGATATAATAAGATGAAACAGATTGTTTTATATAAACTATCAGACACTAATGTTAAGCTATTTAATGAAACTTGAATTTGTATAACTTAATAAAATTCCTACATGGAATGACATGATAGCCACAGCTTGCTGAAAACAAAGAAAAACGATCAGAGTAATTGAGACTTCCAATATGATGAAATGAAAAAAAAAATGTGTCACTTTAAATAAAAGCAGTAAACTCAGAGGAAAGGATTTTAAAGTCTATAACTATAAGGTGTGTGAAAAAATGCTTCAAGAATTATCAGAGCAAACTTTCAATCCTTGAAGTTTAAAGCGAACTATTTTAGGAATAAACACATGCCAATCATAAAAGCATATGAGAGGAGTATTAATATTCATAACTCTAAATATGAAGAACATAAACAGATTCATGTAAATATTTTCAGATAAAAATGGTAATTGTTGTGATCTAAATAAGAGCATTGTTCTGTTCAGACTATTTAAATAATTTAAATTTCATAAATTTTATTTTTATGAGTTAACCAAAAACAAAATGGATATAATTATTAAAAAAGAATGCTATGGACTGACCCTTGCCCCCTATTTCTTTATTCAACTATAACTTCTAATGTCAGTATATTTGAATATAGGGTTTGTAGGAGATAAATAAGGTTAAATGAGGTCAGATAGGACTGTGGCCTATCAGAAGAGGAAGAGAGAAACACAGTAAGAAGGTGGCCATGGGTACGCCAGGAAGACAGGCCTCAGCAGAATCAACCCCTGCCAGAAGTTCATACTTTTCAGCCTTCAGATGGTGAGAAACAGAAGTGTTGTTTAAGCCACGGTGTCTATGGTATTTTGATTCAGTTAAACCAATATTTATAAACTTACTGCTTGCAAGACATTATATGAAGTGCTAATACTTGACACATATTTTTCTTCATTAAATAAGTAAAAATGTATACAATTTTACCTTATCTTACCAAAAAGAAAAGAATACTTAAAAAAGATAGAACCCAAATAAACATATATATATATACAAGCCAGAAATATAGATAAATATCTAATTTTTGCCTGCATGCATGAAAATGTGTGTCTGTCTGTATAGAGAGAGAGAAAAAGAGAAGTTGGAGCATGTGTTGAGTTCAGTTTTAGAGAATCGAATAATCATTCTATTAGTATCTTTGGATTAGTGATAACATATTCGTATTTTAGTAAATAATAAAAAAATTGACTAGTATTTCTAATTTTTATAGTGATGCATCATTAAATTCAGTACTTAATAAACTGGAGTCCCTACGTAAGAAGAATACCATTAGAAAATATCTGTGTCCTTTATAGAGAAAGCATTAAAAGCCTACGTATTCTGTAAATAGTACTGAATTCATAACAAAGTCTCAGAGTGGACTCTCAAGAGTCTCAAACAGAATTGCAGTCTCTTTTGCTTCACTTACTAGGTGTATCAGTTAATAATGCAGATTTTGTATTCAAAGAAAACGATAATTTCAAGAGAAACAACAAAAGTGCTTTATTCAAAAGTAATGTTCATTTCTAGCTACACATTTACCCCATCTTTCAGATAATTTGTGGATACCGTCCCAGTAGAACTTTTCTTGTTTGAAGCCAACCATTCAGAGACCTAATTTTCAACTTCTTCAGATCTTTTGAAGTGCTGCTCAGAAAGTGCATGTGCCACTGATCAGGACAAATGGTAATCTGAAGGAGCAAGGTCTGGTGACTACAGTGGGTAGGTTAATACTTCCCAGGCAAGATCTTTTAATATGTCTTTAAATGGTTTTGAAGTGTGTGATGGTGCGTTTTCATGAAGCAAAATTACTTTGCAGTGTCTTCTGGCACATTCTGATCATTTCACAATCAAAGTGTGCTTCAAATTGTTATTTGTTGTCATTAGAGATCAGTATTAATGGTTTTACCTGGTTTTAGAAGCTCATAATACACCATACCTTTCTGATCCTACTAAGTGCAGAACATTGTCTTCTTTCTGAAGCAATTTGGCCATGCAGTCATTGTGGATGGTTGATCTAGATCAACCCATGATTTTGTGCATTTGAGATTGTAAACTAAATCCACTTTTCATTGCCAGTCACAATTCAGTGCAAAAAAGACTTCCTTTCATGCCATTGAAGCAACATTTTACTGATGACTTTTCAGTTTTCCATTTATCTTTTGTTCAGTTGATGTGGCACCCATTTTCCTTCCTTTAAAATCTTTCCCATTGCTTGTAAATGATTGGAAAATTTTGCTAAGCAACATTTAATTTTTGTGCAAGCTGTTTTTGCGTTTGACATGCATGTTCATCCAATAATGCTTGTAATTGTTGGTCTTCAAACTTTTTCAGTTGACCTGTACATTCTTTGTCTTTCACATTGAAATCATCGTATCTAAAGCATTTAAACTAGTGTTCACAAGTATCTTGAGATGGAGCATGCTCACCATAAGTTTTCTGAAGTATTCAGCAACATTTTTCATCAAAATAAAACTTCCATCAAATTAAAACTTCCCACAAATGCTCTTTTTTTGGCACAAAATTCGATGTTTATAAGCATAAAAATATCTATGATGTTAACACCTTCAGCAAATTTGACATATGAAATTCTGAAGCTTGTTGTCAATACAACAAAATAGTATGCATATCAAATCACATATACTGTATATCAACATATGTGTAAATTCATCAATTGAAAAAAATCCACATTATTAACTGGTACTCCTAGTAAACCAGCTGCCTAAGTTCACAAATTTAAGACCTTCCTTCTTAATCAAAAAGGAAATAGCTGTGAGGCAATTTCCTGGGTGATTTTCACAATTTAACACTTCATATTTTACAGAGCTCTCTTCCATTATTCTTATTTAATGGAAGTAGAGATTTTGGAAATGAACGTATTTGAGTGACAGAAATTTATTTTTAAAATTGCTAAAGAAAAGTTAACCTGAAAAGGTAAAAGTTTATCAAATTCATGAGACCAAAAAGGAGCTGTTACCTTTTCTGAGGTATTAGCAATGCTATCAAAAAGGATTATAACTCTAAAAATAATTTTATTCTCCACATTTTTTCTAATGACAGTCTTTCTGTGATGATATTTAAAGATAAGTATGGTATAGAAGAATTATGAATAAGGTAAGATAACATTGATTTATAATTTTTTTCAATAAATTTATAGAATATGGTTACCATAGATCATGATGATAAATTGATAAGCAGGAAGAATAGATAATAGCTCTCTTTGTTTAAGTAAGTGAAAGGAAAACTACATATATTTAAAATATATAATAAACATAATAAATGTAATAAATATAATAAGTATAATAAGTAAATATAATCCTATTTAATAAAGGGGGAATATGCTAATTGACTGCTACACCCTCAAAGACGGTGACACCGATAGCCACAAGGGGGTGGTGCCCAGTCCGCTCAACCCCACCCGGGCAGGAAACACACTGCATGGCCTGGCCCGCCCTGAGGTAGGTCTGGCTGCCCAGCACACTTTTTTCCAGAGTACCCAGTCCCCTCAATGCCCCCACCACCCAGGGCCAGCCAAGGTGCAGGCAAGTCTTGGATGGTAGCTACCCACACACCCAGGGCTGCCTGAGGCTCAGGTAACCAGGGCTGGCTGAGGCTTGCACTGCTGGCAGTGACAGCAACAGAGGTGTGATGGGGATGTCACCTTCCCTTGATTGCTGATTCCCCTCCCACCCCTGAGGGTTCCCACACTATGAGAGGGGGCAGGCCAGGCTGAGGGTCGCCCCCCTCCATTACATGAATTTTCATGCACTGGGCCTCTAGTATAATATGATATTATATGATATGATATGATCCTATCTAATAAAAGAGTAATATGCAAATTGGCCATACCTCCACTATACCCACCAGCCACACCCACTAGCCAATCAGAGTGAGTATGCACATTAATCTAACCAAGATGGCTATGGCCACAGGGAGAGCAGGAGGGAAACTTGGGTTCCCCTGGCAATGGAGGAAGCCAAGCTTTCCACACACCTTGACAGGTCCAGGCCTCTGCTTAAACCAGCAAAGTTTCAGTGGCTGTGCAAGCAGAAGATCCTGCCCCCTTGTGGATCTCTGCTCCAGGCTACAAAGTTTCAATTGTAGAATATAAATAAATCCCAGATGCAATAGCCTCTGCCTGAGTCACCAGAGGGTGTGGCCAGCCTGCAAACCACCACAGGCCCCTAGCCCAGGCCACCCTATCCCCCAAGGGAACACCCACCCTGATCTGGGACACCCTTCAGGGAAAACCAGCTGGCCCTCATCAGTGTACCAGGCCTCTATCCTATTTAATAAAAGAGTAATTTACAGATTGACCATCACTCCAACACACAAGATGACTGCTCCTATGTAGTCAAAAGATCCTGCCCCCATGTAGACACAAGATGCCACACAAGATGGCAAGCAGGAGAGAGTAGTTGGCAGGGATCAGGCCTGCAAGGGAAGGCAGTTGTGGGTGATCAGGCCAACAGGGGAGAGCAGTTGGGAGGGGCCAGGCCTGCAAGGAAGGGCACTTGGGGATGATCAAGCCTGCAGAAGAGGGAAGTTAGGGGTGACCAGGCTGGCAGAAGAGAGAAGTTGGGGGTGACTGGGTCTGCAGGGAAGGGCAAGTGTGGGGGGTACTCAGGCCTGCAGGAGAGGGCAGTTAGGGGTGACCAGACCCATAGTGTAGGGCAATTAGGGGCAAACAGGCTGGCAGGCGAATGGTTAGGGGTGATCAGGCTGGCAGGCAGGTGAGCAGTTGGGAGCCAGCAGTTCTGGATTCTGAGAGGGATGTCTGATTGCCCGTTTAGACCCTGTTCTACCTGGATTGGGCCTAAACAGGCAATCGAACATCCCTCAAGGGGTTCCATTTATGCAAGGGGGCCGGCTGGGCTGAAGGATACCCCCTTGTGCACGAATTTCATGCACTGGGCCTCTAGTATGACATAATATAATATAACCCTATCTGATAAAAAGGTAATATGCAAATCAACCGTCACTACATGACAAAATATGGCGGCGCCCATGGCCACAAATATGGCAGTGCCCATAGCCACAAAGATGGAAGCATCTTCCAGAGCCAGTGGAGAGGGGGGGATGCTTGGTTTCCTTTGTCACCAGGCGAGTAAGAAGCCAAGCCAAGCCTCCTGCATGCTCAGACTGACCGCTGAGGGAGACATGCAGGGAGTGCAGTGGGGAGACATGTGGGGAGTGAGCGAGGTTTCCTGTCTGGGGGTTCCAAATCCACCACTGGTTCCTTTCACCGCTGATTCCCCTCCCCACTGGTATCATCCATGCAAAAGCCATTCAAATATGTCTATGCAAATATGTCATATCCTAATGGGTGAATCCTAAACCAAATGAGTGTCACACCTGGGCAACCTAACTCCCGTTAGAAAAAGGACCTGGGAGAAGGGATTTAGGAATGACGTAGCCATTGTGACCTGCTCGGTCTCAGGAACTACTGTCAAACACAGGTAGTCTGAGACCTTCCCAAACACCACCTGAGCTAAACCTGAGAACAAGGTATTTCCAAGGCCCAAATTTGATGGGAGCAAGGTGACAGGGGAACAAAGCAAGCAGACCATCCAACTCAACCAAAGATGCAGGTGCCTATGATAATGCAGAGAAATGTCCTCGCCACTGATGCTCTCTCGCAAACTTGGTGCCCACACCCAGCTGGGGGAGGGGGTGTGTACGTGCAGAATTTAAGGCCACCAGCAGGAAGGAAAGTCGAAGCATGCCTAAGGATTTTTTATACATGTCCCACAGTAGAGAAGAAGAGTCAGAATCAAGGAGCGAAGTCTTACCTCAGTGCTGGAGGGTTAAAAGTATCTAAAAATAGCAGTTCCATAGAGGACTGTGGGAAAACAGAGAACTTTCAGGGCAGCCCTATATCCTCTGGGCCGACAGCAGCTTGGGAGAGGGAGCGACTGCAGCCCGTGCACCGCAAACATGGCTTATCCAGAACTCTGTGCTGCTGGAAGTTGCTGGCCCCACCTTCTCCAACACAGTGGAGAAGGATTGAGAGAGGAAAGGCAGATAGAGTGGCTCCAGCGGTCCAAATCCTGTCGTGGTCTCAGTTATCTAGCCTCTGCAC
This sequence comes from Lasiurus cinereus, assembly GCA_011751065.1. NCBI lineage: Eukaryota > Metazoa > Chordata > Mammalia > Chiroptera > Vespertilionidae > Lasiurus > Lasiurus cinereus. The sequence continues at coordinate 61,829,124 of JAAGEH010002531.1, forward strand.
CCTCCAGGACAACCTCAGTACCAGTGCAGAGGAGGCTTTGGAGAGGGTAATGGTGAAGCGAATGCTTCTGACTCTGCTACCCAGTGAAACTGCGGTCAAGAGCGTTTCTAGGGCTCAGTCGCTGAGCTGCCAGCTCTCTGCTCCTCTCTGCTCTTCTCGCTCTCTCTGCACCCCGCTCCCCTTCCAGATCGCCACGGAAGAAGAGATTGCGGCACTGGTCATCGATGATGGCTTTGGCACGTGCAAGGCCAGCCTCACTGGGGATGTTGCCTCTGGGGCTGTGTTCCTGTCCATTGTCGGGTGCCCCTGGCACCAGGGTGTCATGGTGGACATGAGACAGAAGGACAGCTATGTGGGCGATGAAGCCCAAAACAAGCGGAGCATCCTGACCCTCAAGTGCCCCATCGAGCCCAGCATCATCACCAACTGGGATGACATGGAGAAGATCTGGCATCACACTTTGTACAACAAGTTGCACATCACCCCTGAGGAGCACCCAGTGCTGCTGATCAGGCACCTCTGAACCCCAAGGCCAACCGTGAGAAGATGACCCAGATCATGTTCGAGCCCTTCAACACTCCTGTCATGAGCATGGCCATCCAGGCCATGCTGTCCCTGTAGCCTCTGGCCGCACCACAGGCATCGACATGGACTTTGGAAACGGGATCACGCACACGGTGCCCATCTCTGAGGCTGCCCCCTCCCACACGCCATCCTCCGTCTGGACCTGGCGGGCTGGGACCTAACCTACTGCCTCATGAAGATCCTCACGGAGCGGGGCTACAGCTGCACCACCTGGGCGTAGGGGAGATGGTGGGCGACATCAAGGAGAAGCGGTGCTACGTAGCCCTGGACTTCGAGCAGGAGATGGTCACAGCTGCATCCTCCTCCTCCCTGGAGAAGAGCTACAAGCTGCCCGCCGGGCAGGTGATCACCATCAGCAACAGCGGCTCAGGTGTCCAGAGGCGCTCTTCCAGCCCTCCTTCCTGGGCATGGAGTCAGCCGCATCCAGGAGACCATCTTCACCTCCATCAGGAAGTGTGACGTGGACATCCAGCAGGACCTCTACTCCAACACAGTGCTGTCTGGCAGAACCACCATGCACCCGGGCATCGAGGACAGGATGCAGAAGGAGATCACAGCCCTGGCCTCAGCACCATGAAGATCAAGATCATCGCCCGCCGGAGCGCAAGGACTCCGTGTGGATCGGTGGCGCCATCCTGGCCTTGCTGTCCATCTTCCCGCAGAGGTGGGTCTGCAAACAGGAGTGCGATGAGTCAGGCCTCTGCATTGTCCACAGCAAATACTTCTAAACCGACTGCAGGCCAGTGTGCAGCATTTTGCTGCCTGAGTGGATGCGTCTCCATTTGCCCCGGCAAAGGCACACCTCACACTGGAACGTGCCTTGGACAAGAAATTGTCCTTGAAGCCTGTATCTGAGCTGAGCACTGGGTTCTA
>JAAGEH010002531.1:61830591-61874270 GCA_011751065.1 Lasiurus cinereus
GCCTGGTTGCTGATGTTGACCTGTATTCAAGTCACCTGTTTCCTTGGTACATGTTTAATGCTCTGTACATACTTTCATGTAAACCCCTGCACACGTGTCGGTCACTTGGTGGCTGAGACGAGAACATGTTTCTGCAGGAGAAACCCAGTGGCCCCAGGAGCCCATAGAGCCTCCTGTGTGCGGGACACTGGCCTGTGGGAGCTGCCCCTTCCAGGCGCTTTTGAGTTTGGCCTGGCCTGCCCCCTGCTCCCTGCACCCTGCTCCCTGCACCCTGCACCCTGCACCCTGCACCCTGCATTGTTACCATTGTGCCCTGCCTTCCAATGGGTAGGGTTGGGAGGGTCCGAGCATTGAGGCCCACTTTGCTTTCTTAGGTGATGTTCCTGCCAGAACCCCTGGGCTGTTACTTGCCTTGAATTGGAAAACAGTTTGCATTTCCACCTGTAAATCTCCATCCTTTTAAGTTATGTAAGGTTTTTGTATGCAATTTTTAAAGAAATGACAAATTTTGGTTTTCTACTGTCACATGAGAACATTAGGCCCCAACAAAACATCATTATGAAGAAAATAAAAGTGCTACAGTTAAAAAAAAAAAAAGCCTTTTTAGGACTGGCAGAAAAATGCAGCAATTAGGGACGAATAATGTCTTAAAACGAAGAGGTTGTTTTGTTTCTTTGTTTGCTTGTTTTTGTTTTTGTTTTCCTCATCAGCAAAATGTGGATATTACCTAAAGCACAGACTTTGCAAGAATTAATTGAAATAAAATTCCAGAAATTGTATAATAGCCAGGCTGAAGTGGATAGGTTGGTTGAGCGTGAGCGTGGGTCCTGTGCATGGAAAGGTTGCAGGTTTGATTTCAGGTCAGGGAACATATCTGGCACATACCTGGGTTTCAAGTTGCATCCTTAGTCAGGGCTCCTACAGAAGGCAATTGAAGGGATGTTTTTTTACATTTACGTTTCTTTCTCTCTATCCCTCTCCCTTACCCTCTCTCTAGAACTCAATGGAAAAATGAATGCCATATCTACAAATGTGGATAATCTAAAAAGAAAGTAAAGAAGCGGGGACCCTAACTAGTTTTGCTCAGTGGTTAGAGCATTGGCCTGCAGACTGAAGGGTCCCAGGTTCCATTCTGATCAAGGGCATGTATTTTCATTACGGGCACATCCCCAGGTGGAAGTGTGTAGGAGGCAGCTGATTGATGTTTCTAACTCTCTATCCTCTTCCTTCCTCTCCATGAAAAAAAAAAATCAATAATATATTTAGAAAAAGAGGAAAAACAGGGTTGAATATATACTGTATAATTTAAAGCATGTAAATAATATAACTTTTTAGGGGCATATATGTTATCTATACTAATAAAAGAGTAATATACTAATTACACCAGACATATTTTGGACATTCATCCATACGTCCTTCTGGGACAAAGCCATGGTATGGGTCTGAGGCAGAGGCTGTTAGGGGCAATCAGGCCAGCCGGGGATGACACTTAGGGGTGACCAGGTCATCAGGGGAGCAGTTAGGCGTCGATCAGGCTGCCAGGGGAGTGGTTAGGGGGTGATCAGATTAGCAGGCCAGCAACTGGTTGGGAGCCAGTGGCCCCGGATTGAGAGGGGTCCTAGATTGGAGAGGATTCAGGAGGGGTCCTAGATTGGAGAGGATTCAAGTGGGGACACACACCCCTATGAATGAATTTCATGCCCTGGGCCTCTAGTATAATATAATATAATAATATAATTAATATAATATAATTACATAATTATATAGATGTATATATAATAGTAGAGGCCTGGGGCATGGAATTCATGTACAGATAGGGTCACTAGCCCTGGTGGATGATCAGAACCAATCTGTGGGGTGGCTGGCAGGGCTTTCAGGGGGCCCTTGCTGGCACCTGCCTTGGCTGGCCTGGGGGCTGGGAGCAGCTCCTGCATTGAATGACTGCCCTTTGTGGTCAGTGCAAATCATAGCAACTGGTCCTTTGACCATTTGTTTAGCATTTAGTTGATTTGCATATTGGATTTTTATTATATAGGATAATGTACAATTATAGTATGTATAAATATGTTACATATGTATGTTTCAGGAATGATAAATCATATTATAAAAATCATGTGATATGTTGAAAGAATGAGGAAGTATATCCAAACAGGTGTTTTTTAAGTAACATCTGAATGGAAAATGGATACCAGAAACCAGATAGAAAAGTTAAATCATAAAATACAAAAGAGTTTGAGTGGTGATTGGTGAACTTTTTTGTGAAAACCCAATTAGTAAGTGATTTTAAACGACAAGGGTCACATATGGTCTTTTTCACATATTCTTCTGTTTTCATTTAAAATCCCTTTCAAATATAACAATCATTCTTACCTCTTGGGCTATATAAAAACAGGCTATATATTGTACTTAGTCCACAGGCCATGGTTTGCAGATCCATGGATTAGAAGAACAAAGAGAAGACAAATAAGAATGGGATTTAGAGGTTAAAAAGCAGAGCCAATATTCAAGACAGTCTTTTTCAATGTATACTTTGGTCTTGAATTCTCATTTTCTCTATAAAATGTATAAATAAAAAGTAATTTATAAGTTTAAAATGAAAAAGTTAGTAATTATGAAACAACAATCTTAGTATCTTTCTTTTTCTCTTTATACTTTCTTTTATTTCTCTTTTTTCCTCTTTTTAGTTTAAAAAAATAACTTTGATCTAGCTGTAAAAAAAATAAATAGTGTACACCTATAACAAATATATTGAAGCACATATATTTTGAACAATGGTGTTTTGATACAGAAATACAACTGAGCGTAGCAAGAAAGGAGGTGGAATGAGAAAATAAAATATTCCAAAAATATATATATTGTACCCAAAATGTGAACAGATACATTAGAAAATAAAGGAATAAATAATAAAGAATCCAGAAGAAGAAACATGAAAATTAACTATAAATTAAAGTTCCCCATGGCTGAGGACCTTCACTATTTATCCAAAAAATAGCACCCAAGAGTCTTCTGTGGCTTAATTTTATTGATGGGAGAAAATAAAAATAAGTGTATAAATTATTTTTATATAGCTGGCATAAAAGATTACCACAAAATTATTGGCTTAAAGCAATCCCCATTTGTGATTTCACAGTCTTCATAGATCATAAGTCTAGCGCAACGGCTTAGGTGGTTACTCTGCTCTGTGTCTCAAAGACCAAAATAGAGGTGCTTGCCTTTGCTGGTTTGGCTCAGTGAATAGAGCATTGGCCTGCAGACTAAAGGGTCCCGGGTTTGATTCCAGTCAAGGATGCATGCTTAGGTTGCAGGCCAGATCCCCAATAGGAGGTGTGCAGGAGGAAATCCAACAGTAATTCTCCCTCATGATTGATGTTTTTGTTTCCCTCTCTCTCTGAAATACACACACACACACACACACACACACGCACACACACGCACATACACATGAACTAGAGGTCTAGTGCCTAAACAAATTTGTGCAAGGATGGGGTCTGGCTGGCCTGGCCCGATCAGCGCCTGTCCTGCCAGCCTGGCTAGGAGTAGACGCCATGGGTGGTTGGCCCGCTCCATCCCCTATTGGAGTGGGGTGTTGATCGGGGGCATGGCCAGCCTGGTAGAGGGGGTAGAGGAAGTTGGTGGGATGGCCTTGCCCCCAATCAGGGTGGGGGGTGATCAGGGCCAGGTACAGCTGGGGGGAGGGGCCCCAGGTGTTTGGCGGACCTCCCTCCCCTATTGAACTCCGGTCAAGCCTCCTAGTCAAGTGGACAATTTGTATATTAGGCTTTTATTATATAGGCTATCTGCATAGCCTATATAATAAAAGCCTAATATGCTACATATCTTCTTTGGTTGACCATTCAACAAATCAAAGTGTGATATGCTAATGATATGGTAAGGCCACTCAATCATTCGCTATGATGTGCACTTACCACCAGGGCACAGATGCTCCAACCAGTAGGTTAGCTTGCTGCTGAAGTCCAGAAAATTGGGATTGAGTGAGACAGGCTGGACATGTCCTGGTGTCCTCCAGTGGTTCCTCCCCGGTTGGCCAACCTCCCACATCCCACAGTGGGGTCCCTCAGCCTGGCCTGTACTCTCTCATAATTCAGGCTGAGAAATCTCCCCCACCTCCTGGCACTGAGTGCACAAATTTTGTGCACCTGGCCTCTAGTATGTATGTATATGTATGTATGTGTGTATATACTTTGGTATACTTTGGTCTTGAGAGCTCAAGTGATTAATTTGGCTGATCTACATGCTCCAGGTTCAACTCCCCATTTTATGGTCCTTAAATTCAATTACATCTGCAAAGTCCTTTTACTCAAGTAAGACAGAGTAGTCACAGATTTGGGGGATTAGGGCATGGAAAATGTAGGTAAGCCATGATACTGTTTATTATTTATGTATATGTGTATATATGTATGTGTATGTATGTGTGTGTGTGTGTGTATATATATATATTACATCTATGTATATTTATATAAAAAGATGATTTTAACTGTGACATTTTGATTCAGAAATATAACTGAGGGCAGAAGTAAAAGTAAGCAGAAGTAAAAGTAGATAGATGTCGTTTTAATAGTTTTAATTAAAATTGGGTGTAGAATAGGTGACAATTTTTAGAAGAGTTCATGATATTATCACTTTACTTCAATCATGCTATATATTACAATATGTGTATGTTCCAATACAAATAGAAGAGCAAAAAAAAAAATAAAATCATTGAAGAAGTAATTTGTCATAATTGAATAGATCCAGACATTAAAGTATCATGTCTATCATCCACAGATTATTGAAAGGGGAAACAGTAATAATCAAGTAGGGGAGATTGTGGATTATGTGTAAGAGGATGGTGAAGTTCAATATGTGTCTGAATGTAGGGTTTATATATACATAACTCCTAATATACTTTATATTCTATAATCCTATTCCATCATGCTTATAGAAAATATACACAGAGGAATTATAGTGAAAATAGCTTTCTGCCTACATAATTGTGGTTACTAAAGAAAAAGTGTACTTTTCAGATTTGGGGGTTTAGACTAGATATTGTGAGAGCCAACTCTTTTAACACAGCTTTCATGATAGGATGCTGGTTAAGTAAAAGCACATAAATGAAACTGACAATGTATCTATTTACAAAAGGATAAATTAATATCCCATTTTTCTGATATTCATATGTATGCATTCAGTTCTGGACTGCTTTGAATAATATAAAAATATACCAAGAACATAAACAATGAAAAATCCCTATAACATAGAAATGTTTACTTCTTCATTAAAATAAGTGCATAAATCCATATCCTCTTTTCTAGGGAAAGAAATTTATTTTGAAAATGCTTTTTTTTGTAACTTTTTTCTACTCTTCATGAAGGGAGCAAATCCTTTCTCTTGACAGATTTTCTTCAAATTCAGTACAAATGTTAATTTATTAGGTTATAAAATCACAGAAGATAAAACTATTCCTATCAGTGACTACAGATATTCATAGACAGAATCATGTCCAGAAGTAATATTAACTCATTTGAATTTGAATGATTGGTTACATGACTAACAGGAAAGAGACTAATGAGTTTTTGTATGGAGGAAGTAATTTGTAGTTTGGAATTAGATATTTCAGTGATGGAGAGTTTTGGGTGGCAGAGATTTCAGGAATACAGATAGAGGCCATTTTGCTTGTGTTTGCTTTTTTGTCTCTTTTCTTCCAGTCCAACTCTTCTGACACTTAATGACAAGAACACAATTCTTTGGAAATTCTATTGGGGAGGAAAAGTAGTAGACATAATGAGGTTTCTCTTACTTTTTTATTACAGATCTAGAAAAAAAGGACAGAGACACATAATTATTCTTTTACATAAATGTGTCAGTATCAATACTTGTATTCATGCATCCATAATTTTGTTTAAAATGTCCATGCAAACAATAATAAACATTTCAACATATTGAGATTTTGTTATGTTCAGGTTTTTAATGATGAGTTGTATTCAAAAACTTATTTTTTATTTTAAGGGTTTTTTTATTGTTTAATGTATTACAGAGGTCTCTTTTTCCCCCCATTGACCTCTCCCTGGCTGCCCGCCCCACAACACATGCCCTCAACACCCTACTCTCTGTGTCTATTGGTTATGCTCATATGCAAGCATACAAGTCCTTTGGTTGGTCTCTTACCCCCTCACATCCTGCCTTCTCTAATAGGTTGGATAGTCTATTTGTTGCTTCTATGGCTGAGATCATGTGGTATTTATCTTTCTCTGACTGGCTTATTTCGCTTAGCATAATGTTACCTAGTTCCATCCATACTGTTGCAAATGGTAAGAATTCCTTCTTCTGTAGAGCAGCCTAGTATTCCATGGTGTACATGTACTACAATGTTCTAATCCACTCATCTTCTGATAGGCAGCTCTACCAACAGTATGGTAAGTCTTCTTCTGCCTGCAGTAGTTGGTCAAAGTAATTAAGGCTGATTTCAGAGGATTTGGGGTCTTCATGTTTCTCCATAGTCTGCTTTGATATGCTTCAGGGTCTCTTTTTAGGGTCCAGATTTTGGTACAATAGAATTGTAAAATTTATATTCAACCTTTGCTTATGTTTTGCTACTGAAAATTAGTTCCAAAATCTAGTGCTCAGCATGAATAGCCCTCTAATAGATGATGGGTTGACCAGGATTAGTTCTAGATGCCCCCCTTTTTTTTCATAGAGTCATTTGAACTTAATATTTTTTTTCTTCCTAAAAAGCATTGGTTTTCAGCAGCAGTTACTCGATTCTGTGGTCCTAATAATTACTATACCCCATCAATTTCAAATCCCAGTAATATTGTCCAAAGCAGTATATTTCTTTTTCTGTATATCTCATCTTAATACAGAAACAAAACCCATCTTTTATAGAGCTACAGCATGAGAGTGAATATTAATAATTAACTTATCTTAGTCAAGGAGTCCTCAGTTCTATCCAGTTGATATATAAGCTAAATCCATCAACTCATTTTTAGAGTTTTCTTCAATGTCAACCTTGATCTTATCTTTTACACTAATTTCCTAAATTGAATGAATTAATCTTTGCAGTGATAACTTCAAAATATATTCAGAATCTACCTTAGATTATCTTCCCTAGAAACAACCTGAGATTTAAAAAAAAATAAATCTGTTCTGTATGACTTTTTTTGAGGGAGTGCTCTTCTGGAGAAGCCTGAAGAAACTGCAGTAAGGAGAATAGGAAAGGGAAAGGAGCCAAACTAGGACTTGATGCAGAAAAATTGAGATTTGGTTTGACCCTCAAGGGAATCTGAATTATAAATTTCACTCCAGAATTGTGATATATTGAGACAAATGTCTAGGCTTCTACACATGTCATGGTCTATGACTGAATCTGAAAGCTTGGGCAAGTATTTTAGTATTTTTTTCAGAAGGCTTCTGCCAGCCAATTTCAAATCTCTCTATAAGCTTACAAACATGAGTTCTTTTAGCTTGCAAAGGTTATACCTGTAGATAAAAATGGAATATGAATAGGATATAGCAAGTGTTCATTACGATTATCAAACTGAAGCAAACTAATAGGTATATAGCCTATAAAAACCATTCAGAAAGTATTTCTGCATTTCCCTTTTAATTTCTTTTTGTGGAGGGTATTAATGTAAATCAGTATTTTACACTTTTTTTTAAAGATGAAACATTTTTTCTCTCTTTCTCACACCTCATCATTGCTTGTTCTACTTATTTTTTCCTCTCAACTGAATTCTTACAATATAATAAAATGATGAAGTCAGAGCCCTGTGGAAGCCTACAGCTCAGAGTTATCCATTTCTACTACCTTCCTGAGCATGAAGCAATAGCTTATATTGGATTTAAACAAAAATAGTTGCATTACAGTCCTGTGTGATATTCTCCAGGTTCCCAGGCAGTTCCTTTTCTCTTTTCTATGTAATTTCATCTGGTTCTATGGCTTTTAATATCATATATGTTCTAAAAATTCCCAAATTTATAATCCTACTTGACATGGTTCTCAATTTCAGGTTGTTTTATTTAACTCCTTCCTAGGAGTTGCACCTAAAAATAAATTTCAAAACTTATTCTTTACCTCGCTTACTCTTACTATATTTTTTATATCAGTAAAATTCAATTCCCCCTTTTCATGTCTGTAAAACTTTGGAATCTTCATGATATTTTTTTTTCTGTAAATACCTAACAACCAATCCATCCACAAATATATTTGGCTATACTTTTAAAGAATAACCTGAATCAGAACATTTTCAGCTAGGTATATTATTGAGTGAACACCTTGGTTAAGAAAGTGGACAATGTATCATTTTTGTGCACAAAGAAGTTATTTAGGATTCTGAATGTACTTTTAGAAATCTTATAGTTATACCTATATATATATAAAAGGCTAATATGTAAAATGTACCTTCTGAAGTTTGACCAGGAGAATGAGAGTTCGATTGTTCACTATGACATGTGCTGACCACCAGGGGGTGGTACAAAACATAGTGGGCAACTGGAGGCAGGGTGATGAGGGAGCCAGGGAATGAGATGGAAAGGAGGTGGGGGGGTGAGAAAACTGATTGGCCCTCATCACAGGTACCCTACTCATATAGAATTTTGTGTACTGGGCCTCTAGTTTTTTGTTGTTGTTGTTGTTTTTAAATAAAAATTAGATATTATTGGGTTTAATATTATATAAAGAGGAATATGTGAAATAATAATGTCATCATTGCACAATATTTTGTAACTGGATTCCATTATGTAAATTATGTTCTGTGACTTTGAAAAATATATTATTAATAGAAAATCATGACATGCTCGTTTTGTTCAAAATATTTGATGATTCTTGCAATGATCAAACTATTTTGTGGCTTAAAATAAATATTCAACAAATATTTGGAAAGCAATTGAGGGTAATACCTATTTCATTTATCTTAAATGAGAACATATAAGCTTATAATAGATTTGAAAAATCACCCATGTGGAAATTTGTGTTGGACATTTATCTTTCTTCACTGATTTTTCCTGACAATACTAATTACAGTAAAAGTAAAGATTTTACTATGAAATCCACTTGAGTTAATATAAAAAAGAATAGTGTTAGTGTATTAACATTACATAAACCTTTAGGGGCCTAGCCAGTTTGGCTCAGTGCATTGGTCAGACTGCAGACTAAAGAGTCTCCAGTTTAATTCCAGTCAAGGGCACTTACTTGGGTTGCAGGTTCCTCCCTGGCCTGACCCTGGTCAGGATACTTACAGGAGGCAACCAATGGATCTATTTCTTTTTTTTCTTTTAAATATATCTTATTGATTTTTTACAGAGAGGAAGGGAGAAGGATAGAGAGTTAGAAATATCGATGAGAGAGAGACATCGATCAGCTGCTTCCAGCACACCCCCTTTGGGGGTGTGCCTGCAACTAAATTTATTTAGGTATGCATTCAGTTTCTTTCAATGATTGTATTAAATATTTCACTTGAGATATAACATTATTATAAACTAGAGAATAGGAGGAAAAAAACATGTTTAGTTTCTCTACTATTTTCTTTAGCTTGTTACTGGGGGAAATGCTATCTTATAAAGAGGGAATATGCTAAATGACTGTCACACCCTCACAAAGATGGTGACATCCACAGCCAATAAGAAAGGACCATGCTAATTGACTGCCACACCCTCAAAGATGGAGCACTCTCAGCCACAAGATGGTGGCACCCTGTCTCCTCAGCCCGGCCAGGGTGACATGCATGCGGTACAGCCAGGCCTACCCCCTGGCAGATCCAGATGCTCTGCACCCCTTCCTCTGGAGTCAGCCAGTCTCCTCAGCCCCCTAGCCATCCAGGGCTACCTGAGGCTCAGGTAACCAGGGCCAGCCAAGGCTTGTGCTGCTGGCACTGGCAGCAATAGAGGTGTGATGGGGGCGTAGCCTTCCCCTGATCACTGGGTCACCTCCTGCCCCTGAAGGCTTCCAGACTGTGAGAGGGAGAAGGTCAGGCTGAGGGACACCTCCCTTCAGATTTATGCACTGGGCCTCTAGTTGGATTATAACTAAGAATTTTGAAAAGCAGTATGCATTTAAAGATAGTAAATTATATTATGTGTGACCAGATACAAGATGCTCAGGATACAAGATAAATCTTTTCCCTAACACAAAACAACTGATATAGTAGTAACATATTTATATAGCACTTAAAATGTCTCATGCATAGGTTAAATATACTGCTCTTTCAATATCACAATACTATTATTTTTCCTAATTTGTTAATTAGGAAAATTTGCTAATTCTCTGTATTACTATACAGAGAATACAAAAATACCTTATCTTTCAGTTATGAAAATGTAGATGAAACATTTTTTTAAAAAACATTCAAAAATTAACATTCTAGTCATTATTCATTAATTTTAAATTATTTCATATTGATTAAAACTGCATATGATATTTATTATATGTCTACTATGAACCAGGCCTATGTAATGCATTAGATAAATTGAGGTAAAAGTAATACTATTGACTCTTAAGGAATTTAAATATCTGTATGTTTTTTTAAGAGGAAAAATTACATAAATCAGTATTTATAAGATATTTATTATGGAAAATATTGAAGTGTCCTCAGAACTCTTAGGTGAAATTATCAACAGATTGGAAATATTTGAAATTCATTACTACAAATCTCCTTGTTCCTCATTATAACTTAAAAATAATAAACAAACAAATGGCAAAGGGGAAAAGCAAATAAACAAAAAAGAAAACTGCAAGTCGTCCATTGTATTCTCTCATGGGAAGTTTTTTTTTTCTTTCTTTTTTTCTGTTTGCAATTTTGTGGTTTCTGTAAAGCCAGATATATATTTCAAAGAAATAAATATAAATTGAGTGATATTTGATATTCAAGTTGAAAAGAGACAGTTGTTGAGGAACTTAATGTGTGTGGCAGAGCTGTTAAAGCATCATCCAAGTTTGAATTTGATTATTTGATATCTGCAAGAACTGACATGATTTCAAATATAACATGCACCAGTTCTAGAAACCTTTTATAAAAACATTTCATCAAAATGCATGAAATTATTAAAGAAAATGAATCACCTAATGAAATTGCAAACTACTCTATAGGAATAAAAGTAAAGTGATATTATTAGACTTAATATTTAGTCAAGTATCTGAAATAATTTTTTTATTAAACCTTCAATGAATAATAATTCTGCTCCCTTTGAATCTATAAATATTCCATAGATATGTAGATATATAGAAAGAGGTAGAAGAAGAGAGAGAAGAAAGAGAGAAATATATAGGTAGATAGAAAGGTAGATAAATCTAAACTATTTTTTACATTCTATTGTATCAGTAGAATTTCAAAATTAAGAAGAATAAAAGAAAAGAGAAAAAAAGAAAAGAAAAGAAAGAAAAATAAACAACTAAAATTACTTTCTCTGAGGTTTTTCATTATAAATTCTTCTTAGTTCCATTAGTTCATCTTTAATCTGCTTGCTGGTTGTTTTGATTTATCCTTTAGAAACTTATTAAAACATAATTTTCTATGTTAGTTTCTAATACTAAGTAGGATTCACAATGTAATGTACTTTTTTCTTCAACTCATAAACAGAGAAGTGATTCTGAAGAAACTGATATGTAAAAAAAAAATGATACAAATTTCCATGTAGAAGTATCTGAGAACTCAAAGAACCAATTATTATAACTTTGAATTAATATGAACACTAATTTCCCTTATGAATAAAAATGTAAATCTAAAGGAAGTTCTGTATTTTAACATGATATCAATAATATGTTTGTTCTAATACAATCGAACTTACTCAATAGGAGTGATAACTGCAATAAAATAGTCTAACAAAAAATTTAACAATTGGAATTAAGAACATTACACATATCAGAAGGAGAACAAAATATATATATATCCCCTTAATATAGTTTCTGATCTTATTAATAACTCTATGTTGTTAGTGAGGCAATTGTAGCATGAGGGGAAAAAACATGTTCTAAATATATTATATACAGTAATTATGTTCAACATACCATACCTTTTAATAATTAAGTTTTGGTGAATTGTGGTTAGCAAACAACAAAAAGTATTTAGCTTAGTGGTTAAAAATGAAGAAACAGGATGAGTTATTTCTATTCTGACACTACTACTACTTATTAGTAATGTTAAATTATATAAAATATTTGTATCTCAAGTCTCAGATTTATTATTATTAGAAACATTGTTTTTAGAGAAAAATCTCACATAGCTGATAACCTGCTAAGTGTTGTCTGAAACATAATGATAGAAATGGCGCCCAAAGTTTGAGACATGACATGAGAAAACTACAAACATCTATTTTTTTCTGTGAACAGTCATGATTCTCAATATTGGCTTGACAACAGGAATCACTCACATTTCTAAAACTCTTTTCTCATTGTTAAAAATTGATTGGAAGAATAACATTTCCAATCCAGGTGAGAAATATCTGTAATTCATAAATATAATATTCTAGAGGATAAGAAAACCCTGAAGCTATTTCTTTTAAATGGCTGTTAAGAATCTCAGGCATGACAGAAGAAATGTTTTTTCGTGAAAATACCAAATGTAATTTCTATTTACTTTATAGTTCTAAAATATTTCATCTCTAGGTTCGTCTACTTGTAGTACCAATTTATATAGCACACAAAACACAAACAAAAATAAATAAAAACCTAATCATCTTTTGGAAATCATGAAAAGTTAGGTAAGAATTTGTGGGCTCAAAGCTAGTAGGGTATAGAAACTGAATGGAGTTAACAAGAGCTCTCAGCAGGCTTATGCTTTCATTTATTAGAAGCTGATGAGAAGAAAAATTCAAAGAGGTGGCATTGTTTTCAGAAAGGTAATTTTATTTTATGTTAAGAAATATGATTTCTATGTAAACTATATTCAGTATAGAGTAACCATATTTCTTAATGGGGAAACCTAATTTAAAATAAATAAGGTATCTATTTAGTACTTGTAGAGTTAATCTAAGTATATGGCCTTAAGAATCATCAGATATAAAAATCGTGTGTCCTTTCATGTCAACTCCTACCTGATGTGAAAAACCACAAAATCTTAATTCCTTTAAAAATAGTAATGTTGGTATATATATCTTACAATTTTTATGAAGTTAAGATAGGTATATTTTGTACAATTAAAATGTATATAAAATATCACCATGAATTACCCACCATGAATTAACCTGCTTACATGCTTTGTATTTATGACACACTTTATCATCATCATCCTTGTTAGAGATGGACAGGCTTGGCCGTAGTGTGAGTGAACACCATCATCTCAATGCTAACCAGTATGAAGGTCTAGGTGGTAACTCAGGACTCTGAGCCCTGTAACACCAGTTTCACCATGTGCTTCGGTTCCTTGACAGGGCAATTGGGGTAGGAATGTGCCTACAGGATCCATCTAAAGTCAGGCATGGCCATGTTCTGCTCACATTCCACTGGCCCAAGTTCAATCATAGAGCCTAACCTATGATTAGGGCAAGGAAAGCTGGAAAATAAAGAGGAGTGTTTGCATATTTGGAGAGTGTTTCCAGTCTTTGCCACTTTATCTTAATAAATTAACTGATTCAATGGACTTAACTGATACCAAATTCTGTTCCTTGTGTTTTACATACAGTAAGTATATTGACCCACAACCTCCACCCCTTGGCTCTGTAAGAGAAACGCTATTAAAATCCTCATCTTTTATTTAGAGAGGCATAATTCTATAACCAGCAAGCCAAACTCTTAAATTTTCATAATTTATATTGTGGAAATATAGTTCTCTTTATTTTTTTGTATTAATTAATTAATTTATTTATTTGTTTGTTTGTTTTTTGGATAAATGATTTGAAAATACATTTATTCAAAGAAAATTATGAGTGGCCAATAAGCACTTGAAAAGATGCTTAACATCATTATTCCTTAGGTGAAAGAAATCAAAACCACACTGAAGGGAATATGGCAAAAAGGGTAAAGGGGGTCAAAAGGTACAAACTTTTAGTTAGAAAATAAATAAGCCATGGTGTCCTCCATGGTGTCTATAGAAAATAATGTCCACCATGGTGTCTATTAGTTAATAATACTGTATTGTGTATTTATTTTTTGTGTTCTTATTTGTTTGTTTGTTTGTTTAATGTATTTTATTTTTATTTTTTTCCTATTGCTCTCCCCAGCCCTCCCCACCCCCAGTACATGCCCTCACTCGCCCCCCCCACTGGACCTCCCCTAATGCCCTGCATCCACTGGCTATGCCTACACACGTGCAAACAAGTCCTTCGGTTGATGTCCTACAGCCCCCCACCCCCCAACCTCCCCTGCCTTCCCACTGTAGCATGACAGTCTGTTCATTGCTTCTTTGCCTCTGCATCTACTTCCCCCTCACCCCCTGATAGAGTAGTTCTCTTTAAATCACAGTAGATTGCTTGTGGGGCTAGGTAGCGTTTTTCCAGGCAGTCATTTAGGGAGATTGCCATCTACTGCCCTGTGGCTTTGACTATGACATCATCAGATATTTTTTGTCCTTTTCACATAAAATGGGGGTTAAAAAACAAACAAACAAACACCCGAAGTTGATACACCAGTACATTTTATAAGCCCAGCTGGAGGTGCTGCAATCATTTCAGCTGGAACAGATGCATAACTGTGATCGTGGCTTCTATCCACTTAACTTGTGTATCTTTACCTTCATTTGTTCCAGTAGATACCCTATAGGTTACAGATAGATGTATTTACAGTTAGCAATCATTTTCCTGATGAATAAAGACAGTCCTCATAGAGTATAGAATGGCAGAAAAAATTTAAATAATATTGAGAAGAACAAAAAAGGTGGTAGTGGATTAGTGAACAATCCTATTTTAACTTTGGAGAAAGCCATTCAAGGAATGAATTCCTCCAGTGGAGAAAACCTGAACAGAAAAAAAATAAAATTAAATTAAAAAGGGAAAATAGCTTTCACATGGGATAGGAAATAATTTTTAAAACATCTTATTTCTCTGCCTTAACTGACAAGGAAATTGCTCTTCTGTTAATGGTCTGTGAATCTCTAATTACAGATAAATGTTCATATTAGTATCTGTCCTCAGGGCAAAAATGCAAACACATTATACCACAAGAGAAGCAAAGAAATGAATTTATGCTTTAATGAACTGTGGAGTCTTATTATTCATCTAATACAATATGACACTTTGACTTTGTACTGGAAACAAACTGGGAATATGAGGTCCAATTTGAATTTGAGGAACTTATTTACTCTGAAATTATCCAATGGTTATTTATTTATTTATTTATTTTACTTCTTGAAAACTTTCAGTGTTTTATTCTTTCTATTTTAATTAGTTTAAAGTAATTATTTGAAAATTTAATATTGATTTTTTTTCTAATCTGGAGGGGAATTATTCATGGAAAAATCTCATATTGGTATCATCATTTCCCTGAGACGTTGTGTGCTTTATTATCCATATATGAACAAGAAAAATCAGTCTTAACAATTGCACCAGATGCTAATGAGCTGTCCATCTAATGGAGTACTTTTTATTATGAAGTATCACCAGATTTAATTGAGCATTTAAAGTTATAGTTTGTCATTTTGCTGGTTAGTTGGTGATTTATATCCTATCCTCTCAGGGAATCTAGAAGGTAGTGTCAATTTAAATGAGAAATTGAAACTCAAATCTTTTAAAATAAGAAATCAAGTATGTCTAGTAGATGTTCATGCAATCGTTGTTGTTTATAACCCTAGTATGATGCATATGGGGGAATAAGGAAATGATCATGACAATGAACTTCTGGCTAGGATCAGAAAAATACACATACTTTTATTATCTCTTCATTGTAGAGTTGAAATGATTTTACCACCTAGTTTAAATGGAATAAAATTATGCATAGATAAAAATTTCACAGTAAACTTGTGAGAGCCTATGTTTATAGTGTTTACACATATGATGAATGAATTAAATTATAAAATACTAGAGACCTGGTGCACGGATTTCTGCACCAGTGGGGTCCCTTGGCCTGGCCTGTGGGGATTGGGCCAAAACTGGCTCTCTGACATCCTCCAAGGGATCCCAGATTAAGAGAGGGCAGTTCTTGGGTGATGCACCCCAGAATCGGGCTCCCTCCTCTCTGATTCCTGTTGTATCACCTGAGAACTGCAGCTGTGAAGTCACTGCAGCTTGGCAGCTCCTGTGTTGTCCATCTGCCCCCTGGAGCGTATCATAGCTACTGGTTGGACAATCAAAAGGTCAGTCACTTGGGCTTTTATATATATAGATATTTTACTTTTTAAACGTATGTGAGGGATTTGTATAGTAACAAAACCATATACATTTCTCATTTTATACCTACCCTATTTTATGAATTAGAATTTTCATTCTACTTCAAGCACCCACATTTTCTGCCTCTATTTTATGATAACCACAAATGAAAATCTTTATTCACTACTACTCTTTCCTTATATTATTAAATAATCAGGCATTTTTCCTTTCCTAATTTTAATAATTACCACCAGCTAGAAGCCAATGACCATTTGATTTCTTATACCTGTTACCCTTCCTCTTTCTCCACTGTCTCCTAAATTTGTCATTTTCATAATTTGTTCTTGTCACTTTCATAATTTCCATCATACATACTTAGCAATATGTCAATGTTTTAACCTCATCACATATACTTAACAAAACACTAATTATTTCTTTCATTCTTACATAAAATTTTCAAGCTCTGCCAAAACCGGTTTGGCTCAGTGAATAGAGCATTGGTCTACGGACTGAAAGGTCCCGGGTTCGATTCTCGTTAAGGGCATGTATCCTGGTTGCGGGCACATACCCAGTAGGGGGCATGCAGGAGGCGGCTGATCAGTGTCTCTCACCGATGTTTCTAACTCTCTATCTCTCTCCCTTCCTCTCTGTAAAAAATCAATGAAATACATTTTTTAAAAATTTGCAAGCTCATTATGCTCATTTATATACGTAATCTATCAAAAAAAAGTTATATCTCAACAATCTAGGAATTTTCTTGGAACAATGTAGCTTCTAATAGAAAATAGATAAATTTATCTCAAAGTTTAAATTTATAATTTCATTGATTTAAAAAGAAACTTAACATTACAATCATCACTACATGCTAATATCATCTCCTTCCTTAATAAAAGATGATATGACAATGTTACAAGTAAAAGAGGCCAGGTAATATTTTTTTATTTTTTTATTTTAAATACTTTATTGCTTAAGGTATTATATGAATCTCCTTTTTCCTCCATCAATTAATCCCTGACTGACCCCAGCCCCCAGCACATGCCCTCAAAACCCCTTTCCTGTGTCCATTGTTTATTATCATATGCATGCATACAAGTTCTTTGGTTGATCTCTTATCCCCTCACTCCCAGCCTTCTCTCATAGATTGGGCAGTCTATCTTATGCTTCTATGACTGATTCTATTTTTGTTCATTAATTTATGTTGTTCATTATATTCCACAAATGAGTAAGATCATGTGATATTTATCTTTCTCTGATTGACTTATTTCACTGAGCATAATGCTATCTAATGCCATCCATGCTATTGCAAATGGTAAAAAATCCTTCTTTTTATAGCACCATAGTATTCCATTATATGGATGTACCATAATTTTCTAATCCACTCATCTACTGATGGGCATTTAAGCTGTTTACAAATCTTAGCTTTGTAAATTGTGCTGCTATGAATATAGGGGTGCAAATACCCTTTCTGAATAGTGTTTCTGTTTTCTTGGAATTTATTCCTAGAAGTGGGATTACTGGGTCAAATGGAAGTTCCGTTTTTAATTTTTTTGAGGAAATGCCATACTGATTTCCACAGTGGCTGCACCAGTCTGCATTCCCTCCAACAGTGCAAGAGGGTTCTTTTTTCTCCCCATCCTCTGCAGCACTTGTTGTTTGTTGATTTGTTGATGATAGCTATACTGACGGTGTGAGTTGGTATCTCATTTTTGTTTTGATTTGCATCTCTGAGATGATTAGTGACTTTGAGCATGCTGTCATGTTTCTTGGCCTTCGGAATGTTTTCTTTCAAAAATGTCTATTTAGGTCCTTTGCCCCTTCTTTGATTGGATTATTTATCTTCTTTTTATTAAATTGTATGAGTTCTCTATAAATGTTGGAGATTAAACCCTTATCAGAGATAACACTGGCAAATATGTTCTCCCATGAAGTGGGCTTTCTCATTGTTCTATTGATAGTTTCTTTCACTGTGCAGAAGCTTTTTATTTTGATGGAGCCCCATTTGTTTATTTTCTCTTTAGTTTCCATTGCCCTAGGATCTGTATCAGTATCCATTTTGAGTTTATTTTTGTGTATGGTATAAGTTGGTGGTCTAGTTTTATATATTTTTTGCCAGTATCTATCCCATTTTCCCAATATAATTTATTGAAGACACTGTCTTGACTCCATTGTATGCTCTTGCCTCCTTTGTCAAATATTAACTGAGCATAATGGCTTAGGTTGATCTCTGTGTTCTGTATTCTGTTCCATTTGTCTATATGTCTGTTCTTGTGTCATTACCAGGCAATTTTGTGAACAGAGGCTTTGTAGTATAGCTTGATATCTGGTATTGTGATCCCTCCAACTTTGTTCTTCTTTCTAAAGATTGATGCAGCAATTCAGGGTTTTTTTTATTCTAGATGAATTTTTGGAGAGTTTGCTCTAGGTCTGTGAAATATGCCATTGGAATTTTAATGGGGATTGCATTGAATCTGTAGATTGGTTTGGGTAGTGTGGACATTTTAAAGATATTGATTCTTCCAATCCATGAAGACAGTATATATTCTTCCATTTGTTTATATCTTTCTCTATCTCTTTTTTTCAGCCTCCTGTCATTTTCTGAGTACAGGTCCTTTACTTCCTTGGTTAAATTTATTCTTAGGTATCTTAATTTTTGTTGTTGTTGTTGCAGTTTTAAATGGGATTATTTTTTTTAGTTTCTCTTTCTGTGAGTTCATTATCGGTGTATAAAAAAGCCATAAATTTTGTATCCTGCTACATTGTTGAATTCACTTATTAGTTCTAGTTGTTTCGGGGGCTCTAGTAGTTTAGGGTTTTCTATGTACAATATCATGTCATCTGAGAATAATGACAATTTTACTTCTTTTCCAATTTGTGGGTTTTTATTTCTTATTCTTGTCTGATTGCTATAGCTAGCACTTCCAGTACTATGTTGAACAGGAGTGGTGAGTGGCCATCTACTTTCTGTTCCTGTTCTTAGGGGAAATGATTTTACTTTTTACCCATTGAATATGATGTTGGCTGTAGGTTTGTCATATAAGGCTTTTATTATGTTGAGGTATGATCCCTCTATTCCCACTTTACTGAAAGTGTTTATAATGAAAGGGTGTTGGATTTTGTCAAATGCCTTTTCTGTATCAATTATATGATTATTGATTTGTTTATGTGATGTATCACAATTACTGATTTGTGGATATTGTACCATCCTTGCAGCCCTGGAATAAATCCCACATGGCCATGGTATATCATCTTTCTATTGTAATGCTGGGTCCCATTTGCTAGAATTTTGTTGAGGATTTTAACGTCTATGTTCCTGAGGGATCTTGGCCTATAATTCTCTTTCTTTGTGGTATTTTTATCTGATTTTGGGATTAGGGAATGCTGGCTTCATAGAAAGACATTGGAAGTATGCCTTCTTCTTGAATTTTTTTTGTAATAGTCTGAGAAGAATAGGTTTTAGTTCTTTTTTGAATGTTTGTTAAAACTCTCTGTAAAGCCGCCTGGCTCTGGGCTTTTGTTTGCTGGAAACTATTTGATGACTGCTTCAATTTTCTCCTTAGTTATTGTCCTGCTGAGATTTTTTGATTCTTCCTGATTGAGGTTTGGAATGGCATATTTCCTCCAGGTTGTCCAGTTTGTTGGAATAGAGTTATTCATAATATTTTTTAACAATCCTTTGTATTTCTGTCGAGTCTGTTGTTATTTTGCCTCTTACATTTCTGATTTTGTTTATTTGGATCCTTGTCTTTGCTTCTTGGTGAGCATGGCTAAAGGTTCATTAATCTTGTTTATCCTTTCAAAGAACCAGATCTTGGTTTTATTGATCTTTGATATTGTTTTGTTTTGTTTTATCTCTATGTCATTTATTTCTTCTCTAATCTTTAATATCTCCTTCCTTCTGCTCAGGCTGGGCTTTTCTTGCTGCTCTCTTTCTAATTCTTTAAGTTGTAGAGTAAGTTTATTAGAGGAAATTTATTACCAGTTTTTATGTTTGTTTGTTTTTTGAGGTAGGACTGTAATGCTATGAACTTCCCACTCAAGACTGCTTTCAGTGTATCCCATAGATTTTGGATCATTGTGTTTTTATTGTCATTAATTTCTAGAATTTTTTTTTAAATTTCTTCTTTGATCTCTTTTGAAACCCAATCATTATTTAATAGTATGCTATTCAATCTCCAAGTGTTTGAAGGTTTGGAGCCGTTTTTATTGTAGTTTACTTCTAATATGCCATTGTGGTCTGAGAAAATGCTTGATAAGATTTCAATCTTCTTGAATTTGGAGAGACTTTGCCTGTGACCTAATATGTGGTCTATCTTTGAAAATGACCCATATGCACTTGAGAAGAATGTATATTCTGTAGCTTTGGTGTGAAATGTTCTGAAGATGTCAATTAAGTCAATCTGGTCTAGTGAGTCATTTAGGATTGCTGTTTCTTTATATATATATATATATATATATATATATATATATATATATATATATTATTGATTTTTCACAGAGAGGAAGGGAGAGGGATAGAAAGTCAGAAACATCGATGAGAGAGAAACATCGATCAGCTGCCTCCTGCACACCCCACACTGGAGATGTGCCCACAAGCAGGGTACATGCCCCTGATTGGAATCGAACCAGGGACCCTTCAGTCCACAGGTTGATGCTCTATCCACTGAGCCAAACGGGTCTCAGCAGGATTGCTGTTTTTTTGCTGATTTTTCTGTCTAGATTATTTATTCAGTGATGTCAATGAGGTATTAAAGTCCCCTACTATGATCATATTGGTATCTGTTTCTCCCTTGCTATATCCAGAAGTTTTTTATGTATTTGGTTGCTTCTGCATTGGGTGCATATATATTTACCAGTTACATCCTCTTGTTGTATCAATCCCTTTAGTATTATGAAGTGGCCTTCCTTTTCTCTTGTGATGGCCTTCACTTTGAATTCTATTTTGTCAGATATAAATATTGGTACCACAGCTTTTTTTTTTTTCATTTCCATTTGGCTGAAAGGTATTTTTTCATGTGAGTCTCTTGTTCTGAGGTGTGTCTTTTTTAAGCAACATATACAGTATATGGGTCATGTTTTCTTATCTATTCAGGCACTCAACGTCTTTTGATTGGAGCATTTAAGCCATTTATGTTATTATTGATAGGTACTTGTTTGTAGCCATTTTTACCTATTTTAGGCCTGTGTTCCTACCCCATCTTTTTTTTCCTTCTTTTTACATTTATTGCATTGCTGGCTTGGTAGTGAAAAACTCCTTTAGTGTTTTTTGTCTATGAAGTGCTTGATTTCCCCTTCATTTTTTAATGATAACCTTGCTGAATAGAGTATTATTGAATTCAGTCTCTTGGTTTGCATCACTTTGTACATTTCTTCCATTCCTTCCTGGCCTGGTCCACCAGCCCCCAAAATCCTGGCCTGATGTTTCTGTTGAGAAATCACTTGATAATCTAATGGGTGCTCCTTTGTATGTAACTTTCTGTCTCCCTCTTACAGCTTTTAAGATTATCTCTTTGTTGTTAACATTTGTCATTATAATTATGACCTGTCTTGGTTTTGGTCTTTTAAGGTTCATCTTAAAAGACCAAAGGTTCATCTTAAAAGATTGGGTTTGTTTTGCTTCCCTGTCTTCTAATTCACTAATTTGATCCTCTGCTTCTCTACATCTACTTTTGAAAGCTTCCATATTTTTTTATTATAGAAATATCACTCTTTATTTCCTCCTGATTCTTATATAGGTTGTTGATTTTCTCATCATTCCAGGTTATGAACTATAAGGCCACAATTCTGCATTATTTTATTTTCTTTACATATTTTATGCCTACATTTCATTTAGTTCCTTTTTGGTCATTTCCTCCTTTGGTTTTTCATTTTTTGCTCTGACCAAATAATCTAGGTGTTGAGTCACATGGGGCCTGAGGTGGAGGTGGTGGGCTTGGCAGATTGTGTGGTAGCTGGCAGTGGATGCTCCTCATGTGGTCACAGGGTGGCCGAACCCCGTGCAGTTGTGGGGTGGCCACTCTTCGCACAGTTGCTGGCAGAAGCTGCTCTTTGAGGAGCAGTTGTGGGGCCATAGCTGGTCCTCCAGTGGTTGTGTGAGGTGGCTGCTCACATGACTGTTAGAGTGGTTGCAGTGCCTGGGGCTGCCAAGTAAGGCTTGACTGTTCACATGCAGTCTCTCTGCTGTTCCATGCTAGGTCGTGGAGCCCAAGGCTAAGGTGTATGAGTGGGGGGAGGGGAGTGCCCTCCAGAACTCATAAAAGCCTTCTGTGGGAGAGGTTAGAGTCCTAGTGTATGTGAGTCAGCAGCTGAGGCAGCAGGTCCCTGGCTTTAGGATTCTGGGTAGTATCGAAGAGCATCCTGGGTGGAAGTGAGGCAGGGCTTCCAGTCGCAGCAGCTTTCCCCTTCAGTTGGTGTAGCTTCTGTGGGAGAGCCAGTGCTCCAGGGGAGATGACAGTAGTAGCAGAGGCTACCCGGCTATATGAGCCTGGTCCACCAGCCCCCAAAATCCTGTAAGATCTAGATGTCCCTCACATACACATACACACACACAAACCACAGACCACACACCCCCTTTCACTGTCTCCCTCACTCACACTCTCTTCTCATCGCCATCCTGTCCGCCACCATCTTGGAATCCAGGCAATTAATTTTAGATAATATTTTTGATAGTATATGGAAATCATCAAACTATAAAATATACAAGTTGAACGTATAGAAAAATGTGGAGCCTTAAAAATATATGATATGTATTTATTTAATGTGTCCAAATCCATAATTTATTCATACTAATTTTATTGTGTATTTTCTCTCCTCTTTTGAAAATAATTTAAAATAACCACTCATTTATTCATTCATTGATAAATTAGTAATTTTGTTAATTTATTAGACAATTACTTGTTCCAGGTTCTCTTCTATGTGTTGTTGAAAGAAACAAAACAAAACAAACAAAAACTTACACACTAATGGGAAGTTGTACAATAAATAAGAAGGTGTAATATATTCAATGTTAATTATGAGACGAGGATAAAATTAATCAGGTAGAATATGTGGTTCTGGGAAGTAGTATTTTTCAAATATAGCTACATCACCCATTCTCCATTCTGTACAGTGTGATGTTACCACTTCGCCTTTATAAGTTGGAATTTAGGTCACATCTCATGATTCTTGGGAGATGTGAGACTAATAGAAAGGACAATATGTGGTTTTGCCTCCAGGTCCACAATAAAACTTTTATTTTGCACAAAGGACACTAGCTTTTGGAGTTCTGTACCTCTATATAAAATGTCTCATTATCCTGCTACCCCTGGGCTGTGACCAAGTCCAGAAATGATCAGCAGGTCTTCTGGAAATCCCATCTGAGGTCCCAGGTGGAATGCACTTGTAGATTATTTTATTCCCCAATCTTTAAGTCCCTACAGCAATGGATAAACAAATCTAGTCTTCCCCTGACCAAATTTCTGATTCAAATTATCTGTGAGCTTACACTATGATGGTTTTATACCAGTATGTTATGCGGCAGTCTGTTATAATCACAACTTGAGAACAGGTTGTACAGTACATTTTAGACAACATGACCAGGGAAAAGTGATACATATGGAAAGTCTTTTTGGCCTTTTAAATATACAAGTGGAGTTATCAGAAAATGAGTGATGATCTGAATCTGAAGTTTACAGGAAAGGTCTATGTTTAAGTGAAGCCTCTAGCGATCTACCCATGGGAAGTATTGCCTAAAAGTGAAGGGTTCTAGAATTCTCTTATTTTTCTAGTACCATTACACATTTAAAAAAAAATATATATATATATATGTTCCCCAAATTTCAGAGTCTTTTTTCAGTTGTAGTCATGGATGCTAAATTGGATATTTCAATTTTTTAGTATGTGTTTTATACATACTTATAATGTGCATGATTTTAACTTTATTATTTTTTCTTATTATTTATGTTTCATTGTAAATTATTAGGGCAGATCACTCCTGCACGATCTTTTCATTTACTTAAATCTCAACACTCTTCAGTAGAAGAGTACATAAATCAGTATATTTTCCTAAAATAAATCAGCTTTATTTCTTTGCATTTGCTTGTTCTAACTCATAAGATGAAAATGAATAATTAATTTAATATAAAAACACTTGCTGTAAAAGTATATTTACACATTCAAGTAATAATTTTGTTCATAAAAGTTAACATTAAAAATTTATGTATATCAATATCAATAATACATAAGAGTTGTACAATATTTGTTTTTTCTTTTTATATGTAAATTTTTTATTTTTTATTTTAAAGTATACCTTAAAACCATGAAGGTAAAAGCAATTTTTCCATATGAAAACAACAAAAAAAGATAATGTTGAAATGATCTTTCACCTCGTGGAACTATATAATTCACTTTACTCTAACTTATGTCAATACACTATTTAACATATTTAAATAAGATGAATATTAGAATTAATAAAAGCAGAAAAGGAGTATAATATATTTTTAATCATGTTCCCTACTTTGTACATTTTTGGGTTGTAATGACCTATGCTTAATATTTATCATATGATATTATTATATCTGTCATAATATAACTTGTGAGACCCTCTCTATACATTAACATAATCATATATTCATATTGTCTATTAAGAACAAAATTTAAGGTGGATTACTTATAAATTTCTTTGGAGGTTATATAAATTTAATTCCATAGTTTTCGCTATAGAATGTTTGGCCTAGATCATTTAATTATCACAGTGTAATAAACCAGTGCAAAATATCATGGCTTAAGATCACCACAATTTATTTATTATTAGCTAACTTATCTATGGCTTTCCATGACTTGGATGATCTAATGAGTCAAGAGCTAGTGAGTTCAATTTCAAAAATGCTTTTCAAGACACTGCTGGTTTCAGGTCATATTGATCTAAGTGACTCACAAACTGAGCTGAGCGACAAAGAATTAAACTTACCCACAATGAGAGAGCATTGAAAACTTTACAGTGAAAATTGTATGGGTAGAGGAAGTGGTGACGAAATTGGGCAATTAATACAATCTAAGCAAAGTCTGTAAATAATGTCAATTTTGTCTTCTAAGTTCTTCCTGACCATTCTGATCCCCAATGGCTTTTGTTTCTTAATGTCATATTATTTTGTCCTAAACATATAACAAACTTATAATTGAACACTAACATTTAAATGACTTACAAAATATAGCATAATATTGCCCACAAAATTAACTCCATTTTAATAGTTATTTATATGTGCTTAATAAAATACATGGAAATAAATGTTGAGAAATCAGCTAGTGAATTATGAAGACTTTGGTAATGACTATAAGTCTCATAACAACTCATCATTTCTCTCCACGGTGTACAAATCACATCTTATTTGTAAATAGCCACAAATAATGTCTTGAATTCAGGTTTTATTTATCCTGTTTATTAAACAAATAATGACGAAAACACAACATATACAAGATAGACATTTTTACCATTACCCATGTTTTTTTGTAAAAATAACAAGATATATTCAAAGCAAGTGAATATTTTTGAATGAGGTATGTTCTCATTTAGTAACTTATATTAAAAAAAAAGACACAATAAAGAAGTATATAATCTGGAAAGTTTATCTATCTGGCAGAGCAAACTGAATTATAAAATATCTGTTGGAGTGCCTTTTATATAATTTAATGCATACCAAGTAACTAAAACTGAGTAATTATGTTGTTCTCTAATTAGCATAATAATATTAATATTTCTAGATGTCAGGTTTACATGGTTGAATAATGTATTTTCCAATTTAGTAGATTATATGTCATTTTAAAGTGTTTTTCCAACAATAACAAAATAAGATAGAGTTGCTATGTTTTATACTATTTACTAGATGTCTCTGAGGCATAGTTTAGAGATGTGCTGTGTGCAATAGTTGTATAAATGATTTGTTTACATTACTCTATATAAATGATTTGTTTGCTTAATGTCTCAGAAATTATTTGATGTATTATGGTAGCTGATCCTGTTGTCATCAGATTACGATAATAAACAAGATCTATATCTAATTTGCTCTTCTTTTAACTTGTCTGAACCAAATGTAGGTATTTTCATCTCCATTATTTTTATATTAACAGTTCTTTTATCAATTTTGTGTTAATGTAGCACATTTATAATGCTTCAATTTCTCCATATGAAATATTCTTTTTCAAAATTTGACATATTTAAAGAAAAACAGAATATAGTGTAACAAAATCTAGGCATACATTACCAAAATGTAAAAAAAGTGAATACTGTTTGCCACATTTGGTTCAGAACTATTACTCGAAAAGAAAACATTATAAATGACATAGTGTTCCTTTACAGCATATATCTAGAACTAAATACATTGAAATTCATTACATGAGGTATTTACGTTTACTAGCTGTATTAGTTCTCAATCGCTGTGTAAAGGATTTCTCCAAATACTTAGCTACATGAAGGGATAAGTATTATCTTTTTGTAGATTCTGTAGCTAAGGAATCCAGGCATGGCTGAGCTGGGTCCTCAGCTGCCTCTATGTCTCTCATAAGACTGTAGTCATCTGAAGGTCTACATGAGGAGGGATCTGCTTTCTAGTTCACTCATAGTTGTTTTCAGGATACTTCACAGGTGGAATTAAAGGCTTTAGAGTCCTCACTGGCTCTCGATGTAAGGCCAAATTCAATCCTCTCCATAGTCCTAGCCAGTTTGGCTCAGAGGATAGATCATTGGTTTGATTCTGGTCAAGGACACATACTTCACTTGCTGGATCCCTATACCTCCCTGGTCAAGGCTCATGAGGGAGGCAAACAATCAATGTGTCTCTCTCACATAGATATTTCTCTCTGTCTCTACCTCATCCTTCCATTCTCTCTAAAAACCAATGGAAAAATATCCTCTGGTGAGGATTAACAAAATAAAAATAAATCCTCTCCACAGATGGTTCACAATATCGCCAGTACCTTCATCAAACTGAGTGAGGGAAAGACCCTAATCTTTGTCACCTATCTCAGACATGGCATCCTCTCACTTTTGCTGTATTCCACATGTTAGAAGCAAGTGACTAAGTCAGTTCACACACAGGGAAACATATGAATGCCAAAAGATGAGTTTATGGGTATCTATCTGAGAAGCACCTACTACCCTGGGTGTTAACAAAGTGTTTCCAAAATGATTATTCCCCTTTTTTTATTGAGATAATATATTGGCATATAACATTTTATAAGTTTAGATGATAAATGTGTTGATTTGATTACAGCCATAGTATTAGCTAACACCTCTATTTGGACATATAAGTAAATTGTGTGTGTTTGTGTGTGTGTGTGGTGAGAATTAATATCTAATCTCTTAACAACTTTGAAGATTGTAATCCAGCATCTGAACTATATTTACTGTTATACATTAAATCTCCAGTAATTATTTATTTGGTAGTTGCAAACTTTATCTTTAAAAAATACCTTCCCAATCCTCCCAACCCCTCAGCCTGGTAACCATCATTCTATTCTGTTTTTATAGGTTCAGCTATCATATTGTCACAAATGCATGAATATATTATTTCTCATGGCTGAATAACATCTCCTTTATCTATTCATTTATTAATGGACTGTTAGGTCATATTCATATCTTAGCTATTATAAAAAATGCAGCCTGGCAGTGTTTCTCAGTGGTTAAGCATTGACCTATGAACCAGGAGGTCACTGTTCCATTCCCTGTCAGGGCACAGGCTTGGTTGGGGGCTTGATCCCCAGTGTGGGGCATGCAGGAAGCAGCCAATCAATGATTCTCTCTCATCACTGTGTTTCTATCTCCCTTTCCTTTCCTCTCTGAAATCCATCCATTTTATATATATATATAAAATGGTGCCAGGTGTTGTGTACTGGACTTATTTAGATGATAGCTTCATAAATTATGTCAGTAATTAATAACTATGATATATTCCTATAACTAAGATAAAATAGTAATGAATGTCAACTGTTAATTGAAAAACAAAAAATGAAATAAAAATTCAAGGAGTGACTAAGGAGGATAAATGTAAAAGAGGGACATTCAAGAGGTTGTAGAGATACAATGTCAATAACATTTTATTGAGATACCACTTTATTCTTAAAGCTGTCTTTTCCATTTTTCTCATTTACTACTACCTTTTGATTTTCTTCATGAATGGCTGCTTCCCAGCATGCTTTGAATGGTCATTTCACTTGCCAGACACTCAAGTTTCCAGGTTCTCCAAGTATTATCTTTTTTCAGTTTACACTTCCCCTGACTTACCTCGGCCATTGTATATTTCCACCTACTCTGTATATGAGGTTGAATCTCAAAAAATAGCTTCACTGCACTGCTTCCTGTGTACATATTCACTTGACTATCTCAAATGAAACTTAATGTAAATAGTTACAAAGTCAGGTTTAATATTTCTTCTAACATTCCACTCCTGTACATACACACATGCATACACACACTGTGTCCCAGAACTCATACTAGTAATGTGAATACATAGTCATGTACACTAAAAAAATCAAACATTTACATGGTGACTATTCACATATTCTCTATTACATTAAATGGCAAATATATGTTGCTACATATTTAGATTAGAAATTTTAATGTGTTCTAACACTAATAGGTTACTGATAATTTTAATGGAGATTGCATACCAAATGGAAACTTAAAGTCAATGCACTGGGTAAAGAAATGCATAGATCTAGAAAAATTTGTTGGAGACAGAAGAAAGTTTTCAACAAAATATTACATTAATTATTTTAAAATAAAAAAGCACTTAAAATGATATTAATATCTAATATAAAAAGAAAGTTTAAATGAATAAAATGGAATTTCTGAGAATAAAGAGAGAAGTATTTATCAAAAGATTATTTCTGAAAATAAATTTTCTGATAATATTGCATCTTTGAAAAGGGAAGCATATTTCTACTTACATTAATAAAAAATAATATGTACACCTTCAAATAAAACATTTATAAATAGTCTTAGGCAATGAGTTATGGTGACTTCTAGTAATAACATAATACTTTACTTAATACCAATAATATATTTGCTTAGTAGGTAAAAACTTTACTTCCTCTTACTTGTGCCTATTATTGACATACACAGAAATATTCAAATGGAAATTTTAAAATAAATGGATAAAGTAATTGAAAATCCTGTCTCTCTACAATACTACAAGTATATTGTTTTTAGGTGTTTTTTTTTCTTATTCCCAAGTCTGGTATTTTACTTTTGTAATAGATTATGAAGTTATAAATGAATGTGTGGTTTTTTGCATAGTAATAAGTGATATGCCATGTCAAATACGTATGGTAAATACTCAAATATAGAATTATGATAATAGAAAGTCATCAGATTATTTTAAAGCCCCATGTAATTGTTTTTAAATCTTACTATTTTTTTCAAGAGATTTATAGTAGCATGTAAATTTATGAGCAGGAAAAAATTAATTAATTAACTTTGAAATCATTCAAACTAATACCTTCATTGTGATTAATCACGATCTTTAAATTGACACTGAAATCTGTTAAAGAGTGAGGTATAGTTTTGACATCCCATAGACACTTCGGAACATACTGCATTGCATTTAAAAAATTATTTCACGAGTTATTACAAAAAAAGAGCAATGTTATGGGTCATATCTTAATGATTATTTCTTAGAAAACAAGTGTTTTGAATACAATAATTTTAAACCAAAATTCAATTTATTGAAATCATTCGACTGTATTTCATTGAATGATTTTACCTGTTGTTGTGTTTTGTTTTTTTTAATCTATATTGATAGCAAGCAGAAAACATGGCAAAATGCACAAACAGCACATCCATTAAACTACCTTCACTGAAGGACATTTTTCTATAGACTTTAAAAAAGAACTGTATTAATAGTCAAGCTTACACACACGGAGAAGCTTGACAACACTGGCCTTGTGTTGATTTTAACAGTTTTGACATCTATTATGAAAGAAAGCCAAGAAGCCTTACCAATTCTGTTTGCGATGAGAAGATCACCTTTGGAGGTGAGACAGATTGATATCTCTGGCTAACAAAAACAATTCGTATCAACAAAAGATACAATTTTGCTGAAATGTTTGAATGAATTTTGAATTGGAACCTCAGGAATATGCATAACATCTGAGTATATTCTTGGAAAACAGCAACACAAAGTATAAGGGCTATCTATATTGGTAGAATATTTGATTTTAAGAAGTACCCCCTGACAAGATACCTGTAGACCAATAAGGATGGGTTTATTGCAGGAAAAAAAACCTCACATAGCTGAAATAATCTCCAATTGATTGGATTATCTTGTTTATTATCAAGGTAACATCAGATATTTATTTTTCTATTTATAATGAAAAGTGATCATATTTTTGGTAATCTTTACTGTCAGATTTTTTTGTTTGTTTGTTGAAAGTATTACAAATAGTAGTACTTATGTCTCCTTTCTTTTTCCCCGTATTAACATCCCCCTGGCCTTTCTTACCTCCCAGTTCATGCCCTCACCTGCTCTCCCCACCCCCCAGTGTCTTGTATCCATTGGCTATGCTTATATACATGCATATAAGTCCTTCGGTTGATCTCTTACAGCTCCCCCACCACACACACACACACAAAACCCCCCATGCCTTCCTGCTATAGGATGACAGTCTGTTCAGAGTTTCTTTGCCTCTGTACAGTGGTACCTTGAGATACGAGTGCCCTAACATACGAGATTTTTGAGATAGCAGCGGTCGAGTGAGCGATTTTTGCTTTGAAATACGAGCAACAGTTGAGATACGAGTAATTGCGCGGATCGGCCGGCTGCACACGACCCACCAGTTTATCAGGACTCGAGCATCTCATAGTTTCCCACCCTCAAGGTTACGGAATGAATTAAACTCATATCTCCAGCTACCACTGTATCTTTTTTTTTTTTTTCCTCCCTGAGTCTTTTCTTTAAAAACATCTTGCCTTGCTGAGACCGGTTTGGCTCAGTGGATAGAGGTCGGCCTTTGGACTGAAAGGTCCCAGGTTCAATTAGGATCAAGGGCATGTACCTTGGTTGCGGGCACATCTCCAGTAGGGGGCGTGCAGGAGGCAGCTGATCAATGTCTCTCTCTCATCGATGTTTCTGACTTTCTATTCCTCTCCCTTCCTCTCTGTAAAAAATCAATAAAATATATTTAAAAAAAAAAAAAAAAAACATCTTGCCTCCACAGGCTAGAAATAAACCTATAAGAACCAAAAATGTTTGAGACCCAACTTCAATGTCCAATAGTTCTGATTCCCAGTTTCAATGTCAAACAGTTCCTTATTTGTACACATCAGCAATGGTATCTGGATGGTGGACAAATGGTATGCAATGGAGGTCTGACCTTCTCTGGTTCGGTCCTAGGCATCCTGTAGCGATGCACAGCTGCTGACTGCTAGCATGGCAAGACGTTGTCAGCATCTTCCATCTCTGGACTGTTTCTCCTCTTGTCTTCGTGGTTGGAGCAGACCTGTTGATTCCATCCTGTTGCAGGAGTCCACTTGCTCTTGGAGTTGTTTTCTGAAAGTATATAAACATATTTTCAACCAAAAGTTAATAAAGAAATCTTTTCTATAAAATTGACTTGGGGCCCTTTTTATTTTTGTCCAAATGATCATACTCAATGGGCAAAAACTAAAACCATTTCCCCTAAAAATAGGAACAAGACAGGGATGCCCACTCTCACCACTCCTGTTCAACATAGTGCTGGAAATATTAGCCAAAGCAATCTATAAATTCAATGCAACCCCCATTAAAATACCAATGGCATACTTCACAGACCTAGACCGAACTTTCCAAAAATTCATCTGAATAAAAAAAGACCCCAAATAGCTTCAGAAATCCTGAGAAAGAAGAACAAAGTAGATGGGTTCTCAATACCAGATTTCAAGCTGTATTACAAAGCCACTGTTCTTAAAACAGCCTGGTACTGGCACAAGAATAGACATTAGGTCAATGGAATAGGATAGAGAACCCAGAAATTGACACAAACCACTATGCCCAATTAATATTTGACAAAGAGGCATGAACATACATTGGAGTCAAGACAGTCTCTTCAACAGATGGTATTGGGAAAATTGGACAGATACATACAAAAAATGAAACTAGATGACCAACATACACCATACACAAAAATAAACTCAAAATGGATACAGGACTTAAAAATAAGATGAGAAACCATAAAAATACTAGAGGAACCCACTGGCAGCAAAACCTTCTACATATGTCAAAGAAACTTCTTCACTGTTACTGCCTCCTAGGGCAATGGAAACTAAAGAGAAAATAAACAAATGGGACTACATCAAAATAAAAAGCTTTTGCACAACAATGGAAACCATCAACAAAACAACAAGAAAATCCACTGCACCGGAGAACATATTTGCCAATGATATCAATGATAAGAGTTTAATCTCCAACATTTACAGAGAACTCATACAACTTTACAGAAAGAAGATAAACAACCCAATCAAAAAATGGGCAACTGATCTAAATAGGCACTTTTCAAAAGAAGACAGAAGGAAGGCCAACAGACATATGAAAACATGCTCAAAGTCACTAATCATCAGAAAGATGCAAGTCAAAGTAAAAATGACAATGCGGTACCTTATCACACCTGTCAGAATGGCTATCATCAACCAATCAACAAATGACAAGTGTTGGAGAAAAAGCTCTTTTTATGCACTGCTGGCCAGAATGCAGATTGGCTCAGCCACTGTGAAGAACAGTATGGAGTTTCCCCAAAAAACTAAAAATGGAAATTCCATTTGACCCAGTGAGCCCAGTTATAGAAATATATCCCAATAAACTAGAAATATGAATCAGAGAGGATATATGCACCCCCTATGTTCATACAGCCCAATTAACCATAGATAAGATTTGGAAACAGCCTAAATACCCATCAGCAGATGAATGGATTAAAAAACTGTGGTATATCTACACAATGGAATCCTATGCTGTGCTATAAAAGAAGGAATTCCTACCATTTGAGACAACATGGATGGAAATGGAAAGCATTATGCTAAATAAAATAAGCCAGGAAGAAAATGATAAATATCACATGATCTTAATTTCAGGTTTTTGAATAAAAAGATGAAAATATTTTTTTTATCACTTGAGATTGAACTATAGGTATTTTTATGCCTATTTTTATAAAGCACTAGAATGGCTATCAGGCATTTCTTGTTTATTATATACATGCATTATTTGCAACAGCCTTTAAGAAAGTTAATATATTCAAAGCTGGTTTGGCTCAGTGGATAGAGTGTCAGTCTGTGGACTGAAGGGTACCCATTTTGAATTTATGTTACTTAGATTAGAACTTATTTGGGCAGTAATAAATAGTTATTAATTGCAATAGCTCTGTATCAATAGCTTTGTATCAGCCATCTTCTAAAAGATATATACTACAATATTAGACAAGAATAATTACTTAATTATATTCATATATATATAATTTTTATTTGAAATGCTTTTTCTCTATTTGAGGATTTTGAACAATTAAAATTTATCATTTTTGCCCTAACTGGTTTAGCTCAGTGGATAGAGTGTTGGCCTGCAGACTGAAAGGTCCCAGGTTTGATTCCAGGCAAGGGCATGTACCTTGATTGCAGGCACATCCCCAGTAGGAGGTGTGCAAGAGGCAGCTGATTGATGTTTCTCTCTCATCAACGTTTCTAGCTCTCTATCCCTCTCCCTTTCTCTCTGTAAAAGACCAATAAAATGTATTTAAAAAAATAAAATAAAATTCATCCTTTTCTTTTATCTTTAACTTGTAAGAAAAATTTAGAAACTTTGTATGTATAATGCCATTCAAAAAATATTTGAAAAATTAAATTCAAGGTTTAACAAAGACTGGTGTCTGCCACTCATGACAGGGTTAAATATTTTCTCTCTGCAAAAAAGAAGAAGAAAATAAAAGACCTCCTTGTGGTCCTTCAATTCAATTTAAAGTATTTAATCAAATTAAAAAATGTAAAGTGTTAATCAAATGGGGAAATTCTAGGAAAGCTTCCCACTGGGGATATGCCCATGATTATATTGACAGAGATAATGAGATTTGGATACTTGGGTATAAAACCTTTCATTAAGGGGAAGATATGTGTCAGACCTCTGAAGGATTTTGTATACTTTTGCCAAAGCAAATGATTATAATAGATAAAAAAACCTAATTCTTCACTTTATGATTTATTTCTAAGAGTATTTAATAGTTTGTAAAATATGAACACATCAGACACAAATGCATACACACGGACATGCATTTCCCAGGAACATTTACTAAGTTATAATGACAAGCATTATTTAAATCACATAGAAAATGAATTAAGTAAAATACTCAAGATCATGCATATCTAGGATAATAACATAAGTTCCTTAACTTTGTTTATACATTATTTGTTATTTATATTGGATAAATGCTATTTACTTGGACTTTACATTTTTATTTAGATATAGATATTTTGGGGGGATATAAAATAAGTATTACGTCAAAATATATAAAACTAGAGGGCTAGTGCATGAAAATTCATGCACTGGAGCAGAGGTCCCTCAGCCCAGCCTGCCCCCTCTCACAGTCTGGGAGCCCTCAGGGGTGGGAGACAACCTGTCAATCAGGGCAAGGTGACGCCCTCATCACACCTCTGCTACTGCCACTGCTGGCAACAAAAGCCCTGACCAGCTCTGATTACTTGAGCCTTGGGTGGCCTTGGGCAGCTGGGAGCCTCAGGGGACTAGGCACGCCATCTTGTTGCTGTGGGCACCATCATCTTTGAGGGCGTGGCAGGAAATTAGCATATTCCCTCCTTACTGGCTGTGGGCACCACCATCTTTGTGATTGTGTGAGAGTCATTTAGTATATTCCCTCTTTATTACATAGGATTAACATAAGAATGAAAACATAACCCAACAATTAATATGTTTCTGTTTTTAGTGTTAAATAGTATGCCAACATATAAGGTAAAAAATAGCTAGCATATAGTCCCAGATATGAAAGATAATTAAATCATGTAAAAGAATATGATATGTATCTTGGATAAATGCATCTTGAAAGCTAAGCAAATGGAAACTTTTAGTGAATATAAATGCAGAAAATTGATATAGGAACAGTTTCAATGTTACTCAAAATGTTTCATAACACAGAAAATATTTTAAAAGTGTTAAATTCTACTACAAAGATAGCATAATTCAGCACAAAGAATAGTATAGGTATATTTTATTTTGGATACATGTCAAAATTCAAATAAAATATCAGATAATCAAACAATGCAGTAGTACTTAAATCAAAATGAATTAGGACAAACAGGCTTTATTCATGTAATGTTGAGTAATTTATCATTAGGATTTTTTTGTTGTTTGTTTGTTAGAGATATTTTGTCTTAGTCAATGAGAACTTTGAGAGGTATAGAAGAGTTATACAATACCAACTTAGGTAAGAAGTGATAGATATATATGTGCATGATTTAGAGACAATTAACTAATTTTTTTGTAAAAGATTAAAACCTTTGGGAATGTGAGTGAAAAACAGAAGTATCAATATAAACTTAGGACTAAAAGTTTAATATATATTGTCACAATGTGAATGACAGCATTTATTTTGGTGTGACCTTTTCAACTTATTTACTGTGAGTTCCCAAATTTTCAAAAATTCAAAGATGAGCTCCCAGGTATTGATCTTCAACGTTCTTTCTAAATTTAAAAAAGAAAACATAGCAACCATTTCAGAGTATCTGATTCTATGCTGATGCAAGAAATTTACTAGGTATCTTGCCGAAACCGGTTTGGCTCAGTGGATAGAGCATCGGCCTGCGGACTGGAAGGTCTTGGGTTTGATTCTGGTCAAGAGCGTGTACCTTGGTTTGTGGGCACATCCCCATTGGGGGTTGTGCAGGAGGCGGCTGATCAATGTCTCTCTCTCATCAATGTTTCTGACTCTTTATCTCTCTCCTTTCCTCTCTGTGAAAAATCAATAAAATATATTTTTTAAAAAAGAAATTTACTAGGTATCGGTTAATAATGCAGATTTTGTAATCAAAGAAAACATGATCATTTCAAGAGAAACATCACAAGTGCTTTATTCAAAGTAATGTCCATCACTAGCTACACATTTCCCCATCTTTCAGGTAATGTTCGGTTACCATCCCAATAGAACTTTTCTTGTTTTTTAGACAAACCATTCAGAGACCCAATTTTCCACTTCTTCGTATGTTTTGAAGTGCTGCTCAGAAAGTGCATGTGCCAAGAATTGGAACAAGTGGTAATCTGAAGGAGCCAGGTCCGGTGACTACAGCGGGTAGGTTAATACTTCCCAGGCAAGATCTTTTTAATATGTCTTTAACTGGTTTTAAAGCGTGTGATGGTGTGCCATCATGAAGCAAAATCACTTTGCTCTGTCTTCTGGCACATTCTGGTCATTTCACTATCAAAGCATGGTTCAAATTGATTATTTGTTGTCAGTAGTGATCAGTATTAATGATTTTACCTGGTTTTAGGATAATACACCACACCTTTCTGATCCTACTAGAGGCAGAGCATTGTCTTCTTTACAAAGCGATTTGGCCTTGCAGTCCATGTTGATGGTTGACCTGGATTAACCCATCATTGTGCATTTGGGGGGTTCTCAAAAGAATTGACTTTTCATTGCCAGTCACAATTCAATGCAAAAAAGACTTTATTTTGTGCCATTGAAGCGACATTTTACTGATGACTTTTAGGTTTTCCATTTGTCTTTTGTTCAGTTGATGTGGCACCCATTTTCCTTTCTTTAATATCTATCCCATTGCTTGTAAACTATTTGAAATTGTTTGCTGAGCAATATTTAATCTTTCTGCAAGTTGTTTTAGAGTTTGACATTCATGTTCATCCAATAATACTCAGATCATGCTCAGATCTTTGTTTCCCTGTGCATTGATCACGTGTTTCCCACAAGTGTCTTCTCTGGTGCTCTTTTGCAATTTTCATATTCCCTGAGGTAGCCTCCAGACAACTTGTAATGATTCCCTGGTCTGTCCAAGTTATTTGTCAAGATGCCAATTATTGATTTTGTTAATACTCTGTTTACATTGTTTACCTAGCAACATAAATTTTGACCAACACCCTTTCCCCCCTAGTGTTTTTTTCCTCACCCAAGGATATGCTGAGATAGAGGAACAGAGAGAGAGAGAGGAGAGAGGAGAGAAAAACATTGATTGAAACACTGATTGGCTATCTCCCATGTGTGCCCCAAGCTTGGAATCAAACCCAGATATCTGCCCCAACCGGGAATTGAATTGGCAATCTTTCATTCACAGGACCATGCTCAACCTACTAAGCCACTCCAGCCAGGTCTCATAGACTTTTTTTTAAATTTTTATTGTTGAAAGTATTACATATGTCCCCTTTTTTCCCCATGACCCCTTCTAGCTTGTTCCTGCCCCAGGCCCTTTACCACACTATTGTTTGTGTCCATAGGTTATGCACACCTTTGGTTGATCTCTTCCTACCCAGCCACTACCCAAGCCTTTTCTCTGAGATTCAACAGACTGTTCCATGCTTCTGTCTCTGAATCTATTTGGTTCATCAATTTATTTTGTTCATTAGACTCTACACATGAGTGAGATCATGTGCTACTTGTCTTTCTCTGACCAGCTTATTTCACTAACCAAGGGTCCCATAGCCTATTATTGTTCTTAGTGATTTGGCAGAATGCAAGGTCTTCTCTGAACATGTAGCTTGTATTCAAACAGATATGCCTGTTCTGAATATAGTGCTGGAACACCTGGTTTCAGAAAGCAAAAATACTTTTAAAAATGGGAGAGATGTACCTAAATGTTAAAGGAGTTTACCCTGTCTCCCCGAAAGTAAGACATCACCCGAAAATAAGACCTCCTTCCAGTTTTGCCTCTCGCTGTAATATAAGGCATCCCTCCAAAAATAAGACCTCCCATATAATAAGGCCTCCCTCAAACATAAAGCCTCCTTGGAATATAAGGCCCTCAAAGCTACCGTAAGGCCCTCGCACTGCCTGAACAGCTCTGGCTGTGCTGCGGCCAATCAGTGAGCTGGTTTGTGATGTCAACTACTACTATACCATATACAGGTAATAAATTTCCTTTTTTTTTTTTGTTCAACAATAAATGTGTACCATATTCTTCTTCATGGAAAAATAAGACATCCCCTGAAAACAAGACCTAGCGCATCTCTGGGAGCAAAAATTAATATAAGACACTGTATTATTTTGGGGGGGATACAGGGTAGGTTACTAGAAAGCCTATTGACTGGTCTGTGATAAAGGAAGTGAAGGAGAAAACCAAGCAATTATTGAACTATATCCCATACATTCTCAGCATTGTATAAAATTTTGGTAGGCTTAAATTAAAAAGAAAGAACCCAGTAAAACAGGAATAAAAAATAAACAGATATATTGATTGATCATAATTAGAAATGTAATGATAGATATATGAATGTATGGTCATATGATCCTTTAAAAACTTGTCATTTCAAGTTATTAAACCACTAGAGACCTGGTGCATGGATTTGTGCACTGGTGGGTCCCTCAGCTTGGTCTGAGCCCTTTCACAACCCAGAACCTGTTGAAGGATGTTGAACTGTAGTAGTTCCCATAGTGGCAGGCGGCCAGGGAGGAGCCTGAATCCTGGGCAGGGTACTGTGGCACTCCTGCTCATCCCAGCTCTGCTGTGCCTGCAGCTACCACTGCTCAGTAGCACTGCCACAGAGGCGGGAGATGCTCATATCACCGCAACTGTTCACATCACCACAACTGCACTTGCCAGCCATGAGCCTGGTATCTGGCACCCGTCAGTCATCTGAGTGGCACTCCCACTGTGGGAGCACACTGACTACCATGGGGCAGCTCCTGCATTGAACATCTGCCCCCAGTGGTCAATGCATGTCACAGCAACTAGTTGACCGGTTGTTTGGTCATTTGGTCACTTAGACTTTTATATATATAGATTTAGAAATAGCAGTATAAAGTTTAGTCCTGACTTCAAACCATTTCAAATGAATTTCAAATGGATTAAAAAAGATAAAATTTAAAAAATAAAACCTTTCAAAATAATTTAAGTATATAAGAAGCATATACTGACAGTATCTTATTTTGTGATTTATTTTACTCAAGACAAAGATCCAGATGTGAAGATAAAATTTAACAAATTTTACTATGTGAACTTGTATGCATATGTCTCAGTGTATTTTAATACACGATGGAGTATGTACAAATTAATAAGATTTGAAAAAAATATCTGCAACATTTTTAATTAAAGGCTTAGGTTCATATATTACAGTTTTTACAAACTAATAAAAATATTAAAATGGGATAAAAACAAGTAATAACATAAGATAGACAAATGGCCAGAACTATTGTTAATATTACTAACAATAAAATGTAATCAATGTAATATAGTTATTATTACTTATGTGTCAGTTCATAAAAATTTCTGAGAGCATCAATAACAGATGAAAGTATAAATAAAACTACAGGTGGATGTAAAACATTAGCACAGTCTTTTTTGAAAATATATTCTCATTTTTGAACATGCATTGCTGTTCTTCTGAAATGTCACTAAATAGTGTTTTATCGTACACCAAATTTAAAGACTAATAAATTTAATAGCAAAAATATGTGGTACTTAGTCATATTTCCCTGATACTACATATATTTTTTATTATAAAATTAAATTTGTTATATTGAAACTTTCTAAGTGCTATGTAGTTTCACAGATTCAGTTTTATTTGTGTGTGTGTGTGTGTGTGTGTGTCTTTATTTG
This sequence comes from Lasiurus cinereus, assembly GCA_011751065.1. NCBI lineage: Eukaryota > Metazoa > Chordata > Mammalia > Chiroptera > Vespertilionidae > Lasiurus > Lasiurus cinereus. The sequence continues at coordinate 61,870,577 of JAAGEH010002531.1, forward strand.
AGGAGACATGTTAAAACTTTGGAAAATATATTTATATTAATATACTTTTGAAGCAGGGATGAAAATGCACTAAATGATGAGAAGGTGTAAAATGTTATACTTGTGTTTGTGTGTTTTTTGTTTGTTGTTGTTGTTGTTATAGAGGGAGAAATAAATGCAATTTAGTGACCCACTGGCTAGAAATGCTGTTATTAATGATGCAAAGAATCAAAGAAAACTAAGTGTCCAAGCAACAGATTTAGAAAGAAACATTGCTGGAGGCAACGGAAGTAAGATTCCATGACTAAAGAAACCACAAAATGAACAGATACTGCCTTTAGAGATATAAAACGCTCTTACCTGGGCATCAATAGCGCTATACAAATTATACACAAGCAGTAAACTCCTCTTGATTAATTCAAACAGTAGAATAAAGCATGCCTCTCTAATGGAGGAATAAAGCGCTCAGCACTTAGGAATAAAGCACTCAGGGGCAAAGTGCCCTTTATCGAACAGCCTTGCGGCAGAGCTTGAGATGGAAATGATGTCCTTGCCAAATGAAAAGAAAAATTCTGTTTCAAAGTTAATGATCTTTCAACCAATGCACATTTCAATCTCTCTTGAATTGCTAAATTTTTGTGTTGGATCATTGAATAATACTTATATTAGTTACCTTAATAGTAGTTTATTTCCACTAGTTTTCTATTTTCATTTGAGGTCTTCAGAGAACTCTATTGGAAACTTCAATTAGGTTAAACAAAATAAAAGCTCTGATTGACAAGACCTTCCCTCTATCAGATTATATATATCAAATCATTTGACTTTTTTGTCATTAATTTATTTTTATATTTTTATTGGTTAATTTTTTTAAATATATTTTATTGATTTTTTACAGAGAGGAAGGGAGAGAAATAGAGAGCCAGAAACATCAATGAGAGAGAGACATCAATCAGCCACCTCCTGCATGCCCCCTACTGGGGATGTGCCCGCAACCAAGGTACATGCCCTTGACCAGAATCGAACCCTGGACCTTTCAGTCCCCAGGCCAAAGCTCTATCCACTGAGCCAAACCGGTTTCGGCTGGTTAATTGTTTCAGGGTCTATTGTTTATTAAAAGCTGAAACCAAATGGATGCCTTGCTGTTCCTACTACCTGTGTGAGAATGGCATGAAAAACTTGAGCCTTACTTTTTAACAAAGAGGAAAGTAAAAGCAACAGTAATCTTAAAAACCATATTTAAATATTATTTTTATATGCCATTACAGGTAACCTATTTCAGCTTAATTTCTTAAAACACAGATAACTTGTTACCATGGATATCTTCAAAGGCATAAGGATGTGGCTCAATGGTAGAGAATCAAGCTATGAACCAGGAGATCATAGTTCAATTCCTGGTCAGGGCATATGCCTAAGTTGTCGGCTCGATCCCCATTGTAGGGTGTACAGGAGGCAGCTGATCAGCGATTCTCTCTCATCATTGATGTTTTTATCTCTCTCTTGCTCTCCCTTCCTTTCTGAAATCAATACAAAATACTTTTAAAAAGCATAAATCATACCTCAAATACAAATGGTATGCAAAACTCAAGGATCAAATTATATTTAAACAAGCTTTCAAATTTATTTGATAAATTTCTTAAAATCAGAGCAATCCTGCCTCGCATGGGGTGGCTCATGAGTTTAAAGGCACAGAAACAAAACATAAACCAAATATAACTCAGACACAGGAATATAGGGTGTAAATTATATATTTTAATGTGTGAATTTTAAAGGAAAAATGTTAGGAAAATTTTATTATGTTTCATGTTGTAGGATGTGTTTTTTTCCCTATCACAGTTATCTACAATCTTCTTGATTTCATCACATAAAGTATGATTAATAAGCAAAACAATTGTGGTCATCTCTATTTTATTAAAGATGGATTATTTAATCATTTTGTCCATAAAATTCTAGTAAACCATTATTGTAAGTAAATCTTTATGTTAACCACCAAAATTATCAAAATGTAATTATCAGACACCATTTCAGAGAACTTGCATTCTTACTTCCTTTTAACTTAGTGCCATTTTTATAACTAAAGACATTTTTATATACTGTATGGATAGAAATTCCATTAAGAAGATGAATGTGCCAGGGAAGAGGGGTTGGCAGATATTCAACTAAATCAATATTTTCAGTAAGAAAGGTAAGAATAAAAACGCCATGCTGGTAAGTGCTGAATGGTTTAGAGTCATGCATGGCAAGATCAAGGACTAGCACATTTAAAAACATGGCCTAAGTTGGAGTTGAGTATGATTCATGTCTTTTGATAGCTTGTAAATTCAAAAAGATTATTCTGGCCAAACAGATTACAGTAGAGTGGTATCAACAGCCCAAGAAATCTGGCCAAACAACACTGAACATGAGCTACAAAGTGCTTTTGGCATTTGTTGTAATATTGTCATTATAGGTGAAATTTATAGGAAGCTTTCATAGAATCTAAGCAACCTGTCCCCGAGGTAGCAATAACATGGTTTCAGGGTACAGAAGACTAAATGTGAATTCTTTAAAGAGAAAAATATATCCTGGAGTAATGTGATAGATGCAAGTAGTTTCTTAGGTAACAGGGTAAAATAGCATGGTAAAATATATTTCATGTTCAAAACTAGTTAGGTTGCTTAAAGTATTCTGGGATTTATAAATGATTACATTCACTAAATTCAAAAAATCTGAGTCAAAAAGGGAATGGTTTTTAATTTATATGCTATCGAGTGTCATGTTTTATCATTTCAGATAGTTCTCACGCTTTATAAAATCTTATACTGCCTATTGCTTCACTTCGATAACTACTAACCAAGTTCATTTCACATAGCTCAATTTATTATCTTCAAAATGAATATAGCACTTTTAGATTAAAAAACAATTACCTTAATGGAAATGTGAGCAATGTTACTTTTAAAAAAATTTCCTCTCTTGTTCAGGACAGAAGGAACATTCAGAAACAAATCTGACCTGATCTTACTTGCTAACAACATAAAATTATACCATGACTTTTTATCTATATTTAGTTGAAAGGATACAATTCTTAACATAGTTATTGGGATGTGAATGAAGAAAAATAAATAGCACCACTTGTCTTTATTCAGGTTTTGAAACAATTGAGAAATAAGAAGAAAAACAAGTGGAATGGAAAATGAAGACCTTGAATATTGATAAAGGTTACACTGAGGAAAGCTGCATATATAATATATAACTCATTTTGTTTCTAAGGCTTATATTTCTTCACATTTTAACTTACCTAAAATCAAGTACACCCATATTCATTGTCTGACAAATACTATAGTCACCTAGAAGCATTGTATATTTGTTAGCTTATGCTTATTTTTCTTTTCAAATTCATTTATCTAATTTAGTCACTCATGAAGCCTTAGAAGGAAGTGAAGAAAAGAGAAAGAAGCTCTTTATGTACTTATTCCCAAAACAGTCATCATCAATCTCTGTATGTGCTTCCTTTCATTTAGGTACTAGAATGCATGATGCATTCCATGAGTTTTTAGAGTCACTTTGAATATTCAGTAACATAATCTGCCATTGTTTTGTCCCCAAACACTTCACAATTGACATAACAGACATCACTCAAGACAGTGAACTCCATCACACAATATTTAATTGACACTATAGTCAACTTGTTAATATTTTAGCTTCGCCATATTAACCATTTGTGTCTTCTTGAAATAAT
>JAAGEH010002531.1:61874370-61938836 GCA_011751065.1 Lasiurus cinereus
TGAAACAAAAATCCTACTCAGAACACATTTAAAAGGCCACATAAAGAATGAGGAGAAAGAAGAGGAAGAGGAAAAGGAAAAGGAAGAGGAAGAGGAAGAAGAGGACGAGGAGGAGGAGGAGGAGGAGGAGGAGGAGGAGGAGGAGGAGGAGGAGGAGGAGGAGGAGGAGGAGAAAAAGAAGAGGGAGGGAAATTTTGTAGAATAAAAGGTCCACTGGAAAGCTTCTCGGGCAATCAGGACTTCATGATACAAGATCCCAGATAGAAAGAAATGAAAGAAGAATGAGGCAAAATGTTTTTGCATCAGTTTTATATTTTTCTTAGGGGTTATTACTATTCTTCATATGGATTGAGATGTTGAAAATCTGGGCAGTAAAGCCTCAAGGCAGAAAAGTTGGATAAAATGTCATCAATTTTCACTGAATTGGACACAATTTCAGTATTTGGCACTACTAAGTAACCAGAATTGGATGGGACCAACATTCCAGAGTGAAGTATGAGCAGGATCGTCAAGTTTCCCTTGAGCCATTTGCCAAATTATTATTTTGTGCAGCACAAGATCTTCAAAGTCAAGATGAAAGGATCTTAAAGGAACGCAGGGGTCTGCCATTTTCACAGTGCTAAAGAATAGAAACCTATATTAATGTGTGTTAAAGTGACTCAGCCAAAGATTGTTACCCTGCCTCAAGTCAGCATAATTTCATCTTCTCTCAGTCTTGCTGCCTATCAGAAAAGGGCAACTCTCTTGGATAAAAGGAGCATCGGAAGTCTTTGTTGTTTGCTGCACATAATTCTGATGGTTAATTTTATGTGGCAACTTGGCTATGCTTTGGTGTCCTATTCGATAAACAAGCTAATGTGCATGTTGCTGTGAAGGTAGATGTTGTCTAGATTTAATTAACACTTATAATCAGTTGATTTTAAGAAAATGAGATTCCCCACAATAATGTTGATGGCTTCATAAAATTAATTGAAGGCTTTAAAAACACTGAGGTTTTCTGAAGAAGAACTCTACCTCAAGACTGAATCATCAGCTATTACCTGAATTTATAGCCTCCAGGACTACTTTGCAGAATTGGACTTGCCAGTCCCCACAATCCAGAATCACATGAGCCAATTCCTTCAAATCTAAATATGTAGATGATACATACATGATAGATAGATAATAGATGATAGATAGATAGATAGATAGATAGATAGATAAATGAATTCTATTAGTACTATTTCTCTGGAGAACCTAACTAACACAATAGTGCCCAGCTTTAAAACCTAAATGTCCAAGCATGCAATCACCAAGAGAAAAACAATAACAAAATCATCCATTAGAGACAAAACTCCAAGATCAGTGACACTAGATTTATTATTACACATGAATTTGAAAATAAAGGGAAATATTTATATCGCTAAATATATATGATGAATGTTGAATTTTAGTCTAGAATAATAATAATGAAGTACTGAATGTAACTAGAACTAAATTAGTACTGGCTACTAAGAGCACAGTAGATTGTTTTGGCATAAGATTTGTCATAGCATTAAAGAGAATTTGTGAACAAACCAATACCAGATAAGCAGAAATGTGCAGATGGGGGCAAAAAGGATGGAAAATACAGAAAAATAGTATAAAGGATATATGCGACAGAGGGATGGATTTAATACATATATAATTGGAGTTCCAGAGAAGGGTGGGTGAGACACTCTTCACAAGCATGGCTCCATGCTGTTTTCTCCCTCCTTACGTGGGACAGAATGGCTAGAGTGGGCTGGATTGGTATTTCCCTTTCCCACTATTGCATCATCAGGTAGGCTCTGTCGGATAAATCCAAAGCCCAGCCCTGCCCCCTTACCTGTAGTTTTGTGTCCAGTAGTTTCACTTACCCAAGGTCAACTTTGATCTGAAAAGGTTAAATGAAAAATTCCAGAAATAAATCATTCATGAAATTTAAATTGTGCACTGTTCTGAATCGTGTGGTGAAATCTTTCACACTCTGCTCTGCCTTGGGTGTGAATCATCCCTCTATCCAACAGGGAGTACTCTGTTGGTACTCCTTGCGCTCGAGTCACCTAGTAGCCATCCCAGTATCAGACTGACTGTTGTGGGATGGCAATTCTTGTGCTCAACCCTTGTTTAGGGTAGTGATGCTTGCAACTCAGATATGTCAAGGAGAAGTTGTAAAGTGCTTCCATTAAGTGAAAATGTGAAACTTTTTTTACTTAATAGGGCATTTCATCATCTCACATTATCACAAGAAGGGTGAGTACAGTAATAAGATTTTGAGAGTGATCATCTTCAATTTTCATTACAGTGTATTGTTCTATTTTATTAGTAGTCATTGTTAATATTATACTGTGTCAGATTTATTTAAACTCAAGAAATGTGTCAATTACAGTGCTCATTTTCATCTCCAGGTGCTAGTTCCTGAGGCGGCTTCTGCCTGTGAGTCTGTGCTTGGTAAGTCCCAACTCCCTGTGTGTCTGCCTGCCTATCTCTATAATTTTGGAGGCTGCTGTTGTTTCTCATCCAGCTCAGCCTCAGGGATCCAAGAAATGTTAGTTTCTCAATTTGTTCAGCTGTATTTTGGTGTTTCTTAAAGGTTTTTGACTGCATATTGTAACTTAGGAGAGGAAATACTAGTCGTTATGATGATTTTATTTATTTGAAACAAATTGGGAGAGACAAAACAAAGTATTCTGAAAATTACCATCATCTGGAGAACACTGTGGCTTTAGGATAATAAATGCGTGTAATTTTTACGTCAGGTATGTTTTGCAAGGCACTCAGACCCTAAATTGATGCCAACTAAACAGAGACTCTGAACCCCGAGTTGCTCTATGCATGTCTTTGTGACTGAAAATGCCTGGAGTGTGTGGCCTTTGCCTTTTCTCTTGTAACATGTTCCATGCAGTGTTTACAAGGCGGCAAGGAATATGCTTTGTGCAGTGAAGATAAGCCCCTTACACTGTTACAATTATTTTGACCATTTGCCATTTAAGATAAGCTTTGATGTTTTAAAAAAGAATGGTTTTATTCATTAGTGTTGATCTACAAATACTAATTTACTTAGGATATAGTCAAACATAAATCTAAGTTAGTGACTTTCCAATGTTTTCATAAGTGGTTTGATGTATTTTCTAACCTAGTATGTTTTATTCATCATTTGATATTCATTCAATTTATGGTTAATAACTTTTTAAAGTAACACTATAAAAGATTCTTTTGAATTATTATTTTCAGTAAGAGCTTATAATATTGACTACATTTTCCATAGTTTAGCTTATTTCTCATTTGTACATAGATAGTTGTAAAATTATCTAGATATGCTGTTGTCTTTGACTTTTTAATTTCCAGTTATATGTGACTCCAAGTTTACATTTCTATGACAAAATGTATTTGATGGTGTATATTTTTAAATAACTTTTTAGAAGTTTATTGCATACACATGATAAAATATGTTTGATAATTATCAGGCCAAAGCACAACAAAAGTATGTAACTTATTCTACTTTCCTATTTACATTTGTTGCATATCATTTAAGACAAGAAGATAGAGAACACATGTTTCTATTTCACCTAAACCAGTGATTAGCAAACTGCAGCTCTTTGGCCCCTTGAGTTTTTAGCAAAAGCCAGCTTAGGAGTACCCTAATTAAGTTAATAACAACGTACCTACCTATATGGTTTAAGTTTTAAAAACTTGGCTCTCAAAAGAAATTTCAAGTGTTGTACTGTTGATATTTGGCTCTGTTGACTAATGAGTTTGCTAATCACTGACCTAAACTAAGAAGACATGTTGGCAAATTTTCAGTATAACTGAATTTATGATTGTCTCCCTCTATGTCATCTACCTGTCTATCTATGTATATATCTGCTCTTAAAGTGGCAATTATTCTAAGCATATATTAATATTTAATACGATAACTGGCTACATGTCCCACATTAAATGTTGCTTTCAAGGACTGGGTTTTCCTCATGCAATCCCCCAGTAACACATACATAGCAACCATGATATCTTTTTATCACATGTATTATAATAAGGATGATTTCATTTTGCAATGTCTTCCTTGTTGAGTCAACTATCAGCCATCTAAAGACCCAGAACTTTTATCTTCTTCTGGGCTCCTTTGTCAATCTGGTTGGTGTTATAGGGTTAAATAACTGATTTTAAAACTATCAAGCACATAAATAAATTTACTATCTGGTATCTGGGACAATCTACAGTATAAAATATGTTAAACAAAAATCCCAATGCATCCTATTCAGGGTCAGTTATTTAAAATTTACGCAATTTTTATTCCTATTCAAATAAAACAAATGGCTTTTAAAAATACAGTTTTATAAGAGAAAAAAAACTGATACGGAAATAACAAGCTAAAATATTAGCAATGATTCTTCCTTGCATCATGACATTATGAAGGACTAGAGGCCCAGTGCATGAAATTCATGCATGGGGAATGGGGGTGTGTCCCTCAGCCCAGCCTGCACCTCTCCAATTTGGGACCCCATCAAGAAATGTCTGACTGCCCATTTAGGCCCTATCCTGGTAGGATCGGGCCTAAAAGGGCAGTCAAACATCCCTCTCACAATCCAAGACTGCTGACTCCCAACCGTTCTCCTGCCTGCCTGCCTGATCACCCCTCACTGCTTCTGCCTGCCAGCCTGATCACCTTATAATCACTCCCCTGCCAGCCTGGTCAACGCCCAACTGTTCCCCTGCTGACTTGATTACCCCTAACTGCCCTCCCCTATAGACCTGGTCACCCCCAACTGCCCTCCCCTGCAGGTCAGGTCCCTCCCAACTCCCCTCCCCTGCAGGCCTGAGTCCCTCCCCCACAAGATCCCTCCCCTGAAGGCCTGGTCCCCCTAAATGCACTCCCCTGCAGGCCTGATCTTTTCTAACTGCCCTCTCCTGCAGACCTGGTCTTTTCTAACTGCCCTCCCCTGCAGGCCTGATCCCCGCAACTTCCCTCCCCAGCAACCCAGGATGCCAAGACTTCCCGATCATCTCCAACTCTGCTTGGGATGATCCATGATACCAAGCCTTACCCCCGCTCTTCTGTTCAGCCTTCTCCCCACTCTCTAGGTGTACTGGGGTGACCCAGGACACCAAGTCTTCCCCTAACTCCCCTGCACAGCTCTCCCATCAGGCTTGGCAAACTGGATCACTGGGGCAATCCAGGATGCCAAGCCTTCCCACCCATCTCCTGTTCTGCAATGGGGAGATCCAGGACGCCCAGCCTTCCCTCCACTCTCCTGCTCAGACTTCTTCCCCACTCTCCCAGTTGCTGGGGCAACCCAGGAAGCCAAGCCTTCCAGCCCATCTCCCACTCTGCTCTCCCATCAAGCTTGGGCTTCCTGCCAATCTCCTGCTCTGTGCCGGGGCGACCCAGGACACCAAACCTTCTAGCCCATCTCCCATATCCTCTTTCCTCAAGCTTGGCATCCTGGACTGCTGGGGTGACCCAGGACACCAAGACTTCCTTCTGGTCTCTGAAGGCTCTGTGGCTCTGGCAGGTGCTGCCATTTTGGACCATCAATTTGCATATTTCCTTCTTATTGGCTGTGGGTGCAGCCATTTCATCACAAAGTGATGGTTAATTTGCATGTTACTCTTTTATTAGATAGGATTATTTTAAAAGGTTTTAATTTTTTACTGTATAGAATATCAATATTCCAAAAAAGGCCTATTGTTAATTCTTAAAAAGGTTGAGTAGAAAGGAAATATTCAAAAAACATATAATAAGTTAATAGATAAATACATGGAAGACTATGCATACAATGAAAAATTATAGAATTGAAAAAAAAAACAGAGCTGCAAGCATCAATGTGGATGGATTTCAAATACAATTAATCTTAATTTTTTAAAAAGACAGATTAACCTGGCATATGTCGACCTACGAATCAAGAGGTCCTGGTTCTATTCCCTGTCCATGCATATGCTAGGGTTGTGGGTTCCATCTCCAATGTGAGGCAAGAGATAGCTGATCAATGATTCTCTCTCATCATTGATGTTTCTATCTCTATCTCTCCTTTCCTCTCTAAACCAATAAAAATGTATTTTTAAAAAATTAAAATAAAGAAGATTACATTTATTAAAAATAGAAAATAATATGCCAATGCATTATTAACGAAGTCTTGGTAGTGCAATTACCTTTAAAATATAAATATATTAAATATATATTACTTAGGTAATACAAATGCTTATCTACTCATGTCATATTTTTGTAAGAAATGTTGAATGATTACATAATGTCCCAGTCCCATATACATTGAGTTAATTGAGTTCAAGTTTTAAGCTTACCTCTGGCTCAGGTATAGTATAAGATAATTGTATGCGTGACTCCTTTCATGTTAGCTTTATAATGTTCTAATAGTCAGTAAGGGGCTGATCATTTTGCATTTTTGGTTTGCTTATTTTGCATTTTGGCAAATGAAAAATTAAATCACATAGTTTACTTTTATTCATCTATCTCAAGCATGAACATTACATTTTATACAATTCAGAATATATTTGAATATAATAAGATAGTGAATAAAATAATTTTAATTATTTAAACTTTGTTTTTAAAGAGCAAATCTTCCTATAGTTCTCAGTTTCAACTATTATAAATAGTTTATGGTTCTATTTAGCTCCTAATCTTCAATAATGACACAAAAAATGCACACATACTCACACACAAACAATCTTTATTAACTTAAAATATACCTGTTTTTTAGTTCCTTTGTGCTGCATTCAACTTATGTGACATGCCATTTGTTATTAAAATTTACCTAAATGAATTTTCTATAGTTATTAAAATATTCCAACCTTTTAAATTATCTGCATTTGAATTACACTCTATAGCTGACCCATTAATATTGTTCTACTTCTTCTCTCCTTGCTTCAGCATTGACTTTGTTTTATGTCTCTACATAATAATAATAATGCAACACACAGAGAAACAAATAATAATTCATTTTGAGAATATCTATTCAGAAAATTGCTACATCTTTGAACTTCAAAACAAAACCATACATCTGATATAGTAATGCAGAAGCTATGCTGAAGTAATTAACATTTATTCCACAAGGTGTGTTTTTTTTTAATTTGTATTCATTCTTTGCAGAAAATCGTTTTAATTACATTTGAAACAAAATACTTATGTAACCAGTGTACCAAAGATTATGAAAGAAGAATATGTTACTTTTGATACCATCTTCATAGATAAGAAAAATTAACTTCATTAAAATGTCCATGCTACCCAAAGAATAGATTCAACACAATTCCTATCAAGATACCTATGATGTATTACACAGAATTAGAACAAATATTCCAAAAATTTATAAAGAACCACACACAAAAAAAGTAGCAAAAGACTAACAAAGTTAGAGGAAACATGCTACCTAATATCAAACCATACCATAAAGCCATATTAATCAAAATATATTATAAGTTGTAAAACCATGCGGACAATTATTTATTTAATGATTTTAACAATTGTAGAAGTAAGTAATAATACCAGTATTATTGGGAATAACTATCAGGAAATATTTTAAGAGTGAAGGATGAGATTTTTAACTATTTTAGCACTAAAACATTTATTTTTATCTATAGAAACTAGAGGCCTGGAGCACAAAATTTGTGCACGGGGGGTGGGGGCGGTATGTCCTTCAGCCCAGTTTGCTCCCTCTCCAATCTAGAACCCCTTAAGGGATGTCCGACTGCCCATTTAGGCCCGATAGGCAGTAGGACATCCCTCTCACAATTCAGGACTGCTGGATCCCAACTGCTCACCTGCCTGCTTTCCTGATTGCCCCTAATATCTTCTGCCTACCAACCTGATCACCCCCTAACCACTCCCTTGCCAGCCTGATCGATTCCTAAATGCTCCCCTGCCTGCCTGTTTTCCCCTAACTGCCCTCCCCTGTGGGCCTGGTCCCTCCCAAATGCCCTCCCCTGCTGGCCATCTTATGGTGGCCATATTGGGTCCACATGGGGGCAGTCATCTTGTGTGTTGCAGTGATGGTCAATCTGCATATTACTTTTTTTATTAGATAGGCTAGAGGCCTGGTGCATGGGAGGGGGTCAGCTGGTTTACCCTGAAGGGTGTCCAAATCTGGGTGGGTGTTCCCTTGGGGCATGGGGTGGCTTGGGCAAGAGACCTGGGATTTATTTATCTTTTGAATAAGTATAAATTGGAACTTTATAGCCTGGAGTGGAGCCAAGCCTTCTACTCACTCCATGGCAGCAGCTATTGAAACTTTAGCCTTGCTCCATGTTGGTAGCCATTGAAACTTTGTTGTCTTAAACAAAGGCCTGGACAGCCAGGGTGTGTAGAAAGCTAGGCTTGCTCCATCACCAGGGGCAACCAAGCCTCCCTCTGGCTTCTCTGTGGCCATAGCCATCTTGGTGGTTTAATTTACATACTCACTCTGATTGGCTGGTGGGCATGGCTTGTGGACATGGCTTGGAGGTTTAGTGCATATTACTCTTTTATTAGATAGGACAAGAGGCCCACTGCAGGAAGATTCCTGCAATAAGGCTTCCTACTGTAGTCTCCGATGCCCCGCCTGCTTCCCTCCCTTTTCTGCCCGCCCTGCCTGCTTCCCTGTCTTCTCCAACACTCCACTTTCTTGCTTCTCACAGCTTTACCCCCTTCTGCAGCACTTGGCTTCCTTCTATGCTATCCTCAATCTTTACCCTGCACCAGGATATGCAAATTAACCACTGTCTTTGCTGGGCTAATTTGCATGCTTGCTCTGATTGGCTGGTGGGTAGGACTGATGGGTGTGGCTTGTGAGTGTAGCAGAGGTAAGGTCAATTTGCATATTATTCTTTTATTAGATAGGGTAACTCACATTTTATTTTATTTTTCTTAAAATCAAATAAATTGCCTCTTTGTCTCATACTTTATCTTACTCAAATTGGACCTCAAGTTAATTCAACCTTTTGAGCCTGGAAGAGATTATTTTATATCCTCCATTGATAATAATCAAGTAATTTTATTTTCATTACCCCTAAATGGAGGTTGCTAAATAATTATATTTTACTTTTCCTCATTAATGGGAAATTTTATCCTGAATAATAAATCTTCTGTAATATGGAACCTACACTAGTGTTGCTTGCACTTCCTTTGTTTTCTTGCCTATTGAAATAACTTAATGTGTATACAAACTGAATGACTATATACATATATATATATGTGTATATATATGTGTATATATATGTGTGTATATATATGTGTGTGTGTGTGAATATGTGTTATATTATATATGTAAGTATAGGTATAAAGATATGCATATACATATAACAATCATCAACTATGTATTAATCATAAACTCTCCCAAGCCACTTATTTATTATATATAATTATATGTGTGTTGTGTGTGTGTGTGTGTATGGCATAAGCAAGTCCCCATCACTCTTGTCAAACTCATTTAACAATTTTGAGCTTTGATATGTACTTCAATTTTTAAAACTATTATGAATCTTACATTATTTTTAATATTGATGATTTAGTGGTGATGTAGGTAATTTAAAACTATACATTTTATGTTTTTTAAACATGCTTTGTATAAATCCAATTTTTTTTCTATATTTTACTCATATTCACAATCCAGCATAATTAGTTGTAGCTAGAAAATATAACAGTGGGAATGAGAGGTAAAAGACACCAATGACAGTGCTGAAAATACATATTTCTGCATTTCAGAAAAGTGAAGGATGTGGCTTGATAAAAATATTTTCAGCCATTCCTGTATTAAACAATTTACCAGTCAATCAGTCAGAAGATGACATTTTTGTCACAGAAATGTAGTTCAGGAAACTCTAATATATAACATTATATCTATTTTAAACATGTATCTTTTAAAATGTTAATTTTATTATAATTATATCCTAGAAAATGTGGTTATTTTTTAAAAACAAAGATTATATATATAATCTTACCAAATAATAGAGAAACATGTAAATTGACTATACCTCTGCTACACCCACAGTTGATCAGAGTGAGTATGCAAATTAAATCAACAAAGATGAAGGTTAATTTGCATGCATACCTGAGTCCCAGGAACCTCCTAGGCACCCAGGTTACTCCCTGCAGGTCATCAGATGGGCTGAACCTGCCATCGGAAGGGAGGGTCGGGGTGGGAGAGGGAGGGCAGCACTTCCCAAGCCTAAAGCCTGGGACTTGGGAAGGGGCCTGAGCCTGCGACCAAATGCAGACCATCCATAAGTCAGTGCTGGATTGCCCAGCTGCAGCCTGGCAACCTAACACTGACTGCTCAGGTGGCTGAGACCCAGAAAGTGAGTCAGAGTCTGATCTGCAGCCTCAGTGGAAGCTGTTGATCAGTGTACTTACCTCTCTCTTTCTCTCCCTCTTTCTTTCTGATCTTAGCCAGCTGCCAGGCTTTTCTTTCTCTCCGGGCCTCAGAGGGGGTTAATGTTAAGCCCCACCTCTTTGATCAGGCCAGAGATAGGCCTGGAGATGCTGACTGGCATAGGAACTGACCAATGAGAAACAAAGGTGGGTGCTGTGGTGAGCCAATGGCTGCCTAGGAAGAAGAGCTTTTGATGCTTACTGGGATAGGAACTGACCAATCAGAACCAAAATGGCCAGCAGTGGAGGGTAGTTGGGGGTGACAACAGGCCTGTAGGAGAGGGCAGTTAGGAGTGATCAGGCTGGAAGGCAGAAGCAATTAGGTCCTATCAGGCAGGCAGGCAGGCAGGTGAACAGTTAGGAGCCAGTGGTCCCGGATTGTGAGAGGGATGTCTGACTGCTGGTTTAGGCCGGATCCCTGGTATCAGGCCTAAAATAGCAGTGGGACATCCCACAATGGGTCCCCAATTGGAGAGGGTGCAGGCTGAGTTGAGGGAATCCCCCCTCCATGCACAAAATTTTTGCACTAGGACTTTAGTGTGTGTGTGTGTGTGTGTGTGTGTGTATTACAATTGCTGAAGTGTTGAGTAATAGCTTCAACTGGGCCATCAATAATGTGTATAATAGCTCTTACTGAAGTAAAATATTTTATATAGCAAAATTTTAACAGTTAATGGTATAGAGTAGATTAGTTATAATGAAAAGTTTTTACTCTTTAAAAACATTGAGATGATTTAGTGGATTAAAACACAAACATCGCTCTCTATCTGGATAGATACACATATACACATGCATATCTTTGTATATATATCTATAGGATTGTATTCATGCTTTCAAAGGTGTAGTGTGTATGTTTACAGATACTTATGTTCATATATATTAACTAGAGGTTGGTGCACAAAATTCATGCACAGGGTAGGGGGTGTCCCTCAGCCCAGCCTGCACCCTCTCCATTCTGGGACCCCTTGAGGGATGTTTGACTTCCCAGTAAGATCAGGCTTAAATGGGCAGTCGGACATCCCTCTCACGATTCAGGACTGCTGGCTCCAAACCGCTCACCTGCCTGCTGCCTGATTTTCCCCTGACCACTCCCTGACCAGCCTGATCAATGCCTAACTGCTCCCCTGACAGTCAAATTGCCCCTAACTGCCCTCCCCTGCAGGTATTGTCCTCCCTAATTGCCCTCCCCTGCTGGCCCAGTCAGCCCTAACTTCCCTCCCTTGCTACTCTGGTATCCCCTAACTACCCTCCCCTGCCAGCCTGATTGCCCCTAACTGCCCTCCCCTGCCAGCTGGTTACCCCCAACTGCCCGCCCTGCTGGCCTGGTCCCCCGCAACTGCTCTCCCCTGCAGGCCTTGTTCCTTCCAACTACCCTCTCCTGCAGGCTGATCACCCCCAACTCCTTTCCTCTGTTGGCTATCTTTGGCAGCCATCTTGTGTACACATGAGAGTGGCCATTCTTTGACCATGGGAAACGGTCATCTTGTGTGTTTGAGTGATGGCCAAATTGCATATTACCTAAGAAAGTAAGGGGGGAAAGAGATCAACTGAAGGACTTGTATTCATGCATATAAGCACTACCAATGGACACAAGACACTGCGGGCGGGCGGGGGGGGGGGTAGTGGAGGAGGAAGATGAGGGCATGCAACAGGGGGAAGAGGAGGCTGGGGGAAGGTTAAGGGGGAAATAAAAAGGAGATATGTGTACTAAAGTCTCTTGTATTTATAAAATATTATTAGTGTTTGGTATTTTTAATAATATCAGAAGATAGCTGATATCTGAACTATTTTTCATATTATTATGATAGTAGTGTCAGATATGCATGAATAAGCATAAATAAAATATTAACCTGTGCATCTACGTAATCCACACATAATGGAACCTCACACAAATAATTTGTTATGATAATGTAACATTGCATAATCTTCTGAAATGACCATAATTTCCTGGAGCCCACGAGTACCAATACAACTCACCTATAACTTTTCAGATAAAACTAGTATCAAATATCTCATAATATAATGAAAAGAATCAAAGAACTCAACATATCTTCAATTATAATTTGGGTATTTTATACATATTTTATTTCAAAGTACTCACTGTTATATTGTTAATAGTTTAAAAAGTGGCCTTCATGAATAGTAACATAGTTGATTTTGGTATAGTTTAGAATTGTAAGTAAAATATATTAATTTTTTTTCAATAACCTTATTCAACAATTGGTACAACATTTGTTGGTCAGGTCCTTAACCATAGACATGTGATGACAGTAAACTGAGGGGTAGGATCTCCTTTCACCAAGATTAGAGACCTGCTTTTTAAATGTACCACTTATGAAGATTCAGCAAACATGATCACTGTATTCACTGAATTATATTTAAATCAAGTTCTAAAGATTAATAATTAATGGAATTAATGAATTAATAAAAATGAACTAATCACAGTCTCGAGGTCCATTTATGTTGTCACAAATAGCAATAATTCATCTATTCTAAAGGCTGAATAATATTCCATTGCATATATCTACCACATCTTTTTTATTCAGTCCTCTATCAAAGTACACTTTGGTTGCTCCCATGTCTTGGCCACCATGAGTAATGCTACAATGAACATAGCATTACAAAGTGAAATAAGTCAGACAGAAAAAGTCAAGAAATATATGATTTCACTCATATATGGGATATATAACTGAAAGCAATAAATTACACAAACACGACACAGATCACATTATGGTAGTTATCAGAGAAAAGGGGATTAGGGGTAATAAAGGATAAAGGGCTTCAAATATATGTGATGGAAGGAGACTTGACTTTGGGTAGTGGGCACACAATGCAATATACAGAGGATTATCATAAAATTGTACTCTGAGGAGTGTTGGGGAGGGGGGAAAGAGATCAACTGATAAGCACTACCAATGGACACAAGACACTGTGGGGTGGGGGATGAGGGCATGCAACTGGGGGAAGGGGGTGCTGGGGGAAGGTCAATGGGGAAATAAAAAGGAGATATATATACTACTATGTGTAATACTTTAAACAATAAAATAAAATTTTAAAAAGTAAATAAAATTGTACACTTGAAAATTATATAATTTCATTAACCAATGTTATCAATGTTACCCTAATAAATTTAATTTTAAATAATGAATTAATTTAAAATAGTCTAGTTTTGTAGCTTTCCACAACATCTTTTTTCTGTATTTACATGCCTCCCATTTCTATACAACAAACTATGTTGACCAAAAACACACAAAACTGCCTTTTCTCATTCCCCATCAGTTTCTCTCCCTAAGCAATCCCCCCATTTGGGAATCTATCTATTCTTTGATGTGCCATTGTAGGAGCTGCTGTGTTAACTGCTACACTTTTATAGAACTAAGCAAAAGTGAGAAAGGAAAGATACTGTGTTTATTGGGATAAGAGGAAGAAAAGCTAGGACAATTTTGAGACTACTATTAGGTTTCATGAATAACAAAGCATAGTGTATATAAATAACAATATATAAATAATAGGATATTTTAAATGAACAATGATGGAAAAACTCAGTGAAAATGAAGGGAATGCTGATTTTGGTAAAAACTTAAAACCCCAGATTTATTAAGTAGTAGTAGTACAACCATAAACAAACGAATAAATATATAAGAAAGACAAAGTAAGTCTAGAGAATTCATACAATCTATTCTGTGTGTATTTTTTCCCATTAAAGTTAAGCTTCTCTAATCTTTTATATGTTTAACTCCAAATTCTTCCTTCCTTTCAGGTGTTTGTATTTTTTAATCGGCTTTTTAGCACAATATAAGAAACAAGTTAACTGATTACTGTGAATAATTATTATCTATTTTATAAGAACACTAAAATTTACATTTCACTCAATATACCTTTTTGAGTCTAAGGCCCAAGTAATTTATTCACATTCCTGTTTTAGAGACACTCAAAACGTCTAATTGCATAAGAATTCATTCATTATATCACCAATCCAAGCATAAAATTTATGTTTTTCAATCCCAGTGTCTGCAGCACTGCTCATCCAGTTGTCCAAGTCACAACAGAAGCCCAACTCTCTTCTCATTTCATCAGTATCAAGTCAATCATGGTATCTGATTATGAGTTAAATATCACTTAAATGTCTTTATCCTTCCCTACTTGTACCACCATTAACTTACTCTAAGCAATCATGAACTTTTAGGTAGAAAGATATTTTAAAATTATATCACGGTCATATAAGTTATGTTGCATTGTTATTTAATTATATTCCATTAGTCTTAGAATTTTCAACTTTGGAATCATTATTATAGCTTATAGAACCTTTCAGATAAGTAAGCCTCCCCCTTTTTTATTTTTTTATACTACTAGGGTCCATGCACGAATTTCTGCATCTTGAAAGGAATTGTGGGCTAGGATGTGCCCATCCTTCACGCTCCTGCTTGGCCCCTGGTCCCCTCTCTGCCAGCAGCCCACTGAAGGGACTGCTGCTACCATTCTTGACAGTGCAGAGCAATTGGGGCCGGTGCCAGAAGCAGGTGCAAATGCCAGGTGGGACCATGGTGCTTAGGAGCAAAGAATTTTCAGAAACCACCAGAGGCTCAACCCAATGACAGCAACTGGTGCCCTACTTTGATCCATCACCCACCCCCCTCAAATCCCCCATCCCACTGTGGCCGACGCCTGCCATGTTCCACACATGCCCCCCTGCTGGTCAGCGAACATCATAGTGACCTGTTTTTCAATTGTTTGGTTGTTCTACTGTTCAGTCTATTTGCATATTAGAGTTTCATATATATAGACTAGTGGCCCAGTGCAGGAATTCCTGCACATTGAAAGGAAATTAATTAGAATAAATATTTTAATATTGCTATTCACCCTTTCTCTATAACAGAAGTGTCAACCAAATTCACAATTGACAATGACAGATGCAAACACATGCATGCAATTGGCTCCAGCCTGAGCTTTATATGTATCATCCATGCGTGAGTCTACTTAGCCTTTTATAGACAAAATAAACTTCTTAATTAGACCTGCTTTCTGATGTAGCTAAACATTTTTTAGCCCACTGAAGCACCTCAACTTCTCTTTCAGATAATTGTCAGCAACATAGCAGTAATTATCAACACAAAGCAGATTATTATTATAGGTCACCCAGGGAGAGCAAAGGGTAAAATATTTAACTGTAGCAGTGTTTGACTATATTTTGCACAGTGAGAAAACCTGAAGTCATTTTCAAGGCCCTCCATTTCTTCTTTTCAGTCAGGTCAAGTTTCTAAACTTTCTAAATCTCTGTTTTCTGGCTAATGAACAGAAAATAGAATTCTACCAAGTCTTCTATCTACCTACTCCAGGACTTCTGTCAGGATCAAATGAGATGAGTCACAGGAAAACACTTCACAGATATTTGGTTAAAGTGTAAAATGTTTCCATCTGTATTCCTGAGCTGAAGAAACCGCAAGGAGGCTCCTTGCTAGAGAGAGGAAGCTGGGCGGTGCTATGTGACATAATTACCCAGAGCCCACAGCAACCATTTCCAGGCTGGGCTGGGTTGTGGGTTCTTGGTAGTATTGGCTGTGATTTGGTCCAATGTTGCTTCGGGTGGTGGTGGGGACTGTGTCCCCCTTGGGGGAAGAAGAGCATTGGTTTGTCCATGCCAAGTCCTTGGTGCTGGCAGTGCATGTCACAGCAACTCCTGCATTGAGCATCTGCCCCCTAATGATCAGTGCACATTTATCGACCAGTCAGACAGAGGGAGGGACACTTAATATATTGACCTTTTATATACATGCCTCATTTCTTCATTCTCTATTTTTTTGCAATATTATATGTTATTTAGCTATTCAAATATGGTATGATTTATTCCTCCTTATAGCCATTTTTTATTATCTTCATTACCCCGAATAGAAAAAAAAATATTAGTGCTGAGGGTTGTCCCTTAATTATGATACCAGTTTTCTGTTGGAGTCCAAGAATGAGTTCACAGACAAAGAGATGAGTGAAAGCAAGGTTTTATTACAGAAAAGCTCCCTGCAGCAGGGTGGAGAGACCCAAGTGGATTGCCAGCGAAGTGTCTTTGCCTAGGGATTAATATATGCCCCGCTAACTTCCTGTTGGTAGGTCCAAAAAATTTGGCCCTGGCAACATCCATACATTTTAAACTTCAGAGTTCCCGCTCATTTTCCCCACCCTGTATGTCCAGCCCATGATAAGGCTTTTTTTTTTTTTTATTCTTGCCATTTTACATGGGACAGGGTGTGAATCACACCAACCGGCTTCTGCTCCCTCAGGAAGGTTCAGTTGTTCCTCCACTTTACATTCTTCCTTCCCCGCATCCACCCCCCCCATGTCCAGTCCTGTCCCTAACTGCCTAGTGGCTTCCATCTCCTCATTTATATGCATGAGGCTTTCCTCCTGTGAGTTTCAACATTTCTTAGACTTTAATCTTTTTTGTCTTTTCTACAATAATATATGGAGTGTCTTATTGGCTTTTCCTCATTGAGCGTGATAAGTTATAAGAATCTGGTGTGAACTTAAAGAGAAAAGAAGTAAACGGTCTTTCAGCCTGCCTTGGAGCTCACCTTAGGCCTCTCCTCGGAATGAAAGTGTTCTGTAGCCTACCATATTGTTCCATGGACTCTCATTATTTTCAGAACAGTGATTCACAATAACTCAGAGAAGTTTTAATACAGTGCATCCTTTTAGCATTTACTACCTAGGAACCTCCAGAAAAAGCAATAGCTTGTTGAGGTCAGGCCATCCTGTCTTCTCACCATTTCTCTTCCTGTATGTTCTCAATCCATCCATTGTACAATGTCACTTCAGCAAGATGTACTTGTTCGTAGGTTTGGTAATTATGATTTAAGATCCCTTTGATATTTGTGATTCTGGCGGTCACTTTCATTTCAATTGCCTCTGAACAATAGTTTTACTTTTTTTTCCCCACATTTTGTACCTTTTTAAAATCATTACCTAGGCTGAGCTTTATTTCTTTTGTGTTCTCAAGGCTTTAGGTCCCATTTCAGCATATGACTTGCCTCTTTAAGCTTAAAAATATCAATCCCATCCTTTGAAAAGAAAAATAGTGACAAATATTATTCTGTCCCAGTAGATTTTAGCTGATGGTAATTTTAAAATAAAGGTAATAGTTTGAAGCTAACTAAAATGACACTGAAGCCTTGGAATACTTCTCGGTACTTGGTTATTCTCTCAAAGAATATGTATTTTAGGCCCTCTGACATTAGACTGTTGCCTTACTAGACCAATACTGCCTCTAAATATATGATAAGAAATGTGCAAATGATCAATTCCCTGTGACTTAGTATTTGGTTCTTGGGGAAGGAATTGGAAGCCAGGTTGAAGATAGGACCAGAGCTGGGTAATGTCAAAACCAGCAGATAGTTAAAAATAGGGTTTTTAAAGAAACTGGGGACAAAGTGACATTCTGAAAAGGCATTTATAATGATCAACAACAACAACAAAAAGCATGTTGACATTAAACATGGAGGTGATCAAAGACCTCCTAAATTTTGCTGGGTTTTGAACCTTCCTAATGTTAATGCACACCTTTGCTAGTGCATAATAAATGTTATTTACATGCAAGGGGTCAGATTCAAAGCCAGTATAAGGGGCAACATCTAATTAATCGAATATTTTCTAATATTAATTTTTACCATTATGTAGCATTTTTCATGCTGGTGGCTAACATTTTTGTATTAGACAAAAACGTACTCAAATAATTCTTCAAAACACAGTATATTTCAGCTGAAGGACAAGAAGCTTCTTCAGTATCACATAGACAATATCTCTCTACCAGTATAACTAAAGCAAATGCAAACTGCACTTCTGCTATGATAGTTTAACCCTTCTACCAATATGGTGAGTCTCTTAGTTGCTGTATCAATTTATTTGCAAATAGTGAGTGGATTACTGGTATAAATTTTTCTGGTATGTCAATTTTCCAAATTAGGTACAAATTTTAACACATTGAGTAGGTAGTTGAAGTGATAACATTTCCTCACTTTATAAATATTATAGACATAAAATATGATTTTGAAAATATAAATGAGTATAATTTATATAGTAATTTCTAACCTTAGTAGAAAAAAAGTCTACCAAATAGAGATATTAACATTACATGAAATATTTTTCAAAAAGTATCATATTTTTATTCAGTTCATTAGCTATACAGTTATTTTCAATTTATATTCTACTTAAAAAATCTAATGTGCTTACATAGCTTGCTTTTAAATTTAGCAGCGATTTAGATGAATCACTAGGTAATTATATTGAGAACCTGTTCCCATAATTGTAAACTTCTAAAATCACATATTCAAAAATCTGTTTTCTTATTTTGATAAAACTACATTTAAAATTATATTTTCAGGAGTTTTAATAGAATTTTAAAAAAATGACTGCAAGACACTCTTTGAATCATATTCTAAACTAATGGCACTTTTATTAAGGATTTAATGTGCCCCATCTTTATCTTTATTACATATTACATATATATTATCTTTATTATATATATCTTTGACTGGTTACAAGTTATTAGTGCAATTTGTATCTTTAAACAATAATTTATTGAGAACTTTTTATATACAACCTAATATTTACTTTCTTGTGGAGTATGAAAGGTTGAAGAAAATATGACTTTCATACAAACAAACATCCTAGCATGTAAAACCGTAATATTTTTCTAGATCTTTTCCTATTTAATGACATACAGGCTTAACAGCTCTCTCTTCCTGCTATAATAGGACATCTCAATGGTAGCACTAGTGGCAAATAATCTTTATTGTGGGTGTGTCCTGTGCACATAGGATGTTTAGCAGCATCTTTGGCTTCTACCCAACAGTTGCCAATAGCACCCTTCCCCCTGCAAATGTGACATTGAGAAATTATTGCTAAATGTGTTCTGAGAAGAAAAATCAAACCCATTTGGGAATCACAGCCCTGCAACATTTCTTGTTCCATGCCCAAAGTCCACTTAACCCACTAAGCTTGTGGCTATTCTGCAGCGTTTCCACCATGTTAAGTTGTATTGCTTATCAAGAGTGAACTAGTTTCTTTCTCAAATCCATATGAGCCACTTTACTGCTGTTTCCAACTATATGAGTTAAATATTAAATTAACACATAAGTATTAAGAAAAATAGTTTCTACCTTGAAAAACGGAATATTTAGGAAGTCATAATGGTGAGCCAGCACAAATAATGTCAAGATAGTGTGAGAAAAATGTAAGATACAATTAAAGAAAAAGGATATAAAACCTTTAAGAGATAATGAGACCAAAGTATTTTAAAACTAAATCCAAATTCTCTCACCACCTTGGGAAAATGAAATTGGTTACTAAAAAGTCTTCTTAGTGTACAATAAAGGCAACTTGGACCTCCACGGAGGGCGAAGCCCAATACTCAAAGTCTTTGGTGAACATTGAAAGAATGGAACATTTGTGTGCATTTATAAGAGTTATTAAATCTGCCTCTTTTTATTAGGAATTGTATCTTTAAACCATTTTTTTTACCACCTGAAAATACTTCTTGATAAAAACTATAGGTCAAAGGAAACTCTGGGGATTGCTCAATTAAAAAAAAAAATTAAAATGACATGGATGAACAAGAGAGGAAAATTAGATATGACTATAAAAACTTAGGAAAAATAATCAGGGCTTATAAATATTTGTTCTCCAAAGGAGAGAGGAGACAGAACCCCATTTTAAAGAAATTTCATTTATAAATATATCTCTTAAAAATCTAAAATTATTATCTGTACTATATGGTGCTACAAATGTCACCTCTTAAGAAGTTCTCAAGTTACATTGCTCACCTTGCAAACAATTCTGCCATACTTATCCCTGCACATGGGTGGATTATTTCTGTTGGAGAGATTCCTAGAATTGGAATTAGCAGGAGTTTTCAGGCTGCCAGCCTAACTTTTTATACTCCTATTGTCAAAGAGATGTTCTTGCTTCTCCTTGAATGCTTGGCTTTCAGTTAGGATTTAACACAGAGGCAGACACACATTCTGATCCTGGAAGGGAAGGGACTCATGGAATTGAATCAGAGCATTAGCGAAGCCTCCACACTCTCCTGTTCCTCTTTTCCATTAATCTGTCACTCTCCATTTAAAGGGGTGACAGAACATACCGACACTAACCACAGCCTCCTCTCCCCATAAGCCAGCCTGGCCTGTCAGCTACAAAGGTCACATTCAGTTTCAGTCTGCATGATCAATTCCCTCCGAGGTCTCGTATTTCACCAATCTGACAAACAAATAAAAAGCCACACTCAGATTAAACAGTTCCCAGAGCTACAATCCCACTCAGCAGCCTTGCTATCTGGAAAGCACATTGCCTTTGACGGATGCCTTGGACCACTTCCAGGAATCCTTTGATGTTTCTGCCTCCAGGGAACAACCACCACTTGTAATGAAGCAGCCTCGCTTCACCCTGCCCTGCTCATGTGTGCCTTTTAATTAGCCCAGGGTCACACACTCTGTTAGATCACACAGTGCATTTCTCACATTATGAGATGTAAAATCCCAAATTGTCAAGTAAGGGAACTAATGATCTTTGAACTAAACAGGCTGGCATTTTTTGTTTTGAGAGGGATATACCAGTAACCATCTGGGGTTATTTGAAAGCCTTCATCTGTCGTCTCAGCAGCCTCAATTTAACAATATTAATGCTAGGTGGTTCTTATTTTGGTTTCATTCGTCTCAAACCCAGAGCAAAGGTTAATTCCGTTTCTGGCCTTTGTGCTTTGGCAAGTGAACACACTGAATATTAAATGAATGAAAATGACTAATCATTGCGTTTCTTTGTATGTTTAGGGAGAGTTACCATGAGAACAAATAATGTAATCTTAGTTTTCTTTTAATAGAGCCATTAAGTAACACTAGGTAAAATGAACGTATACAATAGTGCAATGTTTTAACTTCATGCTAATTTTGCTGTCAGGTTTTTTGTCTAAGTATATAATTGGCTGCAGCGGTAATCTAGATTGTAATGTGTAAATGTCCTCTGTTCAAGTTTTTCTTTTTCATGGTGACCCTGGAAAGGGCACATCCTTGGTGACTGGATTAAGTAGTCAGACAATTCAATGCAAAAATAAGTCAGTGGAGAAACCCCTGGGCCTAGCCAGCCACTAAAAGGACAAATAATAGTGTCTCAAGACTTGGGGGTGGGGGAGACATTCTAAAGTAATGTATTAGTCATGTCCTATTTTTGAACTGATGTCCTAGTCCAGTAGTTTGCAAATTTGAGAACACTTGTTACCAATAATACATCTGTTTACCCAACTTTGTGAAACATTGCAACCCAAAATCCAGTGTGGTTATTTTTGGTGATTAATTGGTGCCTGGAACACAAACATAGATACTATAATTTTTTTTACCAGTTCTTCACTTAATAGGTCACCTCTACAATAAAACAGATGGTGTGTGAGTGTGTGTATATGTGTGTGTGTGTATTTAAAAACTGAAAACATAATAGCATGTCTCATTCTCTTAGATGATTACTAAAATAGCCCCACAGTTTTATTAAACTTCATTAAGCTTTAGACAGGCTTCTTCCTGAATATTCCTTTGGTTCCATACTTGCCTTTTCTTAAAGCATTCACTCTAGAAAACTTGCGATTTTAAATTTCTTCTCTGTTACTTTTGGATGTAAATCTACAACCCAGGAATGTCTTTCTCTTAAACTTGGGAACAATCCCTCTGAAATGCAATCATTAAGAAAGATAATGTCCATTTCTTCCAGTCTCCATGGGAGGGTAGAAACTAACTCTAATAAAAGACAATTGGCAAACACTGATAGTCTAATCACTCCCCCAAACCAGTTTTCAGTACTTTTTCATTAGCTTACAAGTGTTTAAAAATAATGTTGAAACCTATTGTAGTGTTGAATAAAGTTTTCTTTGTCATTCTTAACAAGTTCCTTGGGCATTTTTTATTATTTTACACTAAGTAACAGATCTTTCCTTGGTTTTGTGGAACCCCATATCATAATCAAGGACCTTATTCTTAACTACTGCTTTTAACAAAGGGTGACTCTTATATCTGACAATTTATTTAAAAATAAGTAAGATTGTCTACTTGGCAGGACCTGAAAGAGAATATTCACAGACTTGTTTAGCAAGAGTAATACATCAGCTATGTAAAATACATTTTTTTCTTTTATTTCTTGGCTGCCATTCAGTCATGAGAAAATTGATTATAATCAGCTTATTCTTTTTTATAAATTAAAATAAGCATGTTGTAGATTAAGTATTTCTCCATAATTTTAAGCTATTTAAATTATAAACTATAATAGGTACTGAGAAGATAGAAGGAAACTAGGTAGTCAGGAATGGGGATCATGGAGTTGGGGAAATTAAATGGGGGTACCCAACTCGGTGGAGTTACAAAGACAACCCAGTTGGATGGGGAAAGAAGAGGGTCAACTGAGAAGCAAGCTTTAAAATGTATGAATGTTTGTTTGGCTCAGTGTATAGAGCATTGGCCTGTGGATTGAAGGTTCTCAGGTTCCATTCCAGTCAAGGGCACATGCCCAGGTTGTGGGCTCTATCCCTAGTAGAGGATGTGAAGAAGGCAGCCAATCAATAATTCTCATCATTGATGCTTCTATCTTTCTCTCCCCTCTCCTTTCCTCTCTGAAATCAATAACGAATCCTATATAATAAAAAGTCAGTGACCAAAATGGCAGAACAACCAGAATGACAAGAGACTAGAGAGACCACAGCCCCTTCCCCTAGCTGTCCCTGCCCCCAAGAAAGCAGTTAGGGGCAATCAGGCAGGCAGGCGAGCAGTTAGGAGCCAGGGATCCCAGATTGTGAGAGGGATGTCCAACTGACTGTTTAGACCCAAATTGGAAGAGGATGCCAGCCGGGCTGAGCCTTCCCCATCCCATGCTCAAATTTCATACACTGGGCCTCTAGTACATATATGTATAAAAAAATAAAAGAAAATTAATGAATGTTGCTAAGGCAAAATTCTTTGAAAGGACCAATCAGGAACTAACAAGCATATATACAAAACAGTGCATGCACTTCCTCTTCTGTCCCTCCCTGGCACTCTAGATTTTGGGTTGATGGCAGGAGATGCACTCCTCATTGCCCATGTGGCCAATGGCCATGTGTCTCCAAACATGGGCTAATAAATGGTAATGAACTTGGATGCTGACTACTTCTGACTGTAACATAGAAAGGAAGCTGTGGACACTGACTTGATCCTGGAACCCCAGATACACCTTTCTCAGGACTGGCTTCTCTCAATAAACTTCAGTTCCACTAACCATTTTTATCCATGACTTCATTCTTTGATTTTTGGAGACAATGAAATTGGGACTCAAAAACCTCAGATTAGGGTTTCCATGGTAGAGATAAAATTTGAATCCAGAGTTTTATTATTAATTGGTTACTGTTCTATAAGCCCAATATAGTTGAAAATACATACAGTATAAGCATTTTTGAGAGTTCAAAAATATATATTATCATTCAACATGTTCACTTAATTGATCTTTAATTTAAAAATTCACATTTATTTAAAATAAGTATATTTAAGTCTTCACATAATTACTCAAAATGTAAGTGACCAGAAATAATAGATATTGTATTATCTTTATGTCTCTCAGATATGATTCCAAGAATTCTAAAAAAAACAAAACATAAAACACATACATTTTTGAGAAGAAAATATTTTATTTATTTTTAATTATTATTTTCTTAAATTTCTTTATTGATTGAGTTATTATATATATGTCCTTATTCCCCCATTTACACCCCCATCCCCTGACTCATGCCCTCAACCCCCTGGTGTGTGTGTCCATTGGTTATACCTATATGCTTGCATATAAGTCCTTTGGTTGATCTCATCTACATGATGGTGTGAGTTTAAAATTCAATAAGGTCCAATGACAAAAATCATGAGTTAGATAAATCTGTATTGCCACTGGAAATTAGGTCATATTTTTTATCACACATACATTTTTGAATGATTTTAGTTAATCCTGCTGTGGGAAAATCTAAGAAACATATTAAGATACACAAGTCAGTGACTCCCTGAGGAGTGAGGGAGTTGGGGTATTTACAAGCCAACCCCACCTATAATTGATTGACTCCTGCTGAATAAAAGATGTTGTAAATTAGCTTCCAGGCAAATAGCAATAAAAATCCTTAGGCAAAGAGTGGAAGTTGGGTTGATTATGACCAACTCTTCCTACCCAAGCCAAAATATGGCCTACAACTTTTTTTTCAATCTTGACATTTCTGTTGCCACTGTCAGTGAATCAGATTTTAAGTTATTAACTTAAAGGGAACTGATTTAACTTCCTAGATTCTAAAGAATTTTCACTGGAACACTCTAGAAAAGTTACATAGTTATCTGAAGAAATATTCTTATACTGTTCACAATATCTTAGTATTATAAACAGTAATAATAACTCCCTATATATGAATCATATATGCTATCAGTCTTAGGGACCAAAATTCTGCCATACTGAAGCTGCTTTTGGGGGGTATTGACTTTGAGCTCCTTAATATTAGGAAACAAAAGACTTAGAAAGAACCTTTTACCTCCCCTCTCTTGCCCAAAAGATTCAGATAACAGGAACCTGCTTCAGGAAGGAAATTTTAAGGTATTGCTTCAGCCTAACTTGAATTAAGTATGAAAACAAGAGGGCTTCAGGCAAGTGCCTGTGTTAACAGAAGGGAGAGGTCTCCATCTCCCCTGGTTGCTAATGGGAGTGGATTTCTTGCAGTATCCCAAGAAAAATAATTCTCTGAGACTTTCAGGGAAAAAGTGATTTTTATTTCCGTAGCATTACATCCCTTTGTCCCACCATTAAAGAAGTGTACCTGGGGCTTCAGTAGAGCTAAAAATCAGACCCATCGCC
This sequence comes from Lasiurus cinereus, assembly GCA_011751065.1. Classification (NCBI taxonomy): domain Eukaryota; kingdom Metazoa; phylum Chordata; class Mammalia; order Chiroptera; family Vespertilionidae; genus Lasiurus; species Lasiurus cinereus. Next base: position 61,899,599 of record JAAGEH010002531.1, read on the forward strand.
CAGAGTTTCTGTTCCATGATGGAGGTGAGTCCAGTCCAGCATCAGGTTGGTTAGCTTGTGTTTCCTGCTGCATCCATTGGTCTATTGCAGTGGTTCTCAACCTTCCTAATGCTGCGACAGCTCCTCATGTGGTGGTGACCCACAACCATAAAATTACTTCCGTTGCTACTTCATAACTCTAATTTTGCTACTGTTATGAACTGTAATGTAAATATCTGATATGCAGGATGTATTTTCATTGTTACAAATTGAACATAATTAAAGCATAGTGATTAATCACAAAAACAATATGTAATTGTATATTGTGAAATATTTATTTCTAATTACAAATAAATGAAATTTTGTCTTGAATCATGGTGTAGCATGGTAACAGTTTTAATATAACAACAGTAAACTACATTGCTACATTTTGCTACACCGAGGAGCGGTGTGTTGGTTCCTAAGACCATGGGAAATAGGTGTTTCCCAATAGTCTTAGGCGACCCCTGTGAAAGGGTTGTTTGACCCCCAAAGGGGTCGCAACCCACAGGTTGAGAACCGCTGGTCTATTCCATATGGGGTCTGCATGGCCATGGGCCACATGGGAAAACGCAGGAGAGCTAAGAGCCACACAAGCAACCAGAAACACAAACTCCTTGGTGTAGGGCAGTGGTTCTCAATCTTTCTAATGCGGCGACCTTTTAATACAGTTTCTCATGTTGTGGTAACTCTGCTAGCGTTTCTCAACCTGTGGGTTGCTAACCGCTGCTATAGAGCCTAAGACCATCGGAAAACACAGATATTTACATTACGATTCATAACAGTAGCAAAATTACAGTTATGAAGTAGCAATGGAAATAATTTTATGGTTGGGGGTCACCACAACATGAGGACTGTATTAAAGGGTTACGGCATTAAAAAGGTTGAGAACCACTGTAGGGGATTATGCATTCCAAAATATCCCCATGCTTGCAATAGTCACACCCATTCTGGCTAATGATATCTCTTCCCTAGTGTGACTGAAAGGCATGTACTTCCCTATTTGTGGAATATTACTGAATGACCAATTTAAATATGTATAATTTTTTTCTTACATTTCTCTGTAAAGAACCCTTAAGAGTATATCTGGCTTGTCTTAGAGTAATGTATAGAAGTTATCTCCCCAACAATTTGTCATTTTCTTCTAACTTTTTAGTGACTTTTACAGTGTAGATAGCTTGCTTGATAAAGACATTAGGAATATAAGTAAAAAGGGTTAGGAGGTGTTTTTGTGCTGTTTAGTCAAACACTGTGACTTATAAATAGGCCGGGCAGTAGTTAAAATCAAAGATAATAAGGAAATATTAAATCGGGCTTAGTTATTTAATTATATTGAAATGTGAGTTAACATAATAGATTAATAAGAAAAATTTATTTCTGTAAAAAGAAACAAAGATACAAACAAATGTACAAAAAACTATATAAAAAAAAGCTCAAAAAAAAAAAGAAGAGGCTAAAGATCCTAGAAATTCAAGATGGACATCCTTTTCTCTCTGTCTTCCTACCTCAATCTATGTTAGCACATTTCCTGTAGAATAGTTTCAAATTAACCTGTACATTATTTAACTCTTTTACTCAAAGTCATTTAGTCACTTTCTATTACCAATAGGCTGAAATGTGAGTACATATTATAGAATTCATGATGCTTAGTCCTTAGGCTGCAACCTATGTTTATAATTCTAATCAACAATACCAATCCGTAAGAAACTATTACAGCATGTAATAGTTACAGCATCATTCCTACTCCTACTGCTAAATCTCGAAATCACACAGTTCAAGAAGGCTAATCTGGATTGTCACATTCCAGAACTGTCAACTTGACCAGTTTTTGTAGAGATAGTTTTTAAAATCATTATTTAAAAGCATGTATATGTGCTTCATTTCCCTTTCCCCTTCTCCCAAGGCTCTAGGTAAGACTTGCTTAAAGATAAACAGGAGTTTGTTCTCCAAATACCTATACTCAGGACAGACCTTGTGTCTACACCAATTATACCTGAAATGTGGAAATAAATATTCATGCACTCCTTTATATTTCAAGTGCACTCTTTGCTCAGATTGTCAAAGGTGACATAGAGAGAGTCAGGTAGGCAAAATGGAGAGAAAGTGACTATTTGGGGTTCCTTTGTTATTTGACCACAAATGTCCCCTCCTAATTGGATCAAACTTCTATGTTCACATTTTAAAACGAATTCTTAGATAGTAATAAATATTTGGAGGGACTTAAGGCTTTCTTATTCTATTTCCTTTCTGTATAAGTACCTAAGAAACTTTATATAGAGTGATAGCTGGTCAATAGTTCTTCCATGTTGATACTGTGTTTTAATTACCCCACATCAAGTCACTTTACTAGAAAAATATAGTCTTCTCTCTACCTATTTACCTTCCAATATGCAGAGTACTTGTATATTTATCTATAGCTTGAGAGAAACACAGAGTCATCAAGAGAATCATAATAATAAAGAGCTAATATATTAATGGTCAGGACGCCATAACATGTATCGACCAATTGCGGGAGGCTGCCTGGGCATGCGTGCTGGGGCGTTGCTCCAGAGATGGGGCAGAAGCAGGGGGGCACCCAGAAGAGGCAGGACCATCCCATGCTGAGGAGGGCAGAGGTGAGAGCCTGTAGCCTACCCCTCACCAGTCCTTCGCCAGGCACTGCTCACACCATGTCCCGCCACCCACCTGCTAGGGGAAAGAGTAAAGTGCAGAAGGCAGGAGGCTTCCACTCTCTCCTCTGGCACCATAATGGGGCAGAGCCACCATGTTGCTCTGGAGATGGGGCAGAAGTGGGGAGGTGCCCAGAGAAGGTGGGGCCAGCCTGAAGAGACTCCAGAGCATGAGGGCAGGGTTTAAAGCTGCCAGAGAAGATCAGAGAGTTCAAGGGCTGAGCGATGTGCACTGTAGCATTGTGTGGAGAGGTTCAGCTGTCAAGGCAGGGCAGCTGGTAGGCAGGCAGGGATGCGTGATTTGGTGTGCTGGGCTCCTAGTCTCAATACAAAAACAAAAGACTATAGTGATGGGAATATATTTGATTTTAATGAGATATTTTCAATATAGTTTCCTTGGATTTCCACATTCTCCACACATTTCTTTCTTACTGATTGATAATTATGCTTTCAATGTTTTCTTTCATCAGAAGTCGCAAGTGTATGTAACCAATAAATAATTCATGTAAGAACATTTCCAAGTTAGATTTCTATCTCAATAGCTTGACTAAAAACAAAGCAATAGGATGTTCCTCACGAATCATGAAGCTGAGATATTTTTCTCACTATGCTTGATGTTTTGGCATTATAAAAATATATGTTCTGGCATATGTATGTATAAGTACATCAATCTTCCTATCACCATGTATTTAAAAAATGGAAATGCTTTTGAAAGAAAGGAGAACCCTGAAATATATACAATGAGGTCATATTAAATACAGTTTTCAATTACTTGCAGCATTATGCAGTTATGCATTATAGCATTTTAACACATGTACAGATATCCATTATTTTACAGTTCATTCATTCAATCAAAATACACACCAAGCGTGCAAACCTATATATTATAATCTCTCCCCTAATTAGCTTTCTCAGCTATGTAAAGGACTTTAATTCACAGTACCAAATTATTTCTGTTCTTTCTCAATTATTTGGGTTTTTGTTTTGTTTTGTTTTGTTTTGTTTTACTATCTTATCTAACCTGGCAGCTAAATCACAGTTCATAAATACCATCAATATTTATTAATCTTAAAACTATGATATTTTTCTAACTTGAAAATGTTTAAGGAGATCATTATTGAATACAAAGGATTGCCAAAGAGCATGAAAAGTAGTGCTGCTACCTGTATGAGCTAAGAAATGGCCTTCAGATTGGTGAGTAAAGATCAGGCCGAGACTCCTCAGGCATAATCAGATTCCTTATTGAACCAGACACAGCCGAGGGAGGTCCAGGCAGACACTTGGGCTGCCAATGCAGTATAAGCCCAAGGATGAAAGCCCGAGCGCTCCCACATAATGAAATGCTGTGAGGCTGTGCTTACCCTCCAGCTACCCAGGCTTTTAGACCGTTACTAGCAGAATATATTTCTCAACTCCAATGTCAACTATCACCCTTCCAGGGTGAATCATTTTGCCCCATGTATGTTATGGCAGCTTCCCAGTAGAGATAGCTATAAATTCATCAGAGACATGTAATTGGGACTATGGTTGTTCATGAACTCACTACAAAGGGGGAACTCGCAGAGGGAGAGGCATCAACAGTGTAAATCTCTTGTGGTAGATGAACCTTGGAGGTACACAGAGTCACCAAGAAACTTTTCAAAAACTGCAAAGGAGCAATATTAAAGAACCCTAAAGTAGGCATAACATATTTTCAAAACGATAGGTAACTACATATAAGAAGGGATGGAATTAAATTCATTCAACAACCAGCACCATACAGACACTAATACATAAGGGTAGACATTCATCATGGTGCTGGAAGATGGGCCAGGAGGCCATTCCTGTGTCTAGCAAAGACCATTTGGTTACTGATCTATGGGCTGGTACTGAAGCCCGGGTTGGGGGGGGGCGGGGGAGGGAGACAAAACTCTTAATAAAATGATGACAGGGGCGGGATGTGTGGATTTGGGACTGGACCCAGTATCTGTTTACCAAAAGAAAGAAACCATTTCAATATTTTTAAAGCTAATATGGATATAGTCTTGCTCGAATATATATGTTCATTGCATAAAGGAATTTAAAAAAAATATGTCATGGTATTCTATGAAGATCTGAAATTGAATCTTAGCTGACTGAATGTATTTGGTTACGTCTTGCTGTCGGGGGCATTTTGGATTCTCAGAAACAAGTTATTTTAGAATCTCATTAAATATATTCAGGAAATGGCTTCTCAGCTGACTGGTGCAGCAGGAGTAGAGGCTGCACTTCAAGAAGGAGACATAGCCCCGGGAGCAAGTGATCACATTTTTCCTTTGTTCTATGACCCTTTTTTCTTTCACTGCACATTCAGCTCAGATTTATTATTCCAATGGTTTTAATGCATAAAACATAAGTTCTCTCTGTGGTTATTTGAATACCCTAATCACTGTTTTAACAGATACTATTTAAAAGCAAGAGTAAAAGTAATCATTCTATCACTAGCATTGGTAACTCTTTAGAGAGGTCATGAATTTTATACATCTATGCCTTTCCTGGTTCTGTTTCTATAGTTGGACCTATTGAAGTAAATGGTGCTAAACTTTGTTTAAAACAGAAGTCAAAAGATATTTATGACATACTGCCAAATCTATGCATTCATTTGTAATGTAATTCTTGAATGGATAGGAGAAACTTGGTGTTCATGGTAACATACACATATAGTCTATTTTATTTTAAATGAATAAATAGTCACAACAAATTGAGGCATATCTGCTCTCCTACTGAAAGTGATTATGAAAAATATTTGGTTAATATAACACTTATTATTATTTTAAAATATAATAAAGAAATGTATTCTATATTAACCTGGAATGTTATTCTCTACTTTGGAAAAGGTGCATTTGAATTGTATGCTCTTATGACTTGTGGATTGGGATTTTCTTTCCTTATTGCTGGAAACCAAACATTGTTCTCACTAAATGGATGTAAACAGGAGACCAGAAGGCTGGTCAACCTTAATTGCTCTGAAAGGTCAGAGTTAATCACTCACTGTTTAGTTTAAACGTTGTTAGCTAAAGCAGCCTCTACCTGTTTGATTCATGTTAATTTCTGTTCTTGTAATTTCCTGCCTAAAGGCTAGGGGTGTGTCCCAAAGCCTTAATAAAGGGGAGAAAAAGGCCAGAGCAAGTGGTAGTCCTTTCCACTAGGAAGGCTCCTGTGTAGCTCCCCAATATCGCCAAATTAATGTTTTCTAGTCTCTCATTTTGTTTGCACGCGGCCTCCTTCAGAACCTGAACCCTGAACTGGGAACCCTGAACCACGCAGGACGTGGAAAGGGGTTCCCACACCTCATGGCAGAATACCCTCAACAAAGCAAAGCTGCTCTATAGGTGGTACATATAGCAATTTGCTAGGGCTGCCATACAGAGTGGTTTAAACAGAAATTCATTTTCTCACAGGTCTAAAGGCTGAGATCAAGGTTTTACAGGGTTTGCTTATTTTGAGGCCACTCTCCTTGAATGATAGATGAGCACTTTCATGTTCACATGATATTCCCTCTCTGTGCATGTTTTTGTCCAACATTTCTCTTTTCCTTTTTTTAAAATATATTTTATTGATTTTTTACAGAGAGGAAGGGAGAAGGATAGAGAGTTAGAAACATCAATGAGAGAGAAACATTGATCAGCTGCCTCCTGCACGCCCCCTACTGGGGATGTGCCTGCAACCAAGGTACTTACTTGCCCTTAACTGAAATCAAACCTAGGACCCTTCAGTCCGCAGTCTGACACTCTATCCACTGAGCCAAACCGGTTTCAGCCAACTTTTCTCTTTTCATCAGGACACCAGTCATGTTGGATCTGGGCACACCTTAATGACCACATTTTAACTTAATTACCACTGTAAAGAACATATCTCCAAACATGGACATGAGGTATGAAAGGTTACAACCTCAAAATATGCATTTTTCAGGGATACAACTCAGACCCAGATGAAGGGGATGTTTCATTAATGTGACATCCCTTTAATTGAGGTATAGCCCTTCATATACAAGGCGGATCAAATGTAGGTTATGTTTGTTCAAAGTAACACTTATTATTTTAAAATATATATGCATATTTGTGTATGTATACTAGAAGGTAACTGCAACCATTAAGTAATTAGCTAAGAATAGATTTTCAGTGTAAGAGAACCAAAAAAAAGGTTTGAAATGAAAATTAAAAAAAAAATGCGACAATACTAAATTTTGTTACAGCTATGAAAATGCATGAATTTTTAAAAATACATCTTTGTTATCTCTATATATTAAAAGGACACTATTGACACACAAGCTGAGCAGCTATAATGGCCAGGACTTAAACTACATAGGGAGCCATCACTAAGAAATTCTATCAACCAAGGCAGGTCTAGCTACTGTGCCTGTGAATATTCAACCTGTCAGAATATAGATCAATGCTGAGCTGTGGCTACTGCATGCACTGTTGCTCAAGGAGACCAACAGGTCACTTAACAAATTGAAAAGCATCCTTGTGGGCTGCTTCTCTGTTTGCTCCTAGGAAGTCTGTACATTACTAACCACCTTCACAAATCTTTGTCGGGTAAGCCTCTTATCTTCTCCTTTGGCCTTGCCAGTCATAATAGTAATTGCAGCCCCCTGGCAGTTAAGTGCCAACTCCTGACCTCTATTACTTTGGAGCCCCAGTCATCCAGCTCTTTAGCCATCTCTTCTGAGTCAGCCTTGTTTCACAGAGGAGCACCGGTGCCCTTGTCATCTCGTGGTCTTGGTGAATGGTGAGTCCTCACTCCCCCATAGAACATCTGTGATGGGTCTTCTGACCTTACATAATAGATCCATTTCAGTATGCCTGCTTCTCTTAACTCCTTACTCCTCTTTTCATAACGTCTACTAGAGCATCTCAAGCATTTCCTCCCATTTAGTGATTATTATTGCTTTTATCCCGTTCTAAAGGGCCATGACAGGAACAACTTTTCTCTAACTCCTTAAAGGCTCTGCTAGGGTAAGTCCTGGGAAAGAGTCCCCAATTCAATCCGTACTTTCTGACGTTTACATTTTGGTCCTCTTAATCAAGTACCCTCAAGATTCAATCTTAGGAATATTCCCCTGGTTCCAGTATGTGCACACTAGCTATTTTTGAATGTTTCTTTCTTTCTTTCTTTTTTTTGGGGGGTGGGGGAGAGGGGTGAAGGATTTATAGTCTATTTCCCATGTTAGGCCAGTATGTTCCCCAGGCAGGTTTTTCTGGGATTTACTGCTAACATCACTGCAGTCAGTAAAAAGTATAGAGGAAAATCCTCTTGCCTTGTGAGGAAGCACCTTCTCTTTTTCTGCAGCATCTTTCAGCATCACAGAAAGTAGCCCTTACTAGGTAGGAGTAGGAAATTGCTCAGAGAGTACAGTAGGGGCTGTAGAGTCAATATACTTGGATATTTTCAAGCACACGTGCCTGCCCCTTATTTCAGGAGCCCAAATTTTGTCCCTAAGAGCCCACATTTTTACATAACACACCTGCCATGGCTGAGGATCTAAATGTCTCTGTGCTGGGCCTGACCAGCAGCCTCTGAGTGATGGATGAATGGATTACCCTAACACAAGGTTTGCTATGAAAGAGAGGCTGAAGGACTGCCTAGCTAAAGGAACTAGACACCCTTGATTGCCTGTCTCATTAGGCTGTTATTTTAACAGCAGTTTGAGATAAAGTTTATCTCTGGATACAATCAGTAGAGTAATATTGAGAGGACACATGTGTTTGTAGTGTTTTTAAGCAAGGGCACCCAAAAGATTAAGCATAAGGATTCCAGTAAACACCCAGGGTCTCCACATGCACAGACTTGTTTGGAAAGGTCTAGAAATAATTAGGGGCACCACCTTCAGCACTCCCCTAAGTTGGAATTCCAATAAATAGGACAGGTGGCATCCCACACACACTTCCCTTTTCTCAGAATGTCCTCCTTATAAACTTTCCAACCAAGTCTCATGTGCTCCAAACATCTCTGCAGATTTCCAGCTGTAATAAATAGGTTTGTAGTTTGCTGCTCACCTCCAGTCTGCCTTTTCACTTCAAGAGATAAGGGCCACCAAGACCAATTTGGCTCAGTGGATAGAGCGTTGGCCTGCAGACTGAAAGGTCCCAGTTTTGATTCCGGTCAAGGGCATGTACAGTGGTACCTAGAGATACGAGTTTAATCCGTTCCATAACCTTGAGGCATGGGAAACTATGAGATGCTCGAGTCTCGGTAAACTGGTGGGTCATGTGCAGCCGGCCGATCCACGTGATTACTCCTATCTCAAATGTTGCTCATATTTCAAAGCAAATATCGCTCGCTCGATGGCTCGTATCTCAAAAATCTTGTATGTTAGGGCACTCGTATCTCGAGGTACCACTGTACCTTGGTTGCGAGTACATCTCCAGTGGGAGACATACAGAAGGCAGCTGATCGATGTCTCTCTCTCATCAATGTTTCTAACTTTCTATCCCTCTCCCTTCCTCTCTGTAAAAAGTCAATAAAATAAAAAAAGAGATAAGGGTCTCCTGTAAGTTCTGCCCTGCATACTGAGCTATTAACTGCAATCTCTAACTATCCCTCTGAAGGCATCAATACAACTTAATAGTAACCAGCCAGTTCTCTTGTCTTTATGGAATGCTTGAGCCATTATATCTTCCATACTCTTCCCACCACTGGAACATTTTCAAGGTTACTGCTAGTGAAATATTTAGCAATTTAGCAGCTTTCCTAATGCCAGAATAATCTGTACCCTACCTAATTCCCATACCTCACCTTTGATACATCATTTGTGAGCCATCCCAAATTTGTCATCTTAACACCTATATTCTTGGAACACTTCTGTTACCAGTTGTGTGAGTCTTGATCATCTAAGAAGCAGACACACAGATGGAATTATCCATGCATGTGATTTAATATGACCAATGCCTAGATAAGATGTAGATTTGATCCCAGATGAAGGAGAGAGGGAATGAAAGAAGATTGAGTGAATGCATTTTAGAAGACAAAACAAGTGTAAGTTAGCTCAGAAAGTCCATTCCCGATCCAAAGTAATCTCTAAGTTGAGTAGTATCCCGGATATGATCTGTTTTTGGCTGAATTTTCTGGGAAGTGTGTCCTCAGTGTGACCACAGTATGGAGTTACAGAATACAGCAGTTGGAGACATCAGCCAACTATACTGTCTGCAGACAGAGTTTGAGAGGTGCATTTTTATGGCCGCCTCATGTATAAGTAATTATATCTAGGTCTAGACATCTAGATGGAGCATTTTAAGCACTTAAGTATATTTGAATTTAATATTCAGACATTGAGTAGTTTTAGTATTTTATGCAGTTCATTGGACACAAAAATAAATAAAATGTTCATTTATGATTACCAGTAAATTTATTTAAGGGTATGTAATGATCCATTACAGATATGTTTGGGGTATAATGGGTACCTAATAGAGGACATAATCAGGTATATTTGATAGGTCATAAAAATATTCATAGAATAAATTCAATTAGGGTACATATGTGTCTCTACAGTAATCATAATAAGTGTTAACTGTGAAAAAGTTAAGTTATAAACATTTTCCTATCTAAAGTCTCAAGTGAATTAAAAAAATTACTCAGGAATTATTAGTGTTTTGGCAAGGCAGCAGTGTAAAGAATGAATCAAAGGAATTGGGGCTGGGGGAGAGGTAGAGTTAGGAAATATTGTTAAGATCTCATATGAAGCAACCTACAGCCAAAGACAGTAGTAAGTACTGTATTGCCTAAGTACTGGGGACCTGTGACTAGATTTCAAGCACGGCGGTAAGCATTTCTTGAGCTTTTGTAAGTTCCAGGCTTTATTACAGGTGGCTGGCTACAAAAGTCAGAAAATAAAACAGACTAAATCTGGCCACATGGAGTTTCCATCCTAGAGGCTGAGGAAACCAATACAAAAATATAAATAAGAAATATCTATGGTATGATAAGTGATCTGAGGAAAAAGTAATGTTGCAAAGGAGGATTTGGAGTGAGAGGAAAGTGGTTTTGTCTGGAGCATGGCAGAATAAGAATGATGGAAGGTTTCAGAGAGACTGAGGAAAAGAGGAATTAAAGTTAGTGTACAGGTGATTTCAAGGAGTTTTTCCTGTGGAGGGCATTGGAGAGAGAGAGCAGAGAAGGAAATTCCAGGCAAAAACATAGTCAAGGAAACATGTGTTATTTCAGATAAAAGTAATAGCATGCGGGCATATAGATGAAAAGTATGCTAAAGAGAGGAAAAAGGTTTTGATTTAGAAGCGTGTAGTGAGAATTACTGGAGTGGTGCTCTGGAGTTGTCAAGAGGGACTATCTAGCACTGAATTGGAAGAGTTGTCCTTATCAATAATAGGAGGAAGACAGAGTTTATGGGTGCAGGTGCTGCTAAGTGGGTAGATGATTTGGAAATAGTGTTTTACCAGTGCTAAACATGAATTTGTTTGGAAATGGAATTTTAGACATGAAAACCAGTAGGAATTTACAACAATATTCCAAGCGAGAGTACAGAAATAGAAGTCAGAGGTGAATGTTGAAAATGTTACAAAAGTACCCGTGTAGAAATAAGTGACTGAGATGATGTAGGAGGAATAAGAATGAGAAGTGTCGAGGATGACTCCTACTTTGTGGATTCTTTGATGACAATGAAGGTGACATTCCTTCTAATGGAGAGCATAGTGCAAAAGGAACTCTCTTGTTACAGCTAATGATTGCAGTGGGTGATATAATGACTTATTGATATCTATTTATGTTGGATTCATTTTACTGGAGTTCAGAAAAAATACTCTAGGATAAGGAGACAGATTTATGAAGCTCTCATAGGGAGTGAGTGGAGCAAAACATAAGTGTTTAAAGGGTGGAGACCTAATGAGAATGGCTATTTAAAGACAGGCAGAAGCAACAATAAGAAAAAGAAAGTTAACAGTAGCAATATTAGTGAAATATGGATAAAGTCCAGTAATCTAATGAGTTAAATGTGGCAATAATTAGGAACTCATGAAGATATTCTTCCAGAACAGAGTCAGTGGAGTGTTGAAAACAAAATCTTGACCAAACTGTACTATAGAGCAAATGAGAGTAAAGAAAATATAATTCCCCTCCAAATTTTTCATGGTTGTTAGACACTTAGTTCTATGGCTGTAGAAAGCCCCAAATGTCTAGCATAGAAACCAATTCTAGTCTGGCCAGTGTTGCTTAGTGGTTGAGCATCAGCTTATGAACCAGGAGGTCACAGTTTGATTTCCAGTCAGGGCACATGCCCTGGTTGTGGGCTCACTTCCCAGGAGGCAGCCATTCAGTGATTCTCTGTCATCGATTTTTTTTTTCTTTCTCTCTCTCTCCCTATCTCTTCCTCCCTGAAATAAATAATAATATATTAAAAAAACACACAGTTCTATCAGCTGTATTGTTTCAAAGTTATCCCAATTGTATTCAATCTTCATTTGAATAAGCCCAATGGTAACTACATCCACTTTATTGTGATCTTAGAGCCTGTATTTGTCAAAGGCATAGAGAAAATTCACCCTTAGATGTGACAAAGAGGTATAAGATCAGGTATCTTCTTTCTCCCACTCTTTCTATTTGCCTGTTCTTCACATGAACCTCTCCTTATTCTCTATATTAATTAAGCCTCTGTCTCAGGGTATAAAAATCTCAGTTGAAAACGAACTCATTACCACATTGTAATTATTATGGGTATCCGGAAGATTCATCACCCAGAAAATGAAGATGAAATATAAACAAAACTCTGCTGAGTGTGCTTACCTTGCAAGAGGCTTGAACCTTCCTTTTATTCTGTGTTTGGCGTATGACTACTGTTATAATTCCCATTTCAGTACAGACCTCACTGTTTCCTGAACTATATGCACTATATACAGTTGACTGTATTTATTTTTTCCTACTTACACAAATAGAAAGGTATCTATTTTTATACTATATAGAGAGCTACTAGTATGTATATAGATCCATGATATGCAAATTATTTCAAAAATTAACATTCACATTATATTTTAGTTTTTAAAAGGTTTTATAAAACTTTCTTAATAAAGTGTTTTATTTTATGTTTACATTCTCTTGTGTAAAGCAATATTTCCAAGTATAATTACTGTATTTATTTAAATATTGTTCTTTAACATTTAAAATTTACAACAAAGAACTAGTAAACTAGAAATAAATCAGCTCTTTAGTATAGGATATACTTAATTTAGGTGGGTTAATACTGAATATTTACAACAAATAAATTATATAATATGTTAGTATGCATCAAAAATATTTGAGGTTTGCTTTATGTTCATTATTTCTTTCCCTTATCTGCAAGAACTCCATATTCTTCAATTCATTATAGTTCTCCCTGTGTGTTTGTGTATATAATTTTATAGCATCACAAATTTACAGATATTACATATAGAGTCCTCTTAGATTGGTCTTTTGGTACAGTTTTATATCAATCCAAGCACTTTACAAACAATTACTATTTTCCAGAAATCATTTAAATATTATCATCTTCTTGATTTTCTCTATATTGAGACCAATCACCCACTCTAAATAGACAATTAATGGATTGAGTGTGGGAATGGGAAGTAATGAAATCACATAATTATAGTAAAAATAGTGACTATAAAATGATACGTTGAAAGAAAAATAATAAATTCAATAAAAATACATACTGAGAAGTAGATGCTGTATACTTTACTATTTCAAAATATTGGAGATATCTGACTGTGAGAGATAAATTTGCCAACATATAGAACAATTGACAAGTGTAAAACTCAATAAATATGTCTAGATTATCTTTCAGAAATTAATAAATTTATAAATTAATTAAAAACTTGGGTCTAAAAGAAGATAGAAATGTATAGACTCATTATAAGATTTGATGCCATAAGTTTAGCAACAGATCTTGCCCTCTTGACATAAGTAAAGTGAGAAGAGTGAGTTTACAACACTGTTAAGAGTGGTAAGGGGATGAGAAAGTGATGACATTTACATATAAGAACTTAGGTAACATGGGAATAATAATATAATAAGGTATAGAATAGCCTGTGTGAGTAATTTAAATATATACTATCTAAAGAACATCTAAAATACTGTTAACTCCATTGGCATGATTTTTAGCAATTTATAATTTGTAAAACTAAAGCAACAATAAAAACCAGCCCATATAGAAAATAAGTTACTTGATCAATTAAATTATTTAAAACATCTCCATTCATATATTGTTGTGAGCTACTATTAAATTATAGACTATTCCCATCTTTCTGTATTACCGTATATGGATAAATCAAACTCAAGCAATTCCCGTTATTCTGTAGTATGTATTTGTTTCTTGTTAGGAGTCTCTAGTGAATTGTATATGTTTGCCTATAAGAAAGCAATACTTATCATCAAGATAGTATCTGCCAAAGGAAAATTAAAAGGCAAATTTATATATTTAATAATATTTCCTGTTTTAAATCTTTATAAAAATGAAATGAGAGATTGTTACACACATTTAGAAGATACATTAAATCTAATAACTTTAAATGTAAATCTCATTATGTCTGATGTTATAGCCAATTACTCAAAATGAAAAATTAATTCATTACACTATAAGCATTTCCTCAGAAATGGGATATTGTTATGTTTTCTTCAGTTACTTAATTTTACTTTCCTTGTTTTCTCATGGCACTTATTTAATTACATTTGAGCAATTTACATTAAAATGCTAAACAGTTTTTTATGGAAGTTGGAAGAATTAGACCAAAAAAAAAAAGAAAACCAATTAATAAAGCCCTAAGAAGCATTTTGTGTGTGTGTGTGTGTGTGTGTAAGATATATATATGTATATATGTATATATGTATATATTACATAATATATATACTAACTTAGAAGTATTAAATATAATTTTTATTAAAAATTTAAAATTAAATATTTACTAATAACCTCAGTTTTACCAAAATCAACATATAATTTTACTTCTACTTTTATATATTTACTAGAAGCCCAGTGCACAAAATTCATGCATGGGGGTGTGTGTCCCTCAGCCTAGATGTACCTGCTCCAATGTAGGACCCCTCTCCCTATCTAGGACTGCTGGCTCCCAACTGCTCACCTTCCTGTCTTCCTGATTTCCCTTAACCGCTTCTGCCTGCCAGCCTGATCACCCCCTAACCACTCCCCTGTCACCCTGATTGATGCCTAACTGCCCCCCTGCCAGACTGTTTGCCCCTAACTGCCCTCCCCTGCAGGCCTGGGTCCCACCCAACTGCCTTTCCCTGCAGGTCCAGTTGCCCCCAACTGCCCTCCTCTGCTGGCCTGGTTACCCCCAACTGACTTCCCTTGCAGGCCTGGTCCCTTGCAACTGTCTCTCTGGCAGACCTGGTCCCTCCTAACTGTCCTCCCCTGCTGACCATCTTGAGTCCACATGGGGGCAGTCATCTTTGACCATATGGGGCCACCCATCTTGTATATTAGAGTGATGATCAATCTGCATATTACTCTTTTTTTAGATAGGATAGATGCCTGGTGCATGGGTGGGGACAGGCTAGTTTTCCCTGAAAGGTGTCCTGGATCAGGGTGGGGGTTCCCTTGGGGCATGGGGTGGCCTGGGTGAAGGGCCTGTGGTGATTTGCAGGCTGGTCACGTCCCCTGGCAACCTAAACAGAGGCCCTGGTATCTGGGATTTATTTATCTTCTATAATTGAATCTTTGTAGCCTTGAATGGAGACCTGGGCCCACCAGGGAAGACAGAAAGCCTGGCTTCCTCCATTGCCTGGGAAACCCAAGCCTCCTGCTCTCTCCATGGCTACAGCCATCTTGGTTGGGTTAATTTGCATACTTGATCCTGATGGGCTGGTGGGTGTAGTGGAGGTATGGTCAATTTGCATATTACTATTTTATTGGATAGGCTTTGTCAATTATAAAATGAGTGCATATGTTATTTTCTAAGGGGAGGAAGTATTGCTCCTTAAGTTCCAAATACATATAATTTTACTACATTTTATATGCACTTGAATAAAAGTTAATATTCAGAAATGTGTTCTCAAACTTTTATTCAAGCAATGTTCTAGTTTCTATTAATCATCCTAAAATGGTACCTAAAGAACAAAAGTTTTCTTTCAGAAGTAAAGAAATGTATTATTTTTCTGACCTTGCTTACCATGTCACTCAGCTTCAAGATAAATAAATCTAGCTTATCAGTCTACTTTTTTATGTTGAATATAATCATGGAAAATTTTCAAGTTAGCATTATGTAAAACCATTACGTATGGCAACAAAGTTACTAGTCCCAATATTCACTGAGATGCAAATAGACATGTAAGCATACCTACCTTACATATTTAATTAATTTAATAATTTACTTGTCTAAGAAAATATGCTTTGGCAAACTGTATTTTTGATATATTAGTACTAAATAAACTGACATGTCTGTGCATTGAAGATTATATAACAAGGTGCCTTGTCACATTATATGATGTATGTGTGGATGTAGGGTATATAACCTATACATTAATAAACTTCCCATTGACATTAACAAATGAGCTTCTTGTATATAGAATGATTATGAAACCTTTCCATCTCCTTTGAAGGGCAAAAAGAAAATGTAGGCACATACCCACAAAATGTCCCATGTAGGTTTGATCACCTACAGCTAAAAGTATGTACAAGCCAGTCATAATTATCTGAGCAATTCTCTCATTCTGATCCTTACTTCTAGTTTTCCAACCAAATAAATAAATAAACACTCTTGTCAAATATACAATTAAAATTTTATTACTTATAAAAACATGTATAATATTTTGCTTTTATTTTAAAATTTTATTTTATTTATTGATTGATTAACAGGAAAAAGTATCTTGTGCAAAATATTATTCTCTTGACACTACATTTTATCACTTAAAAATTAAGTTATTTTCTGCCCTAGCTTGGTTTGGCTCAGTAGAGTGAGTGTCAGCCTACAGACTGAAGGGTCCTGCATTTGATTCTCGTCAAGGGCACATGACCAGGTTGTGGGCTACATCCCTATTAGGGGGCTTGCAGGAGGCAGCCAATCAATGATTTTCTGTCATCATTAATGTTTCTCTCTCTCTCTTTCTCCTTTTCTCTCTGAAAGCAATAAATTTTTTTAATGTTATTTTCTGTATAAATGGAAATGTCATTTCATCTTGGAGAAGCATAACTTTTCCCTGAGAGTAATTATGTGAACACACCCTGTTGCATGGCAAGAATGTTTTCCCATTTTTACAAAGGACCACATATCAGTACATTCTTATGACACAGGGTAAACTCTGTAAGTGTATGTAACCATATTATCCCATAGTAAATAAGTTGGCTGTTTTAGACTCTAGTGCAAATTTTCCTAGAAGGGGCAAGGGTTTCACAATTGCATCTCTTGGTAATAAAACTTATTGAAAAATTAATTGTTTGTTTGAATTAGGTCATCCTAACTGAGGTGATTAAAAGAAAGGGACCAAAATAGTGCCTGACAAATAATTCACCATAAAAACAAGAGTGAATTTGTGCATCTGCCACTTCATTGTGGATAGTTGGATGCTGAAGAGTAATTATTTGGTCACGGAATGGATTAGTGTAATGCACAGAGCTGTTCACCACATGTTGGGAAAGAAAATGAGCCTCTGTGGTGTGTGGCTCATCTGTGAATGGGTAGTACCAATAAGTAAGATTGGGGACTTGATAGTTTTAGTATGAGACAATCTTCACCATGTGGTACTTGGAAAGAGTGACCTCCTTATGTTTGAGGGCCACAATGTCTTGACTAACTGACAAGATAATTGCCCTATATATTCAGACTCACAAGCCAGAGATGAATGAGAGCAGGCTTCAACAGCAGTGGCTGCCGGACACACTTGCTCATAATGTCTCATACCAGAAGCACCCACCATGCTGCTGCTTTGAATTCATCTGGAAGACAGCAGTAATCATCAGGCTAGTGAAAAGATTAGCAAAAGCTGTTTCTCTGTGATGCAAGAAGTCTATCTCATTTTCTGTTTCCCACATACAATTATGAATCTATGTAAGAACATTTAAGAGTCCTTGAAAATAATTTTTAAAGAGAAATTCAGGTAAAGATTAGATTTCCAACAAAGCATACAGTTTCAGTATTAAAAGAAAGGTGAAACTACTATTTTGTTCAAATTTGTGAGAACCTAAATCATAGAATTTTATCATTGATTCATTTAAATCATATTCAGCACATAGTCTATGGCAAGCAATGCAATAAATATTAGCTTAGATACAGAAATATTAACAAATGTCCTATTTGTAGAGAGAATGAAATGTAAAGGATTAGGAGTAACTATGAGTTTATGTTAATTTACTTTTCACAATCTTTCAATAGCATGTGTTTTTTTAAGAACTATTATTAACGTGTCCAATCTGATATTCCAAATAGAGTAGACAACAACATGTAATTATTTTCACCTTGGGTTGCCACTATAGCACAATTATTTTTAGAAGAAATTTAACAATGTGTATTAGCAGTCTCAAAAGTCAGTGTTGAATCAGAACCTAGAAATTACTCCCAAGGTAATGATTAAGAGGTTAGATAAAAATTTACATCTTTATTCAGTTAAAATATCATAAATATTCAATAAAAGTTATTGTATTTTTTCAGAAATAGGATATAGTATTATATAAAAATTAAAATTTTATTTCATTTAGAAATATAATTATTTTTTAAAATCATTTAAGTTGATAAAATAACATTTAAAAAATTCACACACATAGGAGACATCATGGAAGTATTGATTGTTATTTCTTATCATCTATGTTTCTAAATATTGATGTAATTAAAATATTAATTTGTATTAAGATATAATTATAACTTGTATGAGTTAAAAAATAAAGTTATAGGTATCCACTTCACTTTTACAAATTACATACATCAGTACCTGTTTTTTTCTAACCAAAAGAAGTCTAAAGAGGATTTTGGTTTTATTAAAAAATAAATTTAAAAAAAGGTGTAGAGCAAAAATAGTGCTCAGCCTTTGTTTTGCAGTTAGACATGACAGAGGTAGTGATTACCCAGCAGGGAGCATAGCATGTCAAGCTCCTTCCTAAGGAACCACACTCAGCGTCTCAGCATCAGGTTGCCACAGCTTTGCATCATGTCTGTGAGCATCAGAGATTTATCTCGGTTTATTTTGTGCATCATGAACAATATTTGTCATCAGGTAATTGCTTCTTCACCTTCCTCCACCTCAACTTATGGAAGGGTTCACAAGAAGACTCTACTTTTAGATAAGGGGGTAAGCAGTCTAATTAATAGCAGAGCTTAGGTAAGGGGCCTGATGGATTCTATTATCTTTGCTAGTAATATCTAAGGTTCTGAATTTCCTGGGCTGAAGCCAAGTTTGATTTCCAGTCAGGGCACATACCTAGGTCACAGGTTGGATCCCAGTTTAGAGCATGTAAGGCAGGCAACCCTTCAATGTTTCTCTCTCCCATACTGGTAGATGTTTCCTTCCCTTCCTCTCTCTCTGAAAGTCAATGAAAACATATTTTTGAGATGAGGATTTAAAAATCATTTAAAGTTGGGAAATATGGAAGAGGAAATTACTGATATGTGTCTATGGAAGCCAACATAAATTTATTATTATTTTTAATTTAGTGACTCAACATACACAGGATAAAAATAATTAAAACTATTCTAATCAGCCAGATATCATACATACTATAATGTTTATAGTGAAATTATCTCTATTTTTAAAATGATCCCATCATTAACAGTATAAGGATATTTTCAGGTTATGAAGACATTATCTTCAGAACAATTAGTAACCCATTTAATGTGCTAAAGTGATTCTTCACTATTCATCATCGAGTTCCAATGTCTTTTGTGGTCGCCATCCAAACATTGCACCATGCATGGAATATTAATGTTTAAAGAGAGTGGAAATAATTATTGGTTTTATAAAAATGAAATTATGAATAAGCTATTTCATACAATGTAGTGATAATGAATATCAAGATATTACAATTAAATTTTCTTATTCTCCTTCACTTATTTTAATTTCAACTTTTTATAAGATTTGATTATATTTATTTTAGATTACATTAAAACCACATTGAGGTTAATTAGGAAACATCATCATAAGGAACACCATCTCAAATTTTTGAAGGATTAATCATGCTACTGCTCATACTGGAAACTATACTATTATTTTGGATTATGCTAGGGTGATATATAAATGATATGTTCTTTCAACATGTCTGTAATGCATTTCATACAAAAATAAGCTTGAAGTTGAAGGTTAAAAATGAGATTGAATCGAATAATCTTAGTTGGGACTGAAATGCCAGCAAAGGCAATACAGAACTATCCTTGAGTTGGTCTCAGCAACCTGCAGGCCTATAATGATCTAAATGAGTAAGCAGTTAAAGAGATAAAAATGAGCTAATGATTTTGCAATGAGCTCTTAAGCAAAATTCTGTAAAGTAGTAGAGCTCACAAAATAATCTTGAGACAATATCTTTCTTAATGTATTAAATTGCATGGATTTTTCTGTATTAGTCTATGGAGTTGGTGACAAATTTTGTCATTTTTTTAGATAAAACAGTAATAGTGCATGTGTTAGTATTGTTTGGTGGGAGGGTTTCTTTCTGTTGTATTATTATGTAATAAAATCAGATATAAAATTTCTTAGACAAGAAGTATAATCTATTGACTGAGTAAAGAGTTAGGTTAAATAATGTATAATTATGTGTTTTAACAAGGATAAAAGACAAAAAATGGGAGAATCATAGTAGAAATTAATAAAAACATATATGAGGACTCAAACACTTTTCCCCCAGATTTGTATGTCCTCACATTCTTTTTTAAAAATTGTCTTTATTGATTAAGAGGTTACATATGTGTCCTTATTCCCTCATTACCTCCCATCCCCCCACTCATGCCCTTCCCCTCAATTGTCAGTGCCCATTGGTCAGGCTTATATGCATGCATACAAGTCCTTTGGTCGATCTCTCCTCCTTATCCCCACCCTCCCTACCATTCCTCTGAAGTTTGATGGTCTGATCAATGCTTTTCTGTCACTGGATCTGTATTTGTTCATCAGTTTATGTTGTTCATTATATTCCATAAATGCGTGAGATCATGTGATGTTTATCTTTCTCTGACTAGCTTACTTCACTTAGCATAATGCTCTCCAGTTCTATCCATGTTGTTGCAAATGGTAGGAATTCCTTCTTTTTTAGAGCAGTGAAGTATTCCATTGTGTAGATGTACCATGGTTTTCTGATTTAGCCATCTGCTGATGGGCACTTTGGCTGTTTCCAAATCTTAGCTATGGTACATTGTGCTGCTCTGAACATAGGGGTTCATATATTATTTCTGAATGATGTTTCTAGCCTTTTGGGATATATTCCTAGAAGTGGTATTACTGGGTCAAATGGCAGTTCCATTTTTAGTTTTATTGAGGAAACTCCATACTGTTCTCCACAGTGGCTTCACCAATCTGCATTCCCACCAAAAGTGCACGAGGGTTCTTTTTTCTCCACCTCCTTGCCAGCATTTATTGTTTGTTGATGTGTTGATGATAGCCATTCTGACAGATGTGAAATGGTATAGCATTGTCATTTTGATTTGCATCTCTCAGATAATTAGTGACTTTGAGGATGTTTTCATGTGTCTCTTGGTCTTCTATATGTCTTCTTTCAAAAAGTTTCTATTCAGGTCCTTTGCCCATTTCTTGATTGGATTGTGTATCTTCCTTTTGTTGAGTTGGATGAGTTCCCTGTAAATGGAGATTAAACCCTTATCAGTGACAACATTGGCAAATATATTCTCCCATACAATGGGCTTTCTTGTTATTTTGTTGATGGTTTATTTTGCTGTAAAAAAAGCTTTTTATTTTGATGTAGTTGCATTTCTTTATTTTCTCTTTAGCTTCCATTGCCCTAGGAGCAGTATCGGTAAGAAATTGCTTCGGCATATGTCTGAAATTTCTCTGCCTGTGGATTCCTCTAGTATTTGTATGATTTTCCATCTTATGTTTAAGTCTTGTATCCATTTTGAGTTATTTTTTGTGTATGGTGTAAGTTTGTGGTCTAGTTGCATTATTTTGCATGTATTTGTCCGATTTTCCCAATACCATTTATTGAAGAAACTGTCTTGACTCCATTATATGTTCATGCCTTCTTTGTCAAATATTAATTGAGTATAGTAGTTTGGATCTATATCTGGATTCTCTATTTGATACTATTGGTCTATATGTCTTTTCTTATGCCAGTACAAGGCTGTTTTGAGAATAGTGGCTTTGTAATACAGCTTGAAATCTGGTATTGAGAACCCACCTATTTTGTTCTTCTTTCTCAGGATTGCTGCAGCTATTGGGGGGTCTTTTTTTATTCCAGATGAATTTTTGGAGAGTTCTTTCTAGGTCTGTGAACTATACCATTGGTATTTTAATGGGGAGTGCATTGAATCTATAGATTGCTTTGGGTAGTATGGACATTTTGATGATGTTGATTCTACAATCCATGAACACGGTATGTTCTTACATCTGTTTATATCTTCCTCAATCTCTTTTTTCAGTGTCCTGTAGTTTTTTGCATATAGGTCTTTTACCTCTTTAATTAAGTTTATTCCTGGATATCTTAATTTTTTTTGGTACAATGGTAAATGGCATTGCTGTTTTAGTCTCTCTTTCTGTAAGTTCACTATTGGTGTATAGAAATGCCATAGATTTCTTGGCCTTAATTTTGTATCCTGCTACCTTGATGAATTCATTTATCAAGTCTAATAATTTTTTCATGGAGTCTTTAGGATTTTCTATGTACAGTATCATGTTATCTGAGAATAAGGACAACTTTACTTCTTCTTTTCCAATTTGGATGCCTTTTATTTCTTTTTCTTGTCTGATAGCAATGGCTAGTACTTACAGTAAATACTATGTTGAACAAGAGAGGTGACAGAGGGCATCCCAGGCTTGTTCCTGTTCTTAGGGTAAATGGCGTTAGTTTTTGTCCATTGAGTGTGATGCTGGCTGTGGATTTGTCATATATGGCTTTTATGATGTTGAGGTATGATCCTTCTATTTCCACCTTGCTGAGAGTTTTTATCAAGAAGAGATGTTGGATTTTGTCAAATGCACTTTCTGCACCAATTGTTATGACTATGTGATTTTTCCCCTCAATTTGTTTATGTGATGTGTCATGTTTATTGATGTGCAAATATTGTACCATCCTTGCATCCCTGGAATAAATCCTGCTTGGTCATGGTATATGATCTTTCTGATGTACAGCTGGATCCAATTGCTAGAATTTTGTTGAGGATTTTGGCATCTCTGTTCATGAGGGATATTGGCCTGTAATTCTCTTTCATTTTATTGTCTTTATCTGGTTTTAGTATTAGCATAATGCTGGCTTCATAGAATGAGTTTGGAAGTGTTTCTTCCTCTTGAATTTTTTGGAATAGTCTGAGGAGGATGGGTTTAATTCTTTGAATGTTTGGTATAATGCTTCTGTGAAGCCATCTGGACCTGGGCTTTTGTTTGCTGGAAGCTTTTTAATGACTGCTTCAATTTCTTTCATAGTTATCTGCCTATTGAGATTTTTAGAATCTTCCTGATTGAGTTTTGGATGGTTATATTTTTCTAGAAATATGTCCATTTCCTCCAGGTTGTCTAGTTTGTTGGAATAGAATTGTTCATAATATTTTTTAACAATTCTTTGTATTTCTGTGGCATCTGTTGTTATTTCACCTCTATCATTTCTGATTTTGTTATTTTGAGTCCTCTCTCTTTGCTTCTTGGTGAGCCTGGCTAGAGGTTCATCAATCTTGTTTATACTTTCAAAGAACCAGGTCTTGGTTTCATTGATCTTTTGTGTGGTTTTGTGTGTGTGTGTGTGTGTGTGTGTGTGTGTGTGTGTGTTTGTCTCTGTCATTTATTTCTGCTCTAGTCTTTATATCTCCTTCCTTCTGCTTACTCTGGGATTTTCTTGTTGCTCTCTTTCTAATTCTTTAAGTTCTAGAGTTAGATGATTTACTATCATTTTTCCTTATTTTTGAGGTAGGCCTGTAGAGTGATAAACTTCCCTCTCAGGACTGCTTTTATTATTCTGAGTTCACAAGTCCGGACTCAAGTTCGGACACCCTGCCTTGCATGGGTGTGGGATCTGGTTACAGAAGACCACCTCCCTAAGGATGAGCAGAGAGGCTCAAATTAAGCTCAATGTCCCTGCCTGAGTGTGAAGACTAGTCATGGGAAACAAACTTCCTGTGCCCAACACCAAAACTCAAAGTCAGGCAGAGTCGCCACTGCTTTGTGTATGCAGAAAGCTTCATTGTTAGGCTGGGGTCTGATGATTTCTATGTTGCTGCTGCAAGGGTGGCGGGGGAGGGTGATTGGTTTTGTGACTCACAGAAATCTGTGCTGGGTGCCTGGAGTCTTAGTGTCCCTGGGTCTGCAGTAGTGATCGTAGGAATTTTACCAGAGTGGCTATAGGGTCCTGGTTTGCTTCTGCAACCAAACTGGGTAGTGGCGAGGCTGGGATTCTAGTCTCAAGCAGTTCTGTTCTTCAAGATGGCATGGTCTCTGTGCCGCTGGTGTCCTCCCTAGGGTGTTCACAGTGGCTGCAGGGTTTTGCCATCTAAGACTGCCTGAATTGGCAGCCCCCTGGAAGAACTGCAGTGTCAAACTGTCCCTATTTCACTCACACACACACCCACACACATCCACACACACCTCTATTACTCCCTCATTCTCTCACACACTTTCCTTCCCTACCTTCCTACTGGTCGCCATCTTGCCTTCTCCCCCTTACATTCTTAATGAACTCTAAATACCTCAACCATAAAGATTACATGTGAGAAAGAAGGCTGGTTAGTCAAGCAATGAGTGGTTAGTGTGATAGAATTAAAATTATCCTAAAGATTTCATATGACAGATTGGAAAAAATCAGTTTACTGTTCTTTATTCCAAAAATTGTTGATTATTCAATTTCTTGCCAGCTATGGATAATTTTAGGTTGTGATAGTAATGAAAAAGGATGTAGGGGCAGCAAGACTGGGTTCACTGGAGTCAATAGGAATTTAGTAAGGGGGCAGAAATAACATTTGGGGCGTAAGTCTTGCAAGAACCGCAGTAGGAAGTTTTTAGTCCTTGGGATGTTCCATGGTGGATCATTGTCAGGCATGCACAGCCCCTTATACTTGTTGCTATCAGTGTTATCAAGCAGTACTTTGATTGATGTTTTTTCTTGGCTTCTTTCTTACCTTGATTTAGTGATTTTTCAAGGACCAAGTGTTTCTGTGAATCTTCACAACCTATTATCATTAATTACAGATACTTCATGAATGTCCAAATACTGACATTTTTCAAATCACATTTTAAAGACAATTGATTATGTAAATCTTCAGAGATTTTAATGCTACAAGAAGAAAAATATAAGCAGGACCCAATACCAATTTGAAATTAAAGTTAACACCTTACACTACTGAGAAACAAATAGGAAGTCATTGGCAAAGGAAGAATTATAATAATGAATGTGAAATTAGAAATGAGTCATATTCCAGGAACTATTTGTTCAAGAGGTAAATAACGTATTTGCTTTACAAATCACCTTCAACTAATCAAAGTACATAGCCTTGTGCTGTGCAAAACAAATTATGTTACTGACATCTAGCATGTCAATATTAAAAAATTTGAGTTGCTCAGACTGTGTGTATTTGCTTAAAAAGCAAAACTAACTTATTTTACTAGACTGTAATAATATGTAAAATGTGACTAAAGTAATTACATGGTGGTTTTATATTTTTGCCTAAAGGTTCTATAAATAATTAGGGAGAACCTGCTATGAAATGTCCAGATAAACTCATTTCTCTTCCAAAGAGGAGCTAAAGATATCTATATATGTGCTCTCAACATTATGAGAAAAGAGAAATAAGGCATTATGTAGTAAACTTTTAAAGCATTGGGAATCAATACTATTCTTCTTGAAGTTTCTGTGGTTTTCCAAATCTGTATATAAAAAGTAAAACAGAAAGACATGATAAAGATGCAAGAAATATTTACTCAAAATCCCAACTTAAAAGTTTTAGCTTTGCATTATTAAAAAAAAATCTAATTTAAAACAAAAGTAATAATCCCCTATAAATGTACCATTTTCTTTTTTAAATTTATTTTTATTGGTTTCAGAGAGGAAGAAAGAGAGAGAGAGAGATACTTCAGTGATGAGAGAGAATCATTGATTGGCTACCTCTGCATGCTCCTTAATGGGGATCCAGCCCTCAACTCCTGGCATGTGCCCTGATCAGGAATCGAAAGAAAGGTGATCTTGTTCATAGGTTAATGTTCAACCACTAAATACCACCAGCTGGGCATGTATACCACTTTCTAAAACAAAGAAAATAACAGTTATAAGACAAAATATCTGGAAAGATATTGATTGTGTTATTTGTTTAAACAGGTCTTATAGTTTAACTTGACCAGATTTATAACATAGTTTTTATAACAGTTTAAATTTTTTCTAGGTTTTAATGACAAAAATCTTAAGTCCCAAAAATTGCAACATTAGTTATGTATTACATTTCATTCTAAATAGAAAATGGCTTGGTCTTAAGGATAATTGTTACAGCTTGGATATCTTACAATAGACTTTTATATGAAGCACTAGTACTATTTATTTTATTCAAGGAATGAAAATAACTTTCCTAGAATATACTCAGGTATAAAATGTGTATATATATCATTGTTAAATGGGATCAAATCAGACAGTCTAGATTTCCCAGACCATAAAATCTATGACATGAGAAAGAAACTGATTGAACTTCTAAATATCAGTTTACAGATCTAATTATTCATTTATGTTTGACATTTTCAAAACTTTGAATAAACACCTTCAGTCACTTTTCTAGGGACAATCTTACACCTCCAGTAAAATAGCAGTATTAATCTTTTATTTGTAGTTGGATTATTCTGTTAATCATCATGTATTCATAATTAGATCTTATACTTAATGAGACTCTAGCATTGTTTTCATTTTATGAATAATAGTGGAATATTTATCAAATTCTGAAATCATAGTTTAAATGTAAAAGAAAGCATGAAAGCAATTGAGTTACACTTGTTTTGTTTCCATAAAGAGTACCAAAATAAACATTTCCTATTTTATTTGTTAGGATTTATTTAGTTGAAAAAA
This sequence comes from Lasiurus cinereus, assembly GCA_011751065.1. Classification (NCBI taxonomy): domain Eukaryota; kingdom Metazoa; phylum Chordata; class Mammalia; order Chiroptera; family Vespertilionidae; genus Lasiurus; species Lasiurus cinereus. Next base: position 61,926,416 of record JAAGEH010002531.1, read on the forward strand.
AATAACTATGTAAGTTCCAGATAAAGAAGGAAAGTAGATGACTTCTGTGATTTGAAGTTTTTGTGATTTTCAAAATCTGTATATAAAAAATAAAACAGAAAGACAGAAAAGATGCAAGAAATATTTGCTCAAAATCCCCAACTTAAAAAGATAAATTTTACTCTGTAAATTGCAAGAGCAATAACAGATAGCAATAGTCTAAGTCGCTCTTCCCTACATATTTCCCATTTGACCATTCTATTTCCATTAAATTAACTAATCACCTTCCTGGGGTGAGAATTTCATGCTTCAAATATGGTTGATTAAAGATTAGTATTCCTGGTAGTTGGTCACCTGCTTCATCATTAGAGTTCAAGGGCTGTGGCCGCTCAGATAAATGAGCACTGCAAAGACCTCTGAATATTTTAAATGCATGGGTTGTTTCCCTGCTCTCCACATGTCGAAAATTGCCCAGTATGCTCACATAGTGTGTTTTTCCCCCTTTGTGCCATTCTCAAGATACTGTTACTTAGCACACATTTAAAAAGTATAATCAAACTATTTTGACTGCATTTTAATTTAAAATTAAACCACAGAGTAGAGGCTTATTGTGCTGTATTTTCATCGGCAAATATATTTTTGAAAATGTGCTTACAAGGTAGATAAGCAAAAAAAGGTAGCGCTCTCATGTAACAGGAAATTATTTTTCTGAAATTAACTTGAGAAGTCATCTACTTCCCTTCTCTTCCCATTAGGAATAAATACTTAAATATCACAGAAAGTCATATTTTAAAATCTTCAAGGAAGAAATGTCACATATCAGTGTTTGTAAAGCATTGCAGTCCTTTGTATAGTTGCCTTAATGTTTTAAGAGATACGTATGAAAATGTTTTATAAATAGGTTTGTCAGGAATGTGTCAATATTTTTTTCCCAACATCCTAAATAACTGTATTGAACTACCAGTAACAGATGGGAGTTTTGGTATCCTGTCTTCCCAACTTCCTGCTAAGACGACAATTGAGGAAGACACATTAACTCTTTCAAGCCAACAGAATATCATTTGGCACACATCTGAAAGAGTCAACAGGTGACAGGTGATAAAAATAAACCGCTTCCCAGGAAGACTCTATGTATTTGTCTGCCTGCCTAAGTACCTCGGTAACCCACAGTAAAGAATTAGACAGAAAAAACTCCCCATTTTTCTAATTATTTTAAAGCAGTAGCTGCTTTATAATTACACTAGAGGCCCAGTACAGGGGTGTGTTTCCTTAGGCCTGGCTGGAGATCGAAGCAGGAGCGTCTGGCGTGGAAGGGCAGATCCCAGCTGGCTCTGGGCCTGGGGCAGCACCTGGGTCCCCAGGCCCCCACACACCGCCCTCTGCCGGAGTCATCAGGCCCCTGCCCGGCTCCATGGGTGCCTGGGAGCCAGGCGGCTGCTCCACCCCCCACAGTTGCCACCACTGGTTCTGTCTGTAGGACAATCGGCAGGGGGATTGAGCCCTGCTCACACTGGCCTTGGCCTGGCGCCGCCCGCTCACCTGCTCCACCATCTCATCAGGGCCCATCAGCCTGACAGCGCCTCCATGGCTGCCTGCTGCCAGTGTAGCATCTGCCGACACTGGCCATGTTCCATGCCGGACCCTGGTGGTCAGTGCACATCACAGAGAGTGGTTGAAATCCCAGTCAAACTCCTGGTCCAGGGGCCAATTTGCATATTAGGCTTTTATTATATAGGATAACAGTTATTTAAAACTCAGCTAAACCAAGAAAAATATCAAGTAGTAAATTCTGAGATAGAATTAGAAATAGAAAATGCTTAAACATTAACTGAAGTTTATCATAATATTATTTATATTAATACGAGAGGCCCAACACACAGAATTCATGCACAGGTAGGGTTCCTAGGCCAGGCCTGTGATTAAAGCTGATCTTCCCCAGCTGCTGGCAGTTGGCTCTGCCCCCCCACTGCCAACTCTGGTAGCCCTCCGTGTGGGGGACAATCGGGCCCCCACAATCCGGCACCCACCTTGGTCTGGCACTGCCAGTGTCTGCCACCACCCACCCCTGGTTCCCTATTCTCCATTGGGTGATTGGAGCCTGCAGGCTGGGAGCAGGTGCAGTTTACTCATATTTGTATTGCGAATAATGAATTATCACATATAAATGCATTTAGTGGGCATGTGCTAAGAAAATTGTGTCCCTAGACAGCGCTTTTAGGTTTTCCTTCCATTAATTTCAAGAAATAGCCTCAAGATAAATTAAAAAAAAAAACAACTTTCTTAAAAAGTTCAGTTCAACTCAATTGATTCAACTCATTATTAAAAAATGAAGAGTTGTCATGCAATGCTTAGACTATGGCTAGTGTATTAAAGCAAAACATCCTCTTAAAAGTGTGATTGCTATGAGCTGTCCTATATAAGAAAGGGTAATATGCAAATTATACCCTTAACTGGGAGTTTGACCAGAGCTTGACTGGGGTGTGGGGTGGCTCACCAGCTGCCAAGGACCCCTCACCCAAGCTGGCCCCGTCCCCGATCAGCACCCCTCACACCAATTGGAGACAGGGCTGGCCAATCAACCTCTTGCGTTCCTTTCCCCAGGCCAGATCCCACCTACTCATGAATGCATGAACGGGGCCTCTAGTTTTACTTACAAGTGAAATAAAAGTTAAAATTTGGGCACTTCAAATTTAGGGAAAATAGTTAAAAATAAGTATAATTCAGCATGAAATATATTTAGTAATATATTATATATCTATATATTTTAGCCCTTTGAAAATATATTTATTCAATATTTAAAATGGTGTTTAATCTTAGTAGCTCACCTTTTATTATTATAAATAAGCATCTTTAAAATATAAAGCTTGCTTATTTGATATTTATTATATATAAATAGTTATCATTTTTACTGAACCTCTCTTATTCCTACAGTTCTTCTCATAAACTCCCTCCTTTCACAGGAATCCTCTATTATTTTTTACATGTGTAGACTGGAAGAATTTAGGATCCAGAGAATTTTGAAAAATCAAGCCAAACTTACTTATTTCATCTTTCTCTCCCTATTTATGAATAATTCTTTCCTTATTTACATTTGGAATATTTAAGCTGGGAATATCTATATTATTATTCTTTTATTTCATTGAGAAAGAGCTTTCTTTGTGATTCTGGAACATGCATCTGTGTAAGTTACTAGGGAATTTCAGGAGCTAAAACACTCTTAGCATCATGTATGCCTAGTGTGAGAAGGACCCTCATAGAAATTATGTCTTTTCAATTCATTTTTTCCTTAACATATTCAGACTTCCAGTCTCATTAACATGGAACCTGTATGACTAAAGTAATACAAGATGAATAAATTATTAAGAAAATCAAAGTTATCTGTTATCTGTTTCTCTTAGCAGTAATCTGCTGCCTTTCAGAAATTGTGTGCATTTGTATGTAAGCTCTTTTTAACTGAGCAAGCTGTTTAAGATCAAGTTTTTATTAGAGGAAGGAATTAGGTATTTATTATTTAAAAATAATGGAAATTAATGATACACCATGATCTGGAAAAAGTCTCCTTGGACAGAGGAGGGAGAACAAAAAGAGAGAAACACCAGTAACATTTCAGATTTTTATTTTATCTATAAAATGCCATTAAAATGCTGCACAATACTTGTAAAAATTTTATAACAGTGACTACATTTTCCTTGCTGTGAAAGCAGAACTTTCCATGACATAATTTTTATTTAGCTAAAGAATATCTTAAGTGTTTTCCAAAATAGTATATTCTTTATAATAGAAACATATGCCTCAATATAAAACTTTGGAAAAAATGGCTCCTTCTAAAAATAAAACTTTTTCCAGTTTGTATGTTTGATGATAAAAAGTAAATAAACCTTTGAAAACCATTTAATTGAAGTGTTCTCAAAGGATCTTAGGCTATGTAGTTATTTTAAGTATATATATATTTTTTTTCATTTTCTTTTTTTTAATTGTGTTACATGTATACATATCTTCCCATTACCCCCCTCCCTCCCAGGCATACCCCAACCCCCCAGTGTTTATGTTCATTGGTTATGCTTATATGCATAGATACAAATCATTTGATTGATCTCTTATCTACCCCACCTCTCCTTAATCTTCCTGCTATAATATCACAGTCTGTTTGATGCTTTACTGCCTCTGTATCTATCCTTTTGTTCATCAGTTTACAATGTTCTTTATTATCCACAAATGAGGGAGAGCATGTGGTGCTTCTCCTTCATTGACTGGCTTATTTCACTAAGCATAAGGCTCTCCAGTTCCATCCAGATTGCTGCAAATGGTAAGAGTTCCTTCTTTTTAATGGCAGCATAGAATTCCATTGTGTAGATGTACTACAGTTTTCTGATCCACTCATCTGCTGACGGGCACCTAGGATGTTTCCAAACTGTAGCTATTGTAAATTGTGCTGCTATGAACATAGGGGTGCATAAATCCTTTCTGATTGGTGTTTGTAATTTTTTAGGATAAATTCCTAAGAGTGGGATTGCTGGGTCAAATGGGAGATCCATTTTTAGTTTTTTAAGAAAACTCCATACTATTCTCCACAGTGGCTGCACCAGTCTGCATTCCCACCAACAGTGAACAAGGGTTCCTTTTTTTCCGCATCCTCGCCAATACTTGTCGTTTGTCGATTTGTTGATGATTGCCATTCTGACAGGTGTAAGATGGTATCGCATTGTCGTTTTGATTTGCATCTCTCAGATAATTAGTGATTTTGAACATGTTTTCATGTGTCTCTTGGCTTTCCTTCTGTCATCTTTCGAAAAGTTTCTATTTAGGGCTCTTGCCCATTTTTTTTTATTGAATCGATTATCTTCCTTTTATTAAGTTGTATAAGTTGGCTGTAGATGTTGGAGATTAAACCTTTATCAGTGATAACATTTGCAAATATGTTCTCCAATACCGTGGTCTTTCTTGTTGTTTTGTTTTTGCTGTGAAAAAGCTTTATATTTTGATGTAGTCCCATTTGTTTATTTTTTCTTTAGCTTCCATTGCCTTTGGAGCAGTATCAGTGAAGAAGTTCTTTCGGCATATTTCTGAGATAGTGCTGCCTATGAATTCCTCTATTATTTTTATGATTTCCCTTCTAATGTTTAAGTCCTGTATCCATTTTGAGTTTATTTTTTATTTGGTGTAAGTTGGTGGTCCAGTTTCATTTTTTTGCATATATCTGTGCAAAAAGCTTCCGGCAAATAAAAGCCCGGGACCAGATGGCTACACAGGAGAGTTTTACCAAACATTCAAGGAAGAATTAAAACCTATTCTCCTCAGACTATTCAAAAACATTCAAGAAGAAGGAACACTTCCAAACACCTTCTATGAAGCCAGCATCACCCTAATACCAAAACAAGATAAAGACAACACAATGAAAGAGAATTATAGGCCAATAACTCTCATGAACATAGATGCCAAAATCCTCAACAAAATTCTAGCAAATTGGATCCAGCAGTACATCAGAAAGATCATACACCATGACCAAGTAGGATTCATCCCAGGAATGCAGGGATGGTACAATATCCACAAATCAATAAATGTGACATATCACATAAACAAATTGAGAGATAAACATCACATAGTCATATCAATTGATGCAGAAAAAGCATTTGACAAAATCCAACACTCTTCCTTGATAAAAACTCTCAGCAAAGTGGGAATAGAAGAATCCTACCTCAACATCATAAAAGCCATATATGATAAACCCACAGCTAACATCATACTCAATGGGCAAAAACTAAAACCATTTCCCCTAAGAAGAGGAACAAGACAGGGATGCCCACTCTCACCTCTCCTGTTTGACATAGTACTGGAAGTATTAGCCATTGCAATTATACAACAAGAAGAAATAAAAGGCATCCAAGTTGGAAAAGAAGAAGTAAAGCTGTCCTTATTTGCAGATGACATGATATTGTACATAAAAAACCCAAAGGATTCCATTCCAAAACTAATTGACTTAATTAATGAATTCGGCAAGGTAGCAGGATACAAAGTTAATGCCAAGAAATCTGTGGCATTTCTGTACACTAATAGTGAAATTACAGAAAGAGAGACTCTAAAAGCAATCCCATTTACTATCGCACCAAAAAAATTAAGATACCTAGGAATAAACCTATCTAAAGAGGTAAAAGACCTATATGTAGAAAACTACAGGACACTGAAAAAAGAGATAGAGGAAGACGTTAACAGATGGAAGAGCATACCATGCTCATGGATTGGGAGAATCAACATCATTAAAATGTCCATACTACCCAAAGCAATCTATAGATTCAATGCACTACCCATTAAAATACCAATGACATACTTCACAGACCTAGATTCATCTGGAACAAAAATAGACCACGAATAGCCACAGCAATTCTGAGAAAGAAGAATAAAGTAGGTGGGATCTCAATACCAGATTTCAAGCTATATTACAAAGCAACTGTTCTCAAAACAGCCTGGTACTGGCACAAGAACAGACATATAGACCAATGGAAAAGAATAGAGTATCCAGATATCCACCCAAACCACCATGCTCAGCTAATATTGGACAAAGAAGGCATGAACATACAATGGAGTCAACATAGCCTCTTCAACAAATGGTGTTAAGTACATATATTTTTAAACAAAACTTCATAAAACATTTGATATTTATTTAGATACATGAAGATGATAAAGGTTATTTAATAATGAACTATTATATTTTATACTTATATAATACAAAATGCATCTTATATATAACATATATTTAACCAAATCCTATTATTACATTGTCTGATTTACAAATGATCACTGTTATTTTAGAATTTATATATATATATATATATATATATATATATATATATATATATATTTTGGGGTCATTTTCTTAAAATTTTGTCAATTGAAACAAATAATGTTTTATTAAAAGTAAAGAGAGAAAGACTGAGAGAGTGAAAGAGAGAGAAAAAACATTAAGAATGGACAGTAGTATTAAAGTTTCCCAGTAGTTTAAAATCAATTGTAATTGTAATTGAAATTTCATAATTCTAGTTTTGTTTGATTAAATGCTAATCATTTATATTGTATATTGTAAAATTTTATGCTCATGATATAGAAATCTTATAAAATCTATAACAAAATTGAAAATATTATGTTCAGAATTGAGAATGAATATTAGATGAATAAATTGGTATTAAGGCAGGAAAGGGAACAAAGAGAAGTTGCTGTCCTAGAAGAATTGTCCTGGATTTATTTCTCCCACATGGTAGGCTTTAATAAGACTTCCTACTAAAAATATTCTTTTGGCTTTAATTCCTTAAATCTCATTTATATAAGGGGGGAAATGGATGAACATAGAATGAGGAGAAATGATAGCTCTTCTTATAATCAGTTGGGGAAAGAAAAACAGGTTAAACCTAATTTTCTAACAATTTATAATTGCAAGGATATTTCCCTCACCTTTTAAGGGAAATATCCTTGCAATTATAAATTGTTAACTCTAGCCACTTTTTAAGGGAAATATCCTTGCAATTATAAATTGTTAGAAAATTAGGTGGAGCAGAACATACATTTCAGACAATCAGGATATAGCCTTTAGTGTTTCTCAATCTTCTTCATGTTCAGAATCACCAGTGGGCTTCTCCCTCCTCTGTGTTTCTGTGTTTTTACAAAATAAGAATAAAATGACTTAGGCCTCTGGAATGATTTCACTGCTTTTTATAAATGAATAATTTTTTTCATTATTATCTCCAGAAAATAAACTCAGAAACTCATATTCATAAGTGCACACTAAGGAGTTTAGATATTTTTCTCTAAAGTATAAGTTGACCCTTACTAGGAAAGTGAGATTTTTCATATTCATATAGGTAGTTTCTTGTTTGATATTTTAACTCAATCAATTGTAATTAAATTGAGACTAATTAAAATGGGAAATCAAAAACAAATGAATTGACAAGGTGAATCATTCCCTTAAGACTAAGAAGAAATTTAAATTTAAAAGTAATTTTCTCAGGCAGAGAAAATTATCATTATTATAGGTCAATTACCTAAGGCATTCTGGAGTAAGTTTTATTGTAAGAAATAATGAACATGAAGCTACATATTGTTAAGATTATAAAAGAAAATAGTTGGCCAAATTAATTTTTGTTCCTATAATTATAAGTATCATATGTATTTATTAAACAATGATTTATCTTCAAAGATGTGCTTAAGGCATCAGAAAATGCACAGAAATAAAAAGTTGGTGTTATGAGTTCTTTACAAATGTAAAAATGTCATTTTAGGTTTTAGATATTTATATCAAAATGAGTAATTTTAAGTAAATATGAAAACATATTGGCTTTGTGGTCCACCAGTTTCAAAAGAAAATATGTAAGACCCTGAATTTTGGTTCTCTAACATGTTGAAAAATAGCATACATAATTTTGTAACTGAAAAAAAAAATTAGGTAGAGACAAGGAAATTTTCTAGTTTTGTAAGTTAAAATTGGTCAAATGTTGGCAATTTAATGTAATTTAACTGATACTATGAAATTTAATGTGCCTAATTTATCCTTAAAGATAATAAGGTCCAGAGAGAATTTGAATGTTTTCAGGCATCGACAGTTATTTAACAACAGAAATGGAAGCAGAAGCAAAGCTTTTTTAACTTCCATTACAACATTATTTTGCTTATTCCATATGAAGTAAATCCTTATAAAATTATATACTGGAGAAAACACCAAAAAATATTTTGATACTTTCTGGAGACCTATTCTATTTCTATACCAGAATGAATCACTATTGAGATTAAGGATACAAATTCAGGTAGGACCACCAACCTAATGCTAGTGCAGATGATTAAGGACAAGGGAACTTGGTAGGCCGGTGTGGCTCAGTGGTTGAACGTTGTCAACTTATGAGCCAGAAGATCATGGTTTGATTCCTAGTCAGGGTACAGGCCCTGGTTGCTGGCTTGATCCCCAGTAGGGGAATACAGGAGGCAGCCAATCAATGAATCTCTCTCATCATTGATGATTCTATTTTTCTCTCCCTCTCCCTTCTTCTGTGAAATCAGTAAAAATATATTTTAAAGAAAAAAAAGAAAAAAAGAACTACTCATAATTTCAAGACTCCTTTTTATCCTACTTATCACAGTCTCAATCAAGGCTCCAACACATTTTTCCCCTGGATTAATGCAAAGCCTCTTAGCTTTAGTCTGGCTTGCTTCAGTCGCTCCTCCTTCAGACTGCCCCAGAAATATTTCTAAATGCAAATTGAATCACCTCACAGCACCCCCCTCACCCCCACACACACACCATTAGTAACTTCTTGCCTTTAACAGTAACTCCAAATCATGGCTTTCAAATTCCCAATATGATCTGAATAAATTACCACCTAGAATCATGACTGTTCATTCTCAAGTGCTTCCTGACCTCATCCAATCCCTCTCCCCAAATACACTATACAGGGTGCACTGGATATAGCCATACTGAACTTCTTTTCAGTTTCAAAATTTATAGTGCTATCTCCCACCAATTCTCTGCACAGTTCATACCTTTTCCCTATAAAACGCTTCCGCAGTACTTCCTTCAGACCTTTAGAGTGACTTATTTCTATCCAGTCTTCAGTTGTCTACCAGAATGCACTCTTTTTTTTTCCTACATAGCTCTCTCTGTGACTCTCCAGTTTATCCCATGGACTGTGTATCAGTTTTCTACTGCTACTACAACAAAGTACCACAAATTTACAATATTAAAAAAAACAAGTGTATCCTCTTACAGTTTGGTAGGTCCGATGTCTAACTCGAATCTAACTGGGCTATAATTAAGGTGTTGATAGCAGAATTTTGGACTGGAACTCACGGTGTTCCCCTGGGCAGGATGGCTTTTCCTGGGCTCTTTGTCCATCAGAGATAAGAATGAAACCTGGGTGAAAGGTAGTATAGAACAGGTGGAAATTTATTGAGAAACAAGCACAGACTCCCGCTTGGGGAGGGCTAAAGAGTCCCACTGCGTCCTTTTTCCTTATGGTTTGCAAAGGCTGCAGATCTTTGTGCCTTGATATTCACTCTGATTGGTCACCATCCTCTCCTGATTTGGTCACTATAGTTCAAAGGTCGAACCTCACATAGGACAAGTGAAGCTATCCTCCCCTCCTTCCTTATTGTTTCCCTATTCCCTCTAGGCTTTCTTCCTCCTTCCCTTTACTCTGTAAGTGTGTACCTTTTGCTACTCCAAATTCCCTTTTCTTATGGCAGTGGTAGTCAAACTCATTAGTCAACAGAGCCAAATATCAATAGTACAACAATTGAAATTTCTTTTGAGAGGCAAATTTTTTAAACTTAAACTTCTTCTAACACCACGTCTTCAAAATAGACTTGCCCAAGTCGTGGTATTTTGTGGAAGAGCCACACTCAAGGGGCCAAAGAGCTGCATGTGGCTTGTGAGCCACAGTTTGCCAACCACAGTCTTATGGAAATGTAACTTCTGCTGCTCCCTGCTTCCTTATCTTATTGAAATGTAGCTTTGTACAATTCTGTAGTCCTGTGTTTTTTGCATGGACTCCTTAATTTAAAAAATTTCCTAAACCTGCCTATTTCATCTCCCAAAATTCCTGTTTTACTCAAAAAACTCCTTTTAGTGTTCTTCCTGGAGGCTATAGAGATAGTTCATTTTCTTATTTATTTGTTTTGTTCAGCTTCTAGAGGTTGGCCTCACTACTTGGCTCATGGCCCCATTCCAATTTAACAACCAAAAATAGACAGTGGATTTTTTTTTCTCACATTATGCCGCTCTAACACTGACTCTTATCCTGTCTCTCTTTTATAACTTGAGGCTCGGTGAATGAATTTATACATGTATAGGGTCCCTCAGCCTGGCTGGCAATTGAGGCCTATTGAAGGCCAGCAGGAGGGAAGGACCATGGGAGTTTGTTCAGCTGTTAGGGGTGGAAGGTTGGCTGTGGTAGCACACTGACCACCAGGGGGCAGCTCCTGGTGGTCAGTGCACACATAGCTACTGGTCAACGGTTTGTTCAAGTTGTTTGGGTCATAACAGTTGCTTAGGCTTTTATATATATAGACTAGAGGCCTGGTGCATGAAATCCATGCATGGAGGGGGAGTTCCCCAGCTCAGTCTACACCCTCTCCATCTGGGACCCCTCAGGAGATGACCATAGAAATAAGGCCCAAACTAGCAGTCAGACATTTCTCTTGCAATCTGGGATGACTGGCTCCTAACCACTTGCCTGCCTGCCTGCCTCATCACCCCTAACCCCTCTGCCTACTGGCCTGATCACTCCTACCTTGCCCCTGCTACCCTAATTGCCCCTACCTTGCCCTCCTGCCATCCTGAATACCCCTTCTATGCCCCCCTGCCAGCCTGATAACCCCTACCTTGCCCCCCTGCTGGTCTGATTCCCCCTACCTTTCCTCCCTGCCTGTCTGATCACCCATAACCTCTCTGCCTGCCTGCCTGATCACTCCTAACTGCCGTCCCCTGCCAGCCTGATCTCATTCCCAATTGCCTTCCTCTGTAGGCCTAATCTTGCCCCAACTCCTCTCCCCTGCTGGCCTGATCACCCCTAACTGCCTCTGTTTCAGCCCCTACCACCAAAGCTTTGTCCAGAAGGAAGTAGGAGGTTTGAAAGATGGCCAGTTGACACGGTCTAATTAGCATATTACCCTTTTATTAGTATAGATAGATTATAAATAAGATTGCTTAAATGGAGGTGGGAGGGAAGCCTTTTTCAGCGGGAGGTGATGCTCTTGGCAGAGAAAAACAGATAAACCCTATGTCAGGACTGATAGCCAGCCATATGCACTATACTGCCAAACTGGTCATTAAAAAATTGAATCAGGGGGGACCCAGAACACCGCTCTCCAATCGGCGCAGACATGCGGGCGGCGGATTCAGAGATCCACAAGGCACACAGAAAGGTCAGATTTCGCCTGAGATAAGGTGAGGTCTCCTGCCCCTCAGAACAGAGACGCACATACTGTGGGAGCCGGGCTGCAGGAAAGTTGCCTCTGGAGAGGTCTGCGGAGATGGGCAGGGCGTGATCCCTAAGTGTGGAGGCAAACTCTCCGAGCTGTTGACAGAGGGGAGCTCTGGAAAACGACTCGTTTTTATCTGAGGCAGAGGGATAGCCTGGGAATTATTACAGTGTCCCGGCTGCAAAATCCCCACAAACAGGCTTTGAGAACCACAGAGTAGCAGGATCTGAGCACAGTCTAGAGAGGTCCTGTGCTTTGCCTCAGAGATCAATTCCGAAACACTGCCACCCAGTGGATGATGCACAAATTGACTCTCGCATAACCACAAAAGAATAAAGAGATTAAAACGTCAACAGTGCAACACAGGGAACTGCAATACCTTCCCTACTGGGAAACAGGAGTGCCAAGCCGAATAATAGTGGAAGTGAATGACCATTCTATTTTTTTTCTTTTTCTTTTTTTTCTTTTTTTTTTTTACATATTT
>JAAGEH010002531.1:61945372-62043206 GCA_011751065.1 Lasiurus cinereus
AAATTTCATTTATTTGTAATTAGAAATAAATATTTCACTATATATATATATATATATATTCTCTATATATATATATATATATATATATATATATATATATTCACTATATATATATATAATTGAATCACTTTCTTACACCTTACCCCAAACAGTAAAACCCCTTAAAACTCCTCCTCAGCCCCCACCTTAGGCTCTGCCTTCACAGTTCACCCAGAGTAGGCTCTGATTGGTCGGTTTCTATGCCAGTCAGCATCAAAATCTCTGACTCCTAGGCAGCCTTTGGCTCCTCGCCATTCACCTAGATTTTATTCTAATTGGTCAGTTTCTGTACCAGTCAGCATCTCTGAGCCTATTTCCAAGCCTTATCATAGAGGCAGAGGTGATCACCAGCCATCCCAGGCTGTTGGTGAGTGGGCTAAACTGCTGATCTTTCAGAGAGAAAGAGGCTTGACTGCTGGTGAGGCCTGGAGAGAGAGGCAAGGTCTGATTACCATGCTTCTCTCTGGGCTTTCCCAGCAGCTGCTGCCACTGCTGATCAGCCCTGCTTCTCTCTCTCTCTCTCTCTCTGAGAGGTCAGCAGTTCAGCCCGCTTGCCTGCTGAGCACCCCACCTGGTGTTCTGTCAAGCCTTTGGTCATTTTGGCTGTTATGACCCTGGCTGTGTGTGTGTGTGTGTGTGTGTGTGTGTGTGTATGTATCCTCTCTCATTGTCTCAGGATCACAAGAATAATTAACGATACAATTTCTATTTATAGGTCAAGCTGATCAGGAAAACTAATTCTACTTGCAATGTCATTTCTCCTTTACCATGTTTATATGGTTACATATTCACACCTTCCAGGAATTAGGATATGGGAATATTTTATCAAAATTATTCTGTTAACATAGGCTGCTAACAATATTGTATTGCTGTGACACTGGTTAGACCAGTGGTATCAGACCCCCTCCCACTTCGGTAAGCCAGTTTAACACAAATTGCTTCTTCATCATTAAGTCTTTATTCTTAGCATATAATGTCTTGAACAAAATAGGATCAAATATAGTTAAATATAGTCATAAGTTAAAAGATATAATAGGAATATTTCATAAAAATGTTAACAGCCTCAGAGTGGGACTGAGAGGGACTGAGAGACATATCAAGATATTTCCTAGACATTTTTAGCATTTGGATAAAAGATTCTGCTTGACTGCATCCCTGACTTCTTTATTCTGTATCAAGATTACTTCTTTGTAATTGTTATTTTGCTATTTTGCTTTTTATCAAAATGTTATATCAAAAACACATATCTGAAGTACTTTCTCCTTTTGTCTGTGCCTGCATCCCTAACTTCCCTAAATTATTGATTTCTTTTGCCATCTATTTATTTTTATTGTTGTTACTTTACTAAGTTTGAGTAGAGTAGGAGCTCAGAGTGGGGCATAATTACACAAAGTCCTAAGAGTAGGTGAAGTGGAAGACAATGAAAGGGAAAGGCACTTTTGGCACTCTTTAGGTTATTGTTTTGTATTCAACTATAGTCACCTTTTAATTTTTTTCAAATATTTAAGTTATATCATTTAATGGTAGAATTATATTGTAAGCATAAGTGGATTGATATTTTCTTTCATTAGAGTATCATAATGCCCCTAGTGGATTTTTGTGGTTTCCTTTGTTTGTCATACCTATCATTATCATATCCATTGTCAAAGTAAGTAATTTCTCAAAGAATGACTATGAAGCATTAAGATTCATACAGTTTACCACACAGTCTGAACAGATATGTGTCAACTAGTTCACCAAGGCAGTAGTAATTGTAGTAATTTCTTATTTTAGACAATTCTTCTAAACTGAGCATTGTCTTTTATCTTTCTGCCATCGAATTTGCCACACATGGTTAATTTAGGTTTAATTTGCCTGCAGATAATATTGGTGAGACACACATAGTAAAATGTTTTATAAGATTCTCATGTCATAGGGATTACCTTCCTTATACTAACATATTAATAATATTCATTATTTTATTTTATTTGTGGCCACATAAATGATGGAAAGAAATGTAGATACTTTTATATCCATCATTAATACTTACTGAGAATAACTAAGTGATATTGCAAAATGTATTCTATAAATCAATCATATAGTTAATTAATATTTTCTAAAATTTTACCAATATTCAAGGCACATCTATGAAACAAAAGAAAAAAGCATTTTACAATACTAAACTTTGTGAAGTTCTGTTTTTCTGAAATTTGTTTCCACAATTTCTTATAGCAATTATATATAATTAATAACTTGACAAATGATAATATGTATTAGGTAATTAATTATTATAATCATTTTACCTTATTTCTTACAATAATTCAAAGTTAGCAGTACTATTATTATTTTGAAACTAAACAATCAAAAGATTATTGCCATTACACTTTTAAAGGATATATGTTAATAAGTGATTGATTTAGGATTTACACTTCTAGAGATATTTTATTTCATAAACCATAATTATAATCAACACAACATAAGATACTTTCCAGCTATTAAGATTTCTTAGAATTGTAGCTTTTGAAATTATTCATGATGAAACTATGAATCTAAGATGTACTATCCAGTTTAATAAAAATTATTGCTTTATGTTTTTTCTGCTCTGTTGATAAATAAGTGAAGTTTAATATAAGTTTAAGATACACAATGTGATGAATCGATAGTCATATGTATTATAAAATATTTACCACCACTGTAAGGTTAGTTAATATATTCTCTGTCTCACAAATTACCATTTGGTGTTGTTATTGTTATGGTAAGAGCATTAAAGCTTTACTCTCCTAGCAACTTTCAAGTATATCATATCCTTATCTATAGCCATCATGGTTAAATCTCCAGAACATATTCATTTTATAAGTGAAAGTTGGGAACCTTTGGCTCTTGACCTTTTGAATTTTGTAAAAACTGACATTTAAATTTGCTAGCTTCCATCAATAATATTTTCATTTCTTCAGTTCTGAAATTAAAATCATTAATGGAGTATGTATGCAAGTGCATATGTGTAAAAGAATGTGTGTGTGTGTGTGTGTGTGTGTGTGTGTGTGTGCGCGCGCGCATGCGCGCACGATCTTGTGTGCATGTATGCATGTGTGTGTTGGTGTTTTCTTGTACCTGTCATCTCTTTTCCTCTTGGGGTAAAACTACTTTTTTGCAATATCACTGCTCTCCACTCTCATGTACATGAACCAAGTGGGAGTAAAGCCTTGGGCAGGCTGGTTGCAGTTGGCAGGGCTTCATGGCCCTGTATTTAGTCCATCACTTTGTTCCACAGCCGTGGTTTGGGAAAGATTGAGTCTGGGACTGAAGAAAGCCAGTGAGACACATTCCCAGGTCTTTGATAGGATTTGAATGAAAGTCATCTTTTCTTCTTTCTATCGAAATTACAAGGTGGGTGGATATTTCAAACTTGATTTTCACCACATGAATAAGACCTACGAGGGAAGTAGATGAGAACATTGAACTCTGAGGTCTGGCTCCAGACACTTCTTAAGACAGCTTAACCTTGTCTTGAGATTCGATGTGTCAGTAATTTTCTTTATTTTCTTAAGCTGGTTTTCCAGGTGCCGTTTTATTCTACTGCTGACATTTAATCTACTCTAGATGGTTTAATCACAGAGTTATTAGGTTTTAGACTTTATGGAAGAGAGAAGAAAAAAAATCTTTGAGTCTGCTAGCCAGGGAAAAGGATTTTACCATGTTACTGTCCATCCTGCAGCCTCCATGACGGTGGGCGCTACGCACTAGAAACTCCACGGCAGCATCCCAGGAGAACCCTGTGCTTCTGTTACTCTACTTGTAACGGGATGGCCTCTTCCCAGGGCAACGCTATTTCACATTGCTCAATTCCGCCTTCGCATCTCACATGTCTACTTGGAGGAATATATCTTGTATGTATTCTAGCCTTGAGAAAATATAGGATAAATTTTTTCATTTCTTTTAGCCCCTATGACATGACAAAACACTATAGAAAATACTAGAGTGGGTCATGAGTGAAACAATATGCAGTATTGTTAAAAAAGAGTGAAAAATCCCAAATTAGAAGTGGGGTTTTGAATGACTCGTCTCTCTCAACGTGAGCATTAGCTCTCCAGCTTAGCTTCTCAGCTCAATATTACCCTCTGAGAATGGCTGTATTTCAACTCCAGGTTAGTGCTGAGAATATTAGTATTTATGATAACAAACCAATTTTCTTAACTTATGATCTATTAGAGACCAGAAAACATTTTAATAAGTCATCTACTACTTCTTAGTTCATATAAGAGCAAATTAGTTAAAATACAATATATCGCCTACCTTACAACATAGAATATTGGTGGCTTTGGATTCTTTAAAAAAAAAAAAACTCTGGGAAAGCCGTTCTACTATCCCTTCCATTCCTTTCTGCTAGTGTACCAAAAAAAAAAAAAAAAGACCTCAAAGCATCCATATTATCAGAGTGCAGACACATATAATGTTTGTGTGCCTTCCCCAACCTCACATGACTTCTCAGGTGAATATAGGGTTTCTGTCTTTATTAAGCATTACAGAAGTGTCAAAAACTACAAAGTATAAACTATGTCAATTGTGAAACATACGCTGTTTCTATTTTTTATTAAAATTGTAAAATCTAAACTTCTCACCGTGATATAAAATATGCACACTGAATTAAAATAAATCGCTGACATGGTCTGAAGAGGAGTTGCTCTGGTTTGCCATGGTTACGGTATAACACAACTTACTGGGTACTGGTGGTTCATGACAGCAGGCAGATTTGTCCTTCTAGTCCTTAAATATTTAGTTCGGGACAGAGTGTATTTTACATTTCTGTCTATGTCAATTAGCAGGCATTCTCAGTATTTTTAAACCATGCTAGAATTCTGAGTGTTACTCCGAAGTGGTTCCTGGCTGAGGACCTTGTACACTGTCTGTCCAAGCATTCAGTGATACCCACTAATTAGCCCTTCCTGTTACTGAGATTTAACTCAAACATCACTGCAACTTCAAATCTTTCGCTAGGCACTCAATCTGACTTGAATTCCTGGCTCCAAGTTATAGTTACCCAGCTTTATTTTTTTTTCTAGTTTTGGTCACTATCAGAAATTATAGTTGATGCATGGTTTACTGGTTTATTATTTGCCCTCCCATGAGAACACTTTCTAGTTGAAAGCAGGACTTCATCTTCAACATTGTATCAGTGCCTAAGTTACATCACATATATTGACAGTTTTGAATAAGTATTTGTAGAGTGAGTGATACAATGATTTTAAAAAATGAAAAGGTGAACTTTAGGACAATTCTTTGAAGGGTCTGTATTCATCCATCTAGAGAATTTTTTTTTAACTCGAAATTTTATTTCCATTTCTCTATATAAGTTAGAGGGACACATCTATAAAGCAAAACCTAAGGTCAGCCCTAGATAGTTCAAAAAAATAAGTAAATTATGAATATATACAACAATAATAACCCAAGTTATGAACCTTCCATTTACCCCTCCTATTATTTTCCTCTTATTGAACGGAAATTGAAATTATGAAATTTAATTACTTACCACTCCAAGCATTTGCTATTAGCAGCAATTAGAAGCTAGAGATTGATTAGAGTATGTACTCACTTCTTTTAGGAGCTTTTCCAGTGAACTTTTCCGTTCCCAGTTGTAGTACTTTAAAGAGATTAAATGGAGTTTGATGCAGTGTCTATTTTCCTATTTATCATATTAATTTCATTTATAGAGTACAAGTCTAGTTTTGCCTTCATGTTAAATATATCAATAATTTTATGCTTTATTATAAAATAGGTTTTTCTCCCAAATAAACATTACCAGGTTGATTGCATATTGATAATAATGTCATTGTTTACAAAAATAGGTCACCTGTTCAAAAAAACCATGTCCACTCTTTAAATTTTCATAACTATTAGTTAAACATATTAATATTTGTTTTCTTCATATTTTTATATTTATTCTTCCAAATATGACTTTCTGGATCTCAGAGACCACAAATGTGTTTTTTTAATTTGACTTTTTTATTTTTTGTATTTATATAAAATAATGTTTAGATACCTATTTCAGTTCAAAAAGAAGTTATATATCCTATCCAAGAAAAAAGACACAAATTTTATTTATTTTTAAGAAGTTGAGGAAATATTTTTTAAAAACTTAGGTTTAAACTGACAAATGTGGAAGTGATTGACATGTATGAGTTTGCTACAATCTAATTATTTGCATAGTAGTCTCAGAAGTATCCTCATAGTAATCTCTGAAATATAGAAAAATCTTTTGTATGACCAGGTCTATTTCTATAATCCAGTGATTCCATTAAAATATATATCATGTTTGTATGTACATAACATAAAATGTCAAATTACTTTTAATGACTGAGGAAATGTTTAATAGACCTGACAGTTTAAGTATTATAGAATTAACATTACATTTTTAATTTAAAAATGTAAGTGAATTAATATTTAGTGACATTTAATCCTTAGCATACTGAATATTCATGCTAATGAATAGGTTATTCTACTAAGAATAATTAAAATAAATTACTCATATATTTATGTAAATACTAGAGGACGGGTGCACAAAATTCATGCATGTGGGGGTCCCTCAGTCTGGCCCACACTCTCTCCAATCTGGGACCCCTCGAGAGTATCTGACTGCCAGTTTAGGCCTGATTCCACAGAGATCTGTCTTGCAATCTGGGACCACTGGCTCCTAACCGCTCACCTGCCTACCAGCCTGATTGCCCCTAACTGCTCTCCCCTGTTGGCCTGATCACCCCTCATCACCTTTGCCTCGGCCCCTGCCACCCATGTCTTTGTATCAGAAGGATGTCCAGAAGACATCCAGTCTATCTGATATAATTACCCTTTTATTAGTATAGATTTACTATTTTATAATGTTATTTATGTCATATGAGTTGTATAGTATATAAGGTTTATTTAATGTATTATACTTTATTCATTATAGACTGGACTGCATTAAATTTATCATATATAATGCATTTTTAAGAACATTAAAAAGGATGGTATATTATATGATAATAACATAATGATGATTACCTCACAGGCATGTTGATTACTTAACCTATTAAGGAAATCAAGAGAAAATTCTTAGGTAATTTTTATATTATTATAAAAATACAAGTATTCATATGAAACATTTTTTAAAATAATGCAATCATTTCTAACCACTAAAAGAAAATATATTTTAATTATTAAAAGAAGTCTTCTCTGTTGATTCCAACCCTTGATTTTGTCTCTATCAAATTAAAATTAAAATTAAAAATATAGTATTATATTTCTTCATGCTGAATTTCAAGCCTATAATGATGTTGAAATATGTGCTTCTTTTGTCATGTTACCTATAGATTTATATTCAAATCACATAGCAATATCACCTCAGTATATATTGGCCTGCACTACTCAACATTCATTATTAAAATTTGTTTTAAAATATTTGTTACCAAGCTCCTCAGTTTGGACCCAGGCTCCTGCTATCACAGTTGTAGGGTTACAAATATGAACATGACAGAGAGTTGGCCTAATAGCTGAGTACAAAAGCAGTGAAACATGAATTACATAATCATCTAGACATTTACCATTGCCAAAACACAGTTAATAAATTAAATATTTTGTGTATTATGAAACGATAAGTGATAACTGTTAAATATGTAATTGAAAAGTGGCCATTTACAACATCATCTAAATATAACATTTTTATTTATTGTACATTGCAAAAATGATAAAAGAATTAACATCTTTTTATTTTAAACTTTAACACTGCCTTGTTTCTTAACCCTGGTCATGTTTACACCAGAATAACTGTGTAGAAGCACATATAGCAAATAGGAAAACAACACGGTCTGTGTTATTGATATAGAGACAGTAACTACATCAATATGAGAAGATGAATAAGTTAAGATTGATTAGTAACTTTACTTAAAAATACCTGAACGAACTTCCAGTCCAAAATTTTTATTGTAATTCTATTTTATCATTCAAGGGACAATTAGCTTATTGTGATGTGTTTCTCTCAGTTGTAAAATGTGGAAAAATATTACTCACACCTGAGAATTATGAGGATTAAATAAAATAATTTGTATTAAACATTGAACTGTAATATAATGTTTAAAATATTCATTAAGCAAATGGTTATAAACACAGATGATTTTAGAAGTAAATATATATAGAAAATAATGACATTGACATCTAAATGGGAGAAAAATCATGAAAGTACTAAATGTTCAATGTAAAAGTAAATTAAAATCTGAGCATTGAATTTATTCCAGAGTGATTTTAAGTTCACTTTTTTCTTAGAATTAAACATTTTGATTCTTCACCACCATAAAAAGAAATGAGAAACCCAAAGCTCAAGGGAACCTCCTCTTTGATTCCCTGCCTCAGATCTTTTCTCTGTGTTTGAGATCTATATTGCATATTCTTCCTTTGATCTCTGCCTGAAAAGGCCACTAACAACAGATCTAAACTTTGGTATGAAGAGTCCTAAACAGACATATACAAGACAAAAGTTTAAAAATAAGTGAAATAAAGATAGTTCAGGTATAATACAACTATGTTAAATTCAATTAATCTATTTTTAAATATCTGATTGTTCAAATATTAATAACTAGAGGCTGATGCATGAAATTTGTGCACTGGGGGGGAGGTTCCCCCTCAGCCCAGCCTGCCCTCTCTTGCAGTCCAGGGGCTCTTTGGGGATGTCCAACTGCCTTGGAGACAAGAAAGGCTCCCGCCAGCGTCACTGCACTTACTAGCCGTGAGTCCAGCTCAGGGCTTCTGGCTGAGTGGAGCTCCTTCTGTGGCAGTGCACAGACCACCAGGGGTCAGCTCTGCTTGAGTGTCTGCCCCCTGGTGATCAATGCGCATCATAGTGACTGGTTGTTCTGCTGTTTGGTCAATTTGCAGATTAGCTTTTTATTATATAGGATGGGTCTACTTATAAAGGCATTTTTCCTCTCTCATTACACATTAATATCGCAGTACTTTTAGAATTATATACAAAAATTTTACCAAAAATTAAGAGTAATAAATAAATATAGAAAACACCTAACAGAGAATACTATAATACTGATATTATAAAACTATACTTTAAGTATATAACAGAAAAAGTAAACAATCTAATTAAAAATGGGTCAAAATTATAGAGACAAAATCTATAGAAGGTGCAAATATCCACTTGATATATGAAAACTGTTTATTTTCTATTAAGAAAAAGCTTTTTTTGTTGTTGTTTTTTTGTTTGTTTTGTTTTTTGCTGGTGATATACAGGGTCAATAAAGTTGTAATTTCTGACAAAACTGACACTTAATTGAGTTAGGAAAGTAATGGGGGCCATTACCTTTCTTATTTTTAGGCAACTAAAAAGTCTGTTCTCTATGCCGAGACCAGTTTGGCTCAGTGGATAGAGTGTCAGCTTGCGGACTGAAAGGTCCCAGGTTCAATTCCAGTCGGGGGCATGTACCTTGCTTGCAGGCACATCTCCACTGTGGGTCATGCAGGAGGCGGCTGATTGATGTCTCTCTCTCATCGACGTTTCTTACTTTCTATCTCTCCCCCTTCCTCTCTGTAAAAAATCAATAAAATATATTTAATAAAATAAATAAATTAATAAAAAGTCTGTTCTCTAAATACATACATTTATGTATGCTCATTACATTTAGCTCAAATAATCATGAGTGTATACAGTAGACATTAACTATTATGAAAATATACCAAAAATATTTTGAAAACCACAAATTCCAATAAAAATGATTAAAAGACTTGGACAGGAAACACATATGGCCAATAAACATTTGAACAAATATTCAGTTTGAACAATAAGGAGACACATGAATTTTGGCTTAAAATATCAATATTGATAGTTGCATTGTTTTCAATGGCAGACACTTTAAATGGAAAGTTTACCTGTAGGAGAATGAAAAATGAATGGTATTATATTCACAGAAAGAAATATTAAAAATAGTTAAATAAATTACAGATACAGACAACAATAGAGCCATATATTAATTACTAGAGGCCCAGTACATGAAATTCATGCATGAGGGGGGGTTTCCCTCAGCCCAGCCTGCACCCTCTCCAATCTGGGACTCATCGAGGAATATCCAACTGTCCATTTAAATGGGAAGTAAAACATCACTCTTACAATCCAGGACTGCTGGCTCCCCACTGTTTGCCTGCCTGCCTTCCTGATTGCCCCTAATCACTTCTGTCTGTCAGCCTGATCACCCCCTAACCACTCCTCTGCCAGCCTGATCGATGCCTAACTGCTCCCCTGCCAGCCTAGTCACCACTAACTACCCTTCCCTGCAGGTCTGGTCACCCCTAAATGCACTAACCTGCAAGTCTGGTTGCCCCCACCAACTGGTCTCCCCTGCAGGCTTAGATACGCCTCCAACTGCTCTTCTATGCAGGCCCTGTCACCCCCTACTTCCCTCCTCTGCCAGCCTGTTCACTTCTAACTGCCCTCCCCTGCAAGCTTGATTGCTCCCAACTGCCCTCCCTTGCAGACCTGGTCCCTCCCAACTGCCCCCCTGCTGGCCATCTTGTGGTGGCCATCTTGTATCCACATGGGGGCAGCCATCTTATGTGTTGGAGTGAAGGTCAACTTGCATATCACGTTTTATTAGGATAATTTGATAATATCTCAAGATGAAATAATTACACATTTTCTATGAAATTAAAAGTATTTACCATGAAAAATACATATATTCCTAATATATGTCCCTACACACACACACACACACACACATATATATATATATATACACACTTTCTATGTACTTATTTTCTATATTTAAATGGAACTGTAAAGTAGAAGATCTATAGATTGACCAAGTATTCAGAATGGTGGTTTATTGAGTGTTATTAAATATACTAGAGGCCCAGGGCATAAAAATTCCTGCACTAGAGAGAAGTGTCCATCAGCCTGGCCTGGCCCCTCTCACACACCGGGAGCCCTCAGGGATGAGAGGTGAACCAGCAATCAGGAGAAGGTGACGCCCCCATCACACCACTGCTGCTACCACTGCCGGGAGCACAAGCCTCAGCTGGCTCTGGTTACCTGAGACTCAGGAAGCCCTAAGCTGCTGGACAGCCACCATCCAAGACTTGCCTGTGCCTTGGACATCAGCTGCATAGTTGCCATCGGAGATTTGCCTGTGCCTTGAGCATCTGCAGGGCAGCTGACATCTGAGACTTGCCTGTGCCTTGGGCTGACCCTTGGCAGCTGGGCAGCCAACATACGAGGCTTGCCTGAACCTCAGGCCGGCCTGGGGTGGCTGGGGGACTGAGAGAATTGGGGAACTCCAGAGGCAGGCCTGCAGAGTGGACAGGCCTGGTCGTGCTGTGTGTTTGTCTCCCCAGTGGGGCTGAGGGGACTGGGCACTGCCATTGTGTGGTTGGGAGCAACACCATCTTTGAGGGCATGGCAGTCAATTAGTATATTCCCACCTTTTGGCTGTGGGTGCCTCCATCTTAGTGATGGCTTGATGGTCAATTTACATATTCCTTCTTTATTAGGTAGGATTATATTTACTTTGATATAACCATTTGACAACTTAGTGAAATATTAACAACTTACAATGTCCTATTATTTTGTTTCTTCCTTCTTATATAAGATAAATGGATGAAAATTATTCTTTTATTTTTTTATATTTATTTAATTAATATATTACATGTGTACATATCTTCCCATGGTCCCTCCACCCCCACCCCACTCCCATACATGTCCTCACCTCCCAGGTATCTTGCATTTATTGGTTATGCTTATATGCATGCATACAAGTCCTTATCTACCCCATCGCTTCCTAAAGTTCCTGCTGTAATTTCACAGTCTGTTTGATGCTTTACTGCCTCTGTATCTATCCTTTTGTTCATCAGTTTATAATGTTCTTTATTATCCATCAATAAGTGAGATCATGTGGTATTTTTCTTTCATTGACTGGTTTATTTCCAGTTTATCTCCAGTTCCATGCAGGTTGCTGCAAATGATAATAATTCCTTCTTTCTATGGCAGCATACTATTCCATTGTGTAGATGTACCATAGTTTTCTGATCCAGCCATCTGCTGACAGGCACCTAGGCTGTTTCCAAATCTTAGCTATTATATATTGTGCTATTATGAACATAGATGTGTATATATCCTCTTGGATTGGCGTTTCTAGTTTCTTGGGATATATTCCTAGGAGTGCAATTACTGGGTCAAATGGGAGTCCCATTTTTAGGTTTTTGAGGAAACTGTTCTCCACATTGGCTGTACCAGTCTGCATTCCCACCAGCAGTGTGTGAGGGTTAATTTTTCTCCTCATCCTTGCCAACTTTAGTCTTTTGTTGATCTATTGTTGATAGCCATTCTTACAGGTGTGAGATGGTAATGCATTGTCGTTTTGATTTACATTTCTTGGATAAGTAGTGATTTTGAGCATGCTTTCCTGTATCTCCGGGCCTTCCTTCTGTCTTCTTTTGAAAAGGTTCTATTTAGGTCTGTTGCCCATTTTTTTATTGGATCATTTATCTTCCTTTTATTAAGTTGTATAAGTTGCCTGTAGATATTGGAGGTTAAACCTTTATCAGTGGTAATATTTGCAAATATGTTCTCCCATCTTTCTTGATGTTTTGTTGATGATTTCTTTTGCTGTGAAAAAGCTTTTTATTTTGATGTAGTCTCATTTGTTTATTTTCTCTTTAGCTTCCATTCCCCTAGGAGCAGTATCAGTAAAGACATTCCTTCGGCATATGTCTGAGATTTTGCTCCCTGTGGATTCCTCTAGTACAGTAGTACCTCGAGATACGAGTGCTCTAACATACCAGATTTTTGAGATACAAGCCATCGAGCCAGCAATTTTTGCTTTGAAATACTAGCAACATTTGAGATAGGAGTAATCGCACGGATTGGCCAGCTGCACAAGACCCACCAGTTTACCACAACTCAAGCGTCTCATAGTTTCCCACACCTCACGGTTACAGAATGAATTAAACTCTTATCTCGAGGTACCACTGTATTTTTATGGTTTCCTGTCCCATGTTTAAGTCCTATATCCATTTTGAGTTTATTTTTGTGTATGGTGTAAGTAGATGATCTAGTTGCATTATTTTGCACGTATCTGTCCAATTTTCCTACCACCATTTATTGAAGAGAATGTCTTGACTCCATTGTATGTTCATGCCTCCTTTGTCAAATATTAGTTGAGCATAGTTCTTTGGGTCAATATCTGGATTATCTATTCTGTTCCTTTGGTCTATATGTCTGGTCTTATGCCAGTACCAAGCTGTTTTGAGAACTGGCTTTGTAATACAGCTTGAAATATGGTATTAAGATCCCACCTACTTTGTTCTTCTTTCTCAGGATTTCTGTGGCTATTCAGGGTCTTTTTTTGTTCCAGATGAATCTTTGGAGAGTGCTTTCTAGGTCTGTGAAATATGCTATTGGTATTTTAATGGAGAGTGTATTGAATCTATAGATTGCTTTGGGTAGTATGGACATTTTAATGATGTTGATTCTCCCAATCCATGAGCATGGTATGCTCTTCCATCTGTTTACGTCTTCCTCTATCTCTTTTTTCAGTGCCCTGTAGTTTTCTATATATAGGCCTTTTACCTCCTTAGTTTATTCTTAGATAACATAATTTTTGGGGTACGATGGTAAATGGGATTGCTTTTTTAGTCTCTCTAAGGTCATTATTAGTGGATAGAAATGTCATAGATTTCTTGGTATTAATTTTGTATCTGTGCATTGATGAATTCATTTATTAAGTCCACTAATTTTTTGATGGTGTCTTTTGGATTTTTTACATACAATATCATGTCACCTGCAAATAAGGACACCTTTACTTATTCTTTTCCAACTTGGATGCCTTTTATTTCTTTTTCTTGTCTAATTGCAATGGTTAATAATTCCAGTACTATGTTGAACAGGAGTAGGGAAAGTGGGTTTCCCTGTCTCGTTCCTGTTCTTAGGGGAAATGGTTTTAGTTTTTGCCTGTTGAGTATGATGTTGGCTGTGAGTTTATCATATATGGCTTTTATTATGTTGAGGATGATCCTTCCATTCCCACCTTGTTGAGAGTTTTTATCAAGAAAGGGTGTTGGATTTTTTAAAATGCTTTTTCTGCATCAATTTTTATTACTGTGATTTTTATCTCTCCATTTGTTTATGTGAATTGTAACATTTATTAATATTGTACCATCTTTGTATTCCTGTGATAAATCCTAGTTGGTCATGGTATATGATCTTTCTGATGTACTGCTGGATCCGATTTGCTAGAATTTTGTTGATGATTTTGCTATCTATGTTCATGAGAGATATTGTCCTGTAATTCTCTTTAATTTTGTTGTCTTTATCTATTTTTTTGTATAATAGTGATGCTGGCTTCATATAATGAGTTTGGAAGTGTACCTTCTTCTTGTTTTTTTTGGAATAGTCTGAGGAGGATACACTTTAATTCTTCCTTGAATGTTTGGTAAAATTCCTCTATGTAGCTGTCTAGCCCAGGCTTTTGTTTGCTGGAAGCTTTTTGATGACTGCTTCAATTTCTTCCATAGTTATTGCACTATTGAGATGTTTAGATTCTTCCTGATTGAGTTTTGGAAGATTATATTTTTCTGTGTCCATTTTTTCCATGTTCTCCAATTTTTTGGAATAGAGTTGTTCATAGTATTTTTAAATAATTCTTTGTATTATGGTGGGGTCTGTTGTTATTTCACCGCTTTCATTTCTGATTTTATTTATTTGGATCCTCTTTCTTTGCTTCTTGGTGAGCCTGGCTAGAGATTCATCCATCTTGTTTATCCTTTCAAAGAATTAGCTCTTAGTTTTGTTGATCTTTTGTATTGTTTCTTTGGTCTCTATGTCATTTATCTCTTCTCTGGTTTATCATATTTCTTTCCTTCTGTTTACACTGGGCTTTTCTTGTTGCTCTTTTTCTAGCTCTTTGAGTTGTAGGGTTAGGTAATTTATTATCATTGTGTGTGTGTGTGTGTGTGTGTGTGTGTGTGTGTGTGTGTTTATTTTGCAGTAACCTTGAAGAGCTATGAACTTCCCTCTCAAGAGTGCTTTTGCTGTGTTCCATACATTTTGGATTATTGTGTTTTCATTGTCATTTGTTGCCATGATGTTTTTTTTATTTCTTCTTTATTCTTTCTGGTAACCCAGTCATTGTTTAATAGCTGTTTAGTGTCCATGTGTTTAATTTCTTTGGGTTGTTTTTACTGTAGTTGATTTCCAGTTTTTTGCCACTGTGATCTGAGAAAATGCTTGATATGATTTCTATCTTCTTGAATTTGAAGAGACTTTGCCTATGACCCAACATATGGTCTACCTTTGAAAATGACCCATGTGAACTTGAGAAGAATTTTTATTCTGTGGCTTTGGAGTGAAATGTTTCAAACATATCAATTAATTCTATCTGGTCTAGTGTGTCATTGAGGATTAGTTTCTTAGCTGATTTTTTGTTTAGAGGGTTTGTCCAATGGTGATAATGAGGTATTAAAATCTCATACTATGATTACATTACTGTCAATCACTCCCATGATATCTTCCAGGAGTTTTTGTTTTTTTGTTTGTTTGTTTGTTTTTATTTTTTTATGTATTTGGGTGCTTCTGTATTGGGTGTGTAAATGTTTACCAGAGTTATTTCTTCTTGTTGGATTGTTCCCTTTAGTATTATGAAATGGCCTTCCTTATCTCTTATTATGGCCTTCACTTTGTGATCTAATTTATCAGATATAAGTATTGCTTCCCCAGTTCCTTTTTCATTTCCATTTGCCCGAAAAACCTTTTTCCATCCCTTCATCTTCACTCTGTGTGCATCTTTTTTTCTGAGGTGGATTTCTTGTAGACAGCAGGTCATATTTTCTTATCTAATTCATTACCCTATGTCTATTGATTGGGGCATTTAATCCATTTACATTTAAAGTTATTATTGATAGGTACATATTTGTTGCTATTTTTATTCTTTACCCCTGTGTTCCTTTTCTTTCTTTCTTTCTTTCTTTCTTTCTTTCTTTCTTTCTTTCTTTCTTTCTTTCTTTCTTTCTTTTCTTTACAGCAGACCCTTTAGCATTTCTTGCATTGCTGGTTTGGTGGTAATATATTCCCTTAGTCCTTTTTTGTCTGTGAAGCTCCTGATTTCACCTTCAGTTTTGATTGATAGCCTTGCTGGGTACAGTATTCCTGGATTCAGACCCTTCCTTTGCATAACGTTGTATATTTAATTCCATTTCCTTCTGGCCTGATGAGTTTCTGTTGAGAAATAAGTTGCTAGTCTCATGGGGGTTCCTTTATAGGTAAGTTTATGTCTTACTATGGCTGTTTTAAGATTCTTACTTTGTCTTTGGTGTTTGCCAATTTAATTATAATGTGCATTTGCGTCAGTCTTTTGTGGTTTATTTTGCTTGGGACTCTATGAGCTTCTTGTATTTGTGTGGGTTTTTCCTTTCCTATATCAGGAAAGTTTTCTGTCATTATTTCTTCAAAAAGGTTTTCTATTCCTTGCTCAGCTTCCTTTCCTTTTGGGACCCTTATTATGAGGATATTGTTTTGTTTCCTGTGGTCCCTAAGTTCCCTTAGGCTCTCCTCCTGCTTTTTAATTTTATTTTTTTTTCTAGAAGCTGCTCTACTTGGGTAGTGTTTTCTACCTTGCCTTCTAGGTCACTGATGCGGCCCTCTGCTTCTTCTAGCCTACTCTTGATGCTTTCTATTGAGTTCTTCACAGCAGCGATGTCATTTTTCACTTCTTCTTGGTTCTTCATTTCTGCTTGGTTCTTACTCATATTGTTAAATTTGTCTTCCATTCTTTTCAGCCACCTTATGACCATTTATCTTAATTCTTTCTCTGGCAAGTTACTTGCCTCCATTTCTTTTACTTCCTTTTCTGGTGGTGCCTGCTTTTCTTTTATATGCAGATTGTTTCTTTGTCTCTCCATGGTCTCTCTTGACCGGGTGTCTGATTATGTAGTTTTCTCTCTCCTCATCCGACCTTTTTGTGTGGAGTGTAGAGCTTCTCTGAATCCATATGTTTGTGACAATTGGGGACTGGTGTTCTGGGGTTTGCAACTGCTTGGGGGGTGCTGCAGTTGTATATTCTCATGCTTCTGATAACATCCACCCTCCCCTTCAAGGTGATGCAGTCTCTGCATCAAATCTGTTGGGTTCAGGAGGGAACCCAGTAGTCCCCCACATTATCCTGGATTATAGCTTTCCCTCAACTCACCAACAAATACTCTCCATTTGATCCTCAGCTATTCCCTGTGTCTGCTCCAGGACAAGACTTGAGACAGGTCCATCTATTCTGCTGCCATTTTTTCATCCTAGACAATAATTTTTCAAAAAATTTAGTGGCTAAATAATAACAGCAATTTACCAATAATTATCATTTTTAAACCCGTAGAATAGAGGTTTTACATATTATTTTTCTGTCACTGAAATAATCAGAAGTTACACAGTGTAGATTGTCTATTTCCATATGATCAGGTGTAGGCATTAGGTAAATCACATGGCACATTAAGACACCATATCAGCTCTGAATCAATTCTTGATGTCTTCCTTATTTGTTTATTCCCAGTGGCTTGGCATGTGGAATTGCTTCAATAATTATCTATCTTATTAGCATATTCTGATTTTTCCTATCAGGACAAAAATTTTTAGAAAACTGTCTTATCATTAGAATCAGCAAGCAAAGGCAAAATTACCCCTTGCTGCACTGGTGTGACTTTATTAACTGAATATTATATTCATACTTCTTTGTAAGCATATTAGAAGACAAAAATACATAACATAACATATTAGTGTCATGCTATCATCATAGTACAATTCTTAAAAAGTGTTTGATAAATTATGCTAGAAGTTTGCGTAAATACTGCTAGCCTCTAAATGAAAACACCGCATACCCCATGAACAGAAAGCTTGGTAATATGCAGTACATTTTGAAATTAGTCTACCTACAAAATGCAGTAAAGAAGATCTGTAACAGGAAGAATTAGACTAGAGTCAGATTTTGTGAGACATATACTGCCTACTCAGATTTCTCCTTGATCCTCCTAGCTCAGGAGGTAGTGGGAAAAGAAGGTACTTAAAAATGGGCTTGTTAAATGAAATAAGAAACAAGGCATGCTTGTTCTTCTACTTCTTCTCTGCTTCTGTTCATGTCTCAGTAAAATTTGACAGAATTAATGTTATTTTTCTCCCAATAAGAATAGAAAATGTTTCTTCCATGCAGAGGATGATTAGACAGGGTGAAAATTTACCCTATAATAATCTCTAGGCTGAACAGAGAAAGCTCAGTTGGAAGTTCTGTTCTTTCCATCACAAATCTGTGAGGCAAAGGAAACATAGCATTCTGCTTCACAATTGTATAATTAGCTTCTTTAAGAGTTTGGGTCTTAAGAGTACTTAATTTGAATGGGCTATGCCTCAGAGAGGTTAAAGAGGATTGAAATAAGCTGACCCTGCTAATAGTGCAGTTGATGTGTGAAGTCTTTTATTCTGTGGGGTGGTTTAGAGGCTTGGAGAAATAGATAACTCATGACACACAAATTTTATATAATTAAAGCTTGCTTAACAGAGTGCAAAGAATATATTTTCAGCAAACCATGCAAGGAGCCAGTGAGCTAGCAGATATTCAATAAGAATAATTACTTTATTCCATCCAGATTTTTAAAGGAAACTAAGGGTTGCAATGCTTCCAGATTGAAGGAAGCCTTGTATTAAGGATCATCAAAAACAGTATTTATTCCTGTCCTGGCTGGATAGCTCAGTTGATTAGAGTATCTTTCTTATACACCAAGGTTGTGGGTTCTATCCCAGGTCAATGCATATGCAAAAAGAAGCCAATGAAAGAATCAATAAATGCAATGAGTTGATATCTCTCTCTCTCTCTCTCTCTCTCTCTCTCTCTCTCTCTCTTGCCCCCCCAAATCAAATCAATCAGTTAAAAATTTAAAAAATGTTTTATTTCTAAATTAGCACCCTAAAAATATCAAAACTACTTTAAATAATTACAAATATATCTATTGAGAGATAGGTAGGTAGGTAGGTAGAAAGATAGATAGATAGATACATAGATACATAGATTGATAGATAAAAATAGATATCATGCATTCTATTCTAATATCCAGGTTTAGGGCTCAATATCTTTTCTGGAACTGTATTATTACAGTCTATCCTGAAATATATAAAGGGCATTTGTTATTTCTATTTGATTAAGCATGAAAGTGGTTTTCCTAATCTTTTTATTTTTTAAAGACTGCTTCCTACATAGTGCACAGTATGAAATATTACCACTTGTTTGTTTCTGCCCACACACTTTTTTCACCACTACAAGTTAAGGTCCAAGAGAGAAGGGATGATGACTGACTTTACTCTCCTCAGCATCTCCAGTGTCAAATACATGCTCACTAAACATTTGTTGAATGCATGAGTGAACGAATAAGCTGCACAGTTAAAATATGACAAGCTGAGTGTCACAATATGCCAAGGACTGACAGCTAGATGATAGGATATTTCCAAACTCCCAGACAAACATTTCTAAGTTAAGGTAAAACTCTCAGATCTCTTGTCAGTGCAGAAAACATTCACTTTACCTCTGTACTATAATATGAATTGTTTCAGTTTTCTAAGAAAAATAATATTGGAATAAACTTTGAAGCCTTGTAATGGAACAAAATTTTGAACACTTACTTGTCTTTGATTAGTTGTTTTTGTTGTTGTTGTTTCCCTGTGTATTATGTAATTAAGAATTAGAAAAAACATTCATTTTGGGTACTGGAGGAGAATCCAGTACTGCTGCCTCGCACAACAATTTCAAAACTACAACTAAAAGACAGAACGGACATCATCCAGAACCACAGGAAAGCTGGCTGAGGGGAAGTTCTACAACTAGAGGGAAAGAGAGGGGCTCACGGAAACCCAGAGGAGCTGCAAAAAGCTGAGGTACGGAGACGCGCGCGAGGAGAGAGCGGGTGCCAGAGTACCTGGCTGGCTTTCTCTGGCGGGCGGGAAACGGAGACTCCCAACGGGATTGAACCCCTTATCTTATGACACTAAACCCCAGATCCAGCCGAAACTCATACAGGGGGAGTTTGGACTGTGAAAAGGGAGAAGTGCACAGAAATTTAGGGGAGTCGCAAAGGATCAGAGAACTGGTCGCGCACGGCACCACACAGAGGACAGATTGCTGATTGTGCCGATGGCTTTCGCGAGTGGGCGGGAGACAGACCCTCCCAACTGTGCCACTTCTGAGTCCACTAAGCCCCTGTTTCGAGCGAAACCCTGGAGACCTAGACTCGTGTGGTCCTGGTGCACAAGGGAGCCGGAAAGGCAGCGGTTAGAGGCACTGCGGGTGCGCGCACAAGGACCGCTCCAGCCATTACCCAGTCACGTGAGACTCAGGGGCTGTGGAGGGCGGGACTGACTGGAAGGCAAGGCGGTCCCTTAAGCCCTGAGACTCCATCCTTCCCAAGCTCAACAGAGGCTTCTGGGGCTGAATCCAGCACAGAAGTTTCCCCGGCACAGTGAAAATGCCGAGACAAGGGAAGGGATTACAAGCAAAAGAAATGGAGGAAAAAAAACGACTGGATATAGAGTTCAAAACCACACTTATAAAGTTTTTCAAGAATATGCTAGAAAAGATGGATAAATTTAGTGAGACCCAAGAGGAGATGAAAAAGTCCCAACTAGAAATTAAATATACACTGACTGAAATAAAAAATATTATACAGAATCCTAACAGCAGACTAGAGAAAGGCAAGGATCAAGTCAAAAATTTGAAATATAAAGAAGCAGAAAACATTCAACTGGAAAAGCAAGAAGAGAAAAGAATCCAAAAATGTGAAGATAATGTAAGGAGCCTCTGGGACAGCTTCCAGCGTACCAACATCAGAATTGTAGGGGTGCCAGAAGAAGAGAGAGAGCAAGATACTGAAAACCTATTTAAGGAAATACTGACTGAAAACTTCCCACATCTGGTAAAAGAAATAGACTTACAAGTCCAGGAAGCACACAGAATCTCAAATAAAAGGAATCCAAAGAGGACCACACCAAGACACATCATAATTAAAATACCAAGAGCAAAAGACAAAGAGAGAATATTAAAAGCAGCAAGAGAAAAACAGTTCATTACCTACAAGGGAGCACCCATACGACTGTCAGCTGATTTCTCAACAGAAACGATGCAGGCCAGACGGGAGTGGCAAAAAAAAAAAAAATATTCAACGTGATGAACAGCAAGAACCTACAACCAAGAATAATCTATCCAGCAAAGCTATCATTCAGAATTGAAGGGCAGATAAAGACCTTCACAGAGAAGAAAAAGCTAAAGGAGTTCATCAACTCCAAACCAGTATTATATGAAATGCTGAAAGGTACTCTTTTAGAAGAGGAAGAAGAAAAAGGTAAAAGACAAAAAATTATGAACAACAAATATACATCTATCAACAAGTGAATCTAAAAATTAAATGAATTAAAAATTTGATCAACAGAATAAACTGGTGAATATAATAGAATCAGGAGCACAGAAAGGGAGTAGACTGATAATTCTCAGGAGGACAAAAATCATAAAGCATCACACAGACTGTGAAATTACAGCAGAAAGATTAAAGTTAGGTGAGGTAAATAAGTGATCAATCAAAGGACTTGTATGCATGCATATAAGCATAACCAATGATCACAGACACTGGGGCGTCGGGGTATGCCTGGGAGGGAGGGGGGCAATGGGGAGATATGTATAAAAAATTAATAAAAAATAATTATAAATAAATAAATAAATAAAAAATAAAAGAAAAAAAATCATTTTGGGTACTGTTTGTCAGAGTAGATGCCTACCACAGAGGAATCTGTGGTGGGAAGAATGTTGAGGAGAAAGAGGTTGGTTACACAAAGAGAATTGATCGAATAAGCAAACTCAGAGGGGGAAAAAAGAACATTTCAGGAGTCTGTATCCCCGATACTGTACCAGAGAATGGGTGACAATATGGAATGGGGATAAATAAGAGCGAATGCTGATGTTAGATTGAATTGCAATGAGCATCTGAAAGAAGTGACATGCTAATAATGAGCACCTTAGTGCCCAGATCTAGGCTCTCATTCCATTCTCCTTTGAAGAGAAACAGGGTGCCTTGGAGATATTACTGATACCAAGACTAGAACAGTAAAATTATAAGACGAGCCTGGAACATCCTAATATATAAAAAGCCAGGAGCTGTCACAACCTAAAGGACTGGAAGGATGACTGAACAGCAGGCTACATGGGGCAATCAGGCCAGCAGAAGGGTTAGTGAGAGATGACCAAATGACTGAACAGCAGGTTGTGTGGGGTTACCAGGCCAATAGAGTGGTGCAGTTGGGGCAACCAGGCCAACAGGGGGGAGGGGGTGCAGTAAAGGGCGACCAGGCAGCACAAGGGCAGTTTGGGGTGGTGGTGGGGGAGGCAGTTAGAAGCAATCAGGCCAGCAGACAGAGGCAGTTAGGAGCCAGTGGTCCCAGATTGTGAAAGGAGTGTCTGACTGCTAGATTAGGCCTGGTTGCAGACATCCCCTGAGGGGTCCCAGATTGGAGAGCGTGCAGGCTGAGCTGAGGCAATCCTCCATCCTTGCATGAATTTTGTGCACTGTGCCTCTAGTATTGTTATAAAAAGCAGAAAATTGGTGAATGAATAATTAAGGCTTCTTAAAAAACCAAATTACTGACAATTTGAGCATTAAAATAATGGTTTCAATAGATTATAATCCTTAGAAGAAAAAAACAATCATCCTATCTAATAAAGAGAGAATATGAAAATTGACTGTCACACTATCACAAAGATGGTGGCACCTACTATGGAGGTAGGGGTTTTTGTAACACAAGATAGCTGCACCCACAGACAGCAGTGGCCAAGTTCCCATAATGAGCCTTAATGAGCAATCACCATGGACCTGAGGCTGTGTGGTGCTGGGCAGGGTCAAGGGATTTGAAGCTGTGCCACACACACAGTGAAGCTGTGCCCCCCGCCTAGCAGAGCTTGAGGAGGGACCTCAGGCTGTGCTCCCTCTCCCCAGTGTCAGGCTGGGGGACCTCAGGTCATACCCCCCACCCTGGCGCTGGTCTGGGGAACCTGAGGCTACACCCACCCCCCCTGGCAAGATGTGCTCAAGATGTGCTCCCGCCCTGGTGCTGGGCCAGGGACCTCAGGCTACTACTCCTACCCTAGTCTGAGGGACCTCAGGTTGCACCTCCATCCTGATGCCAGGCTAGGGTACCTGAGGCTGTGCCCCCCAACCTGGCAGGACTTGACAGGGGACTTCAGGCCACACCCCTTGCCCAGACACTGCGTCAGGGGAACTGAGACCACACCCCCTGACCAGTGAGGCTTAACATGGTTCCTCAAGGTGTGCCACCTGCCCTAGTGCTGGCTGGGGGACCTGAGGCTGAGCCCCCCACCAGCGGGGCTTGACAGGGGACCTTAGGTTGTGGCTACACCCCTCCTCCCCCCTGCCTAGCAGTGAGCCAAGGGACCTGAAGGTGTTCTGGGAAACCTGAAGCTGTGCCCCCATCCAGCATGTGTCAGGGAACCTGAGGCTGTGCCCCCTTCCTGGCACTGAGCCCGGGGACCTGAGGCTGTCCCTCCACCCAGTGGGGCTTGGCAAGGGTGAGACCAGCCAGGTCTGGATCTAGACCAATGGGGATGAGGTCTGCTAGGTGTGGATCTCAGGTGATTTTGAGGCACCTGTGGGCGGGCAGGAACTTGACTCTGGATCCTGCAGCACACCCCAGACTCTGACAGGAGGAAGATTTTTATATCCATTTTACTAATTTTCTTTTGTCCCTGATACTTCTATTATAGGGAAAGAGCAAATAGCGATATTAAAATATATCCTCTTATTAATTCCCTTTTAATATGCATGGATTTTATGCACTGGGCCACTAGTATTGATGTAAATGAATAAATACATACATTGAAAGATTAATTAGGTATGAGATATGTGCACAATTTCAAATTGTCTTTCTACAAAATAGTTAAGACAAATAAATTAGTAGAGTATCTTTCTAATAGAGAAGCTTAGCTGGCACTATGTGATCAATATGATAAAGCAAGCAATGTGAATATCATCTAGATAAATTAAAAGCATGTATCACCTGAGAGCATACAATGAGGACACATTATCACTGTGATATTCTCATGAAAGAAATATATCTTGAATGTAACCATTTTTTAAGTACAGAGACACAGGACAAAGACAGAAATAAGTTCTGTCTGGTCATCAAAAAGATAGGAAGTTGAGGAAGGGAATCAAAAAAATAAAATGAATGCCATTATGAGGGGGATGGTTTGGGTTTTCAAGTGTTTAGGACAAAGACAAGGTCAATGCCATTATTTCTTAAGCTCTGAATTTACCATTTTTATAGGAAATAGGTGTCATCTGATTTAATAAACATAGGCTCAAATTTAAGCATATTGGATTGTTGTCCTTGTAATTTATTTTGTTCTGATTGTTTGCTATTTTAGCCTAATCAACAGTTGATCATTGTCTTCTTATTTCTACCACTAAGGCAATAGATGAAATTCAGCCATTGATCTCATAATCTAATTTGCCTATGTGATTTTAAGCTAATTTGGACTATTTTTTTTCTATCAACAGTAAGACTTTTTAAAACATTTGACACAATACTTTTTCCTAAATCTTCACATTAGATCATTTCAGTGATTTTTCAACTTCTGTGCAGCAAGAATTTTTAAACCATGCAATGCCTGATAATTTAGTTAGGGAAACTGACCTCTTTTCCCTTAGATTTTCAAATAAAAATATGACAAGAGTCAACACAACAATGAAAATCCAGTGTGAAAAAATAAAACTATATTTTTTGTCTGATTGGCAAAATCCTATCAAATAAAAGAGTAATATGCAAATTAACCATGGCTCCATTATACCCACAAACCATGCCCACAAGCTATGCCCACCAGCTAATCAGGAGCAAGTATGCAAATTAACCCCAACTATGATGGCTGGAACCACAGAGCGAGCAGGAGGAAGGCTTGGGTTTCCCTGGTGATAGAGGAATCCCAGCTTTCCACACATGCTGCTGCACCGGCCCAGGCCTCCACTCAAGGCTACAAAGTTTCAATTATAGAAGATAAATAAATCCCAACAAAAATGGCAGCAGCCACGGGAACTGGAGAGAGCAGGAGGCTAGAGTTGCTCCCGGTGATGGAGGAAGCCAAGCTTCTGTAGCCCTGGCCTGTCTTGGCCTCCACTTACAGCTACAAAGTTTCAGTTATAGAAGATAAATAAATCCCAACAGAAATGGCTTGCACCATGGAGCAAGCAGGAAGCTTGACTCCGCTCTAGGCTACAAAGTTTCAATTGTAGAAAATAAATAAATCCAATATCCCAGGTCCTCCTTTTGAGTCACGAGGGGGTGTGGCTAGCCTGCAAACTATCACAGGCCCTCACCCAGCCCACCCCACACCCCAGGGAAATCCCCACCCTGATCCAGGACACTCTTCAGGGCAAACAATCTGGCCCCCATCCATGAACCAGACCCCTATAATATCTAATAAAAGAGTAATATGCAGATTGACCATCACTTCAACACCCAAGATGGCTGCCCCATGTGGTCAAAAGATCCTGTCCCCATGTGAACAAGATGGCCAGCAGGCCAGGGAAGTTGGGAGGGACCAGGCCTGCAAGGGAGGTCAGTTGTAGGCAATCAGGCCAGCAAGGCAGAACAGTTGGGAAGAACCAGACCTGCAAGGGTGGGCAGTTGTCAGTGATCAGGCCAGCAGGGCAGGGCAGTTAGGGATGACCAGGTTGACAGAGGAAGGAAGTTGGGGGTGACCAGGCCTGCAGGGAAGGGCAGTTAGGACTGATCAGGTCTGCAGGGGAATGCAGTTAGCAGCAATTAAGCTGGCAGGGAGTGAATAGGGAGTGATCAGGCTGGCAGGCAGAAGTGGTTAGGGACAATCAGGAAGGCAGTCAGGTGAGCAGTTGGGAGCCAGCAGTCCTGGGTTGTGAGAGGGTTGTTCAACTGCCCATTTAGGCCCGATCCCAGTAGCATTGGGCTTAAACAGGCAGTCTGACATCCTTCAAGGGTTCCCAGATTAGAGAGGGTGCAGGCTGGGCTGAGCAATATCCCACCTCTTGCACAAATTTTGTGCACCTGGCCTCTAGTAGTAATATATTTTTGATGTTCTCAGATGTTCAGTAACATGTTTACTTGCCATAAGATGAAAAATGTTGGAAATTGCTGTATTATTTGATTGTTACCAATGTCCCTTTCCCTGTTTCTAGTTCTGCAAGAATAGATTTTAGCCTTCTTTCAACTCATGTTTCACAGTTTTACTACTTTCTATCCAAGGCAGTCTATATGTTACAATCATTTTTAAAAAATTAAATCCATTAACTTAAGGCATTACAAGTAATGCTGAGAATATTTTAGAAATAAATTATCTAGAAAACTTGTACACAGAAGAAGAAATGAAAGTATGAGGGAAGAAAAGGAAAAGTATATTGAATTTTATTGCATGCCTAGTTCTAAACACTAAAAAAATCCAGAGGAATTTTCTTCATATCAGTCTGTTTTCCTAGGCTAATTTTTCTGGCTTCTGACTTTATTCTCATTCATACTCTTTTTAGCTATTCCTTTCCCTTGGAAATATATATATATATTTTTTTGGGGGGTGGGGGGTTGGCATCTTAGGATTTCAAAACTGTTAAGTGATCTAAAGTTTCCTCTAAGGATATATTTATTTCTCCAGACTCTTTTGTGAAGTGAGATCACTACAGCCATGTAACTGGATTTGCTTTACCACTCAATCAATACTTCTTTCACTGAGCAGTGGCAAGAGGAATTTCTGGGAGAGCAGTGGCTATAAGGGAAAATGAGTTTGAACAGAAATGGGGGCACACGGACCTATTGGAGAATTGTTTTTAAAGTAATATAGAGAAATAAAGTTTATAGGATGAGAATCATTGCACCAACAAAAACATCTTATTGTCTTTTTCTTTCTTACTCTGTGTATCCTTCTTTAGGTCTCTTGCAAAGATGCCCAGATCTTTCCCATCTATTTGCTCTACTTTATTTTACTGTTTTATTGACAAGACCATTGACCTTAATTTTCCTATCTGTCTTAGTTCCCATTCCCTTTCTAAGTAAATTCTTAAAAATTAACAGAATCCAGGAATTCCATTAAATAAACAGTTGTTAATATAAATGCATTTACATGAGGGTTCCAAATACACACATAATTTCATGCAATTTTTACAATTTTGATGATTTTGAAGGTAGTATTATTGTTGTTAAAATGTATTATTAGCACTACTTTATAAATAAATAAGGAAAAAACATTGAGAAACTAAGTAACTAATAGAGGTAAAGAAGCTTGAATAAGATTTAGATGTAAATTATGACTCCTAAATGCAAATTTTGACATTTATTAATTTCTACAAAGTTTTTGGCATTATTGTATTTATGTAGGCATATCTGCACTAATAAAAGAGAAACATGCGAATTGACCATTACTCCAGCACACCCAACAGCCAATCGGAATGATTATGCAAACTAATCCAACTAAGATGGCAACCACCATGGAACTGGAGCGAGTAGGATGCTTAAGTTGCCCTGGCAATGGAGGAAGCCAAGCTTCCCACCCACCCTGGCTGGCCCTGGCCTCCACTCATGGCTACAAAGTTTCAGTTATAGAAGATAAATAAACCTCAGATACCTGGTTACAGCTGGCCCTGGCCTATGCTCAGGTCTCTGGGGGGCATTGCTAGTCTGCAAACCATCATAGGCTCCTCACCCAGGCTGCCCCATGCCCAAGGGAACACCCACCCCTATCCAGGACACCCTTCAAGGCAAACCAGCCAGTCCCCAACTGTGCACAAGGCCTCTATCCTATCTAATAAAAGAGTAGTATGCAAATTAACTATCACTCCAACACAAGATGGCTGGTCCCCTGTGGTCAAAGATGGCTGTCCCCATGTGGACACAAGATGACCATCACAAGACAAGATGGCCAGCATGGGAAGGCAGTTGGGAGGGACCAGGCCTACAGGGGAGGATAGTTTGGGGAACTAGGTCTACAGGGGAGGGAAGTTGGGGACAACCAGACCTGCAGGGAAGGGCAGTTGGGGGTGATGAAACCTGCAGGGGAGGGCTGTTACGGGTGACCAGGCTGGCAGAGGAGGGAAGTTGGGGTTGACCAGGCCTTCAGGGAAGGGCACTTGGCGGGGGGGACAATGCCTGCAGGGGAGAATGGTTGGGGAGACTATGACTGCAGGGGAGGGTAGTTGTGGGGGGGACCAGGTATGCAGGGGAGGGCAGTGGTGGGACCCAGACCAACAAGGGAGAGCTGTTAAGGGTAATGAGGCTGGCAGGAGAGGGATGGGTCAGCAAGGGATGGAAGTTTGGAGGGACCAGGCCAGCAGGGGAGGCTACTTAGGGGTGACCTGGCTGGCAGGGGAGGGAAGTTAGGGGCAATCTTGCCAGCAGGGAAGCAGTTAAGCATCCATCAAGCTGGCAGGGAGTGGTAAGGGGGTGACAAGGCTGGCAGGCAGAAGTGGTTAAGGGCAATTAGAAAGGCAGGCAGGGGAGCAGTTGTAAGCTAGCATCCTGGATTGTGAGAGGGATGTCTGACATCCCTCTAGAGTTCCCATATTGGAGAGGGTACAGGCTGGACTGAGAGGACCCCCACCCCCAGTACGAATTTCATGCACCAAGCCTCTAGTATATGTATAAATGTATATTTTTACATATGTATTTCTTATGTATATAGATAAGATAGAAATTTAAGCACAAATAATCACATGCATTGTTGATACTACATTTATAAATAAACTGTTATAAGTTAAGAATAAGAAAATACATCTTTATGTTATCTGCAATTATTCCTTCTTTGATGCCCTTTCTTTCTTTGGGTAGGTCTTAGTTTTTGACCTATATTGTTTTCCTTTTTTCTAATTAAATGATTTTTTTTAATTTATTTTTTAGAGAGAGAGGAAGAGACTGGGCGAGAAACATCAATTAGG
Organism: Lasiurus cinereus; assembly: GCA_011751065.1. Lineage (NCBI taxonomy): Eukaryota > Metazoa > Chordata > Mammalia > Chiroptera > Vespertilionidae > Lasiurus > Lasiurus cinereus. Next base: position 61,974,383 of record JAAGEH010002531.1, read on the forward strand.
AAGGGAAATGTTATGAGGGACAAACATAGATCAACTGCCCTCTGCACACTCCCTACTTGAGATCGACCCCACAATCTGAGCATGTTCTGTGACTGGGAAAAAACAGGTAACCTTTTTGTGCATGGGGCAATGTCCAGCCAACTGAGCCACACAGGACGGGATAGAACTTAATATGACTTATAAGACAGGTCTACTGGCAACAAATACCCTCACATTTTGTCAAAATGGGTAGGAAAATTAGGCTAAACTACCACTGAACTCTCTGGCTAGGAAAGACTGCTGGCTCCCTTCTGTAGATGGGCAGTCTCTGGCTTGGCTTTCTGCTCAAGTGCCACTGAAAGTGGGGCTCTAGGATGGGCTAAGTTACTTCCTTGCTACTCTATTTAGGCCTCTTGCACAAATATGGCTGGAGGCTCTATTTAGCCAAAGCGGGGGCTTAGAATTTGCTTCAAAGCCCAGATAGGACCATAGAATGGTCTCAATGGTTGGTGTAACTTACTGGCTCAAGAACAGAATTAGGCAGAACTACCTTCCTAGCTTCCTGTACAGACAGGGCCACAAGTTTGCTTCTGTAAATGAGTTGGCTAGGCTCTTTTCTTGGATGCTATAGTAAGTGGTTCTGTAAGATGAGCTATACAACTTCACTTGTGCCTGGTCAGGCTTCCTGTTTAGGTGAAATTGAAAGCTAGCTTCCAAAATTGACAGGACTTTGAGTTTGCTTCCATGCTCTAAAGAGGTGAAATAATAGACTGCAAGACTGGTTTGGTTTGTTGCTTGGGTATCTGAGACAGGAAGAAATGCTTGCTTGGCAGACAAGTCCACTAACTCAACTCTGAAAATGGACAGATTTGAATAGACATGTTGCAAAGAAGGCATATGGATGGCCAACAGGTACATGGAAAGATACTCAAAATCAGTATTCATTAGTAAATGCAATCAAAATTATAACAACGTGTTACTTTACACCTGTTATAATGGCTGTCATCAAAATATAAAGGTAAGTGTTGGTGGAATGTAGAGAGAAAGGAACCTTCGTTCACTATTGGTAGGAATGCAAATTGGTGCAGCCACTATGGAAAACATATAGAGATTTCTTCAAAAATTAAAATAATAGAACAATCATGGGATCCAACTATCCCACTTATTGGTATTTATCTGAAGAAAACAAAAACACTAACTTGAAAAGATATATGACCCACTCCCCCGTTCTTTGCAACATTATTTACAGTAGCCAAAATGTGGACACAACCTCAGTATGCATCAATGTATAAATGAATAAAGAACAAAATATTAGTCAGCCATAAAGAAAAATTAAATATTGTTACTTGTGACAACATGAATGATGCTAAGTGAAATATATCAGACAGAGAAAGACAAACACCATAAGATTCTCTTATATGTTGGATGTAAAGAAAAATAAAAAATTAAAACAAAACAAAATTTACATTAAAACAAACAATAAAGCAACTCATATAAAATAAATGTCATAGAGATGTAATGTACATCATGGTGACAATCCTATTTAATAAAAGAGTAATATGAAAGTGACTATACCTCCACCATACCCACAAGCCATGCCCACCAGCCAATCAGGCACGAGTATACAAATTAACCCAATCAAAATGGCTGTGGCCATGAAGCTGCAGCAAACAGGAGGCTCAGGTTTCCCCGGCAATGGAGGAAGCCAAGCTTCCCTGCCACCCTGGCCAGCACAGGCCTACACTCAAGGCTACAAAGTTTCAATTATAGCAGATAAATAAATCCCAACAAAAATGGCTGTGGCTACAGAGTGACCAGGAGGCTTGGCTCCACTGTAGGCTACAAAGTTTCAATTACAGAAGAAAAATAAATCCCAATAAAAATGTCAGCAGCTATAGAGCTGGAGAGAGCAGACGGCTTGAGTTTCCCCCAGTGATGGAGGAAGCCAAGTTTTCACAGCCCTAACCTGCCTTAGCCTCTGCTTAAGGCTACAAAGTTTTAATTATAGAAGATAAATCCTAGAAACCAGGGCAAATGCTTGGGTCGCTCGGGTGTGTGGTAAGCCAGCAAACCACCACAGGCCCCTCAACCAGGCCACCCCATACCCCAAGGGAAGTTCAACCCTGATCTGGGACACCCTTCAGGGCAAACCAGCTGGCACCCACTTGTGCACCAGTCCTCTATCCTATCTAATCCTATCTAATAAAAGAATAATATGCAGATTGACCATCACTCCAACACACAAGATTGCTGCCCCCATGTGGTCAAAGATCCTACCCCCATGTGGACACAAGATGGTCACCACAAAATGGCCAGCAGGGGAGAGCAGTTGGGAGGGCCCAGGTCTATAAGAGAGGGCAGTTGTGTGCAATCAGGCCAGTAGGGTAGGGCAACTGGGAGGGACCAGGCCTGCAAGGTAGGGCAGTTGGGGACAATCAAGCCTGCAGGGAAGGGCAGCTAGGGGTGGCTAGGCCTGCAGGGGAGGGTAGTTAGGGGAAATCAAGCTGGCAGGGGAGTTGTTTGGGAGTGATCAGGCTGGCAGGCAGAAGCAGTTAGGGGCCATCAGGAAGGCAGGCAAGCAAGCAGTTGGGAGCCAGCAATCCTGGATTATAAGAGGGATGTATGACTGCCTGTTTAGGCCCGATCCTGTCCCATGTTGGAACAGGTGCAGACTGGGCTGAGGGACAGCCTCCTCCCAACCTGCACAAATTTCATGCACCGGGCCTCTAGTAGTTAACAATACTGCATTGCACAATAAAAGTTGCTATGGCAGTAAATCTTTGAAGTTCTCATCTCAAGAGAAAGATTGCAACATGTATGATAACAAACAGTAACTAGATTTATAGGGTTCATCATTTCATTGTATACATATATTGAACCATTTATGTTGTAATTATGATACTAATATAAATTTATATGTCAATTATACCTCAATTAAAAAAAATAAAAATAAATAATTAACTTCATTGCACACTACTGGATCCTCCTAGACACTTTGAATCAATTTACTTTGTAGCCAGGATTGACAACTTAGTCCAAAGTTCAAGTTCAAGTTAGTCCATCAGGTATCTATTATAGACTAGAAGTAGTGAATCTGGAACTGTGCTCAAATGGGTCCAGAGACTACATTTAAGCTGAAAAAACAAACAAACAAACAAACAAAAAAAAACAACCACATGATCATCTATGACCTCATTAGGATTTCTTATAACTAGCTTATGGAGAATGGAAAAGCACAAAGTCAGTACAAAGATAAAATAGCTTGGCATACATGTATATATATTATGAACCAATTATGTTGCATAGTCCCATGCAAGATTGACCCTGAAAGACAGTAGTGAGGTGTATACTCTGTAGGCAGAGTGTAGGTAGTGCACCTAATCATCTATTTCGTGTAGAAAGAGACTTGACCTGGCCCTGGCAAGTGTTGTTCAGTGGCTGGAGCACTGGCCATCACACTGAAGGTTGTGAATTAGATTATCCTTCAAGGACACGTACCTGGGTTGCAGATTCAATCCCCTGACCCTGGTTCAGACAAATAAGAGAGACAACCAGTCAATGTCTCTCTCTCTTCCTCTCTCCCTTCCACTGTCTCTAAAAATCCTCTCTCTCTTTGTTTTCCCCACCCTCACTTTCTACTCCCTCTAAATATCAATGGGAAAAATATCAAGTGAAGATTAACAAACAAAAACAAAAGAAAGAAAGATAATTGACCTGAAGGACATACAAGAGGCACGTGGACCTTGTATAACAGGTCAGTTCTCATCATTGAGCATCTACTGCCAAAGAGGCACTAAACAACCAAATACAGAAGATGATTTATTAAATTAAATGTCAGCCATGTTTTGTCACCAGGAATTCCCATACTCATGACATAGATCTTTAAAGGAATAGCCATGGCAATATATTTGAAGTTTATGCAAAGGTCCACTGGCATGGTTTGTCTCACACCAGGTAATGTAGCTCTTGATGCTGCTTAGTATCATATGTGACAGTAACTGTGAATGATGTCAATTCCACAACATAACACACTCCACCAAGAAGAAGAATCAGTGAATTTGCTTACATTGAGCTGCTTAGAAGATGGAAAGGGCAATGAATCATTGTGAATGTGAGAGGCACATATTCTAGAAATGGCTTCGCTTTCCTTTTGTGCTTTTGTTCAGCCAGCTCCACTGTTTAAATACTTATAATGTGTCTGATCTACCAACTTGAGATCTCCTATAGTATTCTTAAATCAAGGACCCTTTACAACAAGAGTGCTGCAACAGTGTGCACATGACCATAGTCAGCTGCAAAATTTGCTTCTCTTAAACTGCTTACCCAATAAAGCAGCTGAAGTACCATCTTGCAAATACAATGGAGAGGATGAGATATTTTCATTCCGAATGGGATATAATTCTTAAACCAATGGCTATGGTACTGTGTTTGTTTCCAGTAGATAGAATAAGTGGGCCTTAGAATAAAGGGATAGAAGGAACAGTGGTCCCTTCACTAATCACTCCCAAAGCCCATTTGAAAAATTTGTTCTTCCTGTCCCTAGGCTCTTGAACACTAGATTGTGTCACGTTCACAAGAAGATGCACTGAACGTATTACTAGACTTAAAGTTATAACAGTTGTTCAATGACTTTGGGCTCTTTGTGTCAGTTGATCAGCAGGTGCAGAGGAAGTTACCATACTGGCAAATGTAATTAATTGTCATGACCATGATGGCTTCTGTTCCATCATGAAGGTAGGACAGATTGTATTTAGCAATCAGGAGGTCCTCTGAGTATTTCCTGGTGCTCCTAGTATTAATTGAAAATTGTCCAGGAAAGAGACTCATCTTGAAAAAAGCAGGATAACTACAGCTCCAAATCATCATTGATCAGAGTTTCCACCAGGAAACCATATAGATTAATAAAAGTACAAGTTAAGGGTAAGGGGACAGTCTTGACTGAGTAGCACAAGAGGTAGATGATGGATAGCAAGTATAGCCTTAAGCCAACTACAGCAGTGTGTGCTGCTGTTCATTGCACTGACCTTTTTATTGTAAGTTTTCTCAGAAATTGTGTGGCCAATCATTAGCCTAGAGATAATAAACAAAATGTGAAAAGTAGTAGATCTGATCTGTACAATGAATGTACCATTGTGGAGACTAAAGATGGTACCCAATTTAGATTATCTTTATTTTATTTATTATTTTTGTTTGTTTGTTTAAAGTATTATTTCGCTTTCCATGCCCAGCCCACATCGGGAACCAGATAACAGACAGAGACTTGGCCCAGCTCAGATTGGGACCCAGGTAACAGACAGAGACTTGGCCAACATCAGCTGCCCTATATCTAAATCCAGCCTAGCACCAGGAATGCTGGGCCTACTCAAGAATGCAAATAATCCTTTCCACTAATATTTACAGGATAAACTAAGATTGTTGGTAGAGTATTAAATTTGACAGTAAAATAGATTATCTTTAATAGGCCAGTATATTCCAGCTGCTTTGAGAGATAGTTTTTAATAATTTATAGCTTCCCCCTCTTTCAAAGAATGACTGCTGTCCAAATAGGATAGGTCAGTGGTTGGCAAACCATGGCTTGCAAGCCACATGACAGCTCTTTGGCCCCTTGAGTGTGGCTCTTCCACAAATACCATGGCCTAGCCAAGTCTATTTTGAAGAAGTGGTGTTAGAAGAAGTTTAAGTTTAAAAAATTTGGCTCTTAAAGAAATTTCAACCACTTCTACTTGCCATCTGATCACCCCCTAACCACTCTCCTGCCAGCCTGATTGATTCCTAACTACTGTTGATATTTGGCTCTGTTGACTAATGTGTTTGCTGACCACTGGGATAGGTTATGCTCAATCACAGGGAGCAACCTATAGTCAATGATTAGCTGACAATAATACTTAAGATTCTCTTGCCTCTAGCTGCAACCAATTTGTGGGATTCATTATGTTACAGAACTTATGTAATCAGAATGAATCTAACCCCCATCTGTGATCTTATCCCCAATTAGCTCCATCCCCTGCCTTAATCTGCGTACTTCACTCCCTTTCTCCTGAGATGAATAGAGAAGCCCTTTGACTAACCATGTGCACCTCAATCCCTGTCTAAGGCTCTATTTTCAGTGAAGCCAGCCTAAGACACTTTGTGACCATGAATTATTTAATTCTAAACATAGCTTTCTCAATTGCAATTTATCTAATATATATGTTCTTGTCATTGCACTACAGACATAAGGTCCTATAAAATCTGTCCCTCTATAGTTCTTGATATCTTGCCTTCAATAAGCAGAGAAGTTTAATGATGCAATAGTAGTATCATTTATATATTTTGTTTTTCCTCACACAGTACAATTTTCAAATGCTGGGTAGAGAAATACATTGGTTGGCTCTTATATAGAATACTAGAGACCTAGTGCACAAAATTTGTGCATAGGGGTGTATGTCCCTCAGCCCAGCCTGCACCCTCTCCAATCTGGGACCCCTCAAGGGATGTCCAGTAGGATCAGGCCTACAGGAGGAAGTCGGATATCCCTCTCACAATCTAGGACTGCTGGCTCCCAACTTACTCACCTGCCTGCCTTCCTGATTGCTCCTAACCACTTCTACTTGCCATCTGATCACCCCCTAACCACTCTCCTGCCAGCCTGATTGATTCCTAACTACTCCCTGACAGCCTTATTGCCCCTAACTGCCCTCCCCTTCAGGCCTGGTCCCCTCCAACTGCTCTTCCCTATAGTCATGGTCACCCCCAACTTCCCTTCCTCTGCTGACCTGGTCACCCCTATCTGCCCTCCCCTGCAGACATGATTGCTCCCAACTGCCTTCCTTTGCCAGCCTGGTCACTCCCAACTGCCCTCCTCTGATAGCCTGATCACCCACAACTGCCCTCCCTGGTAGGTCTGCTCTCTTCCAACTGCTCTCTCCTGCTGGCCATCTTGTGATGGCCATCTTGTATCTACATGGGGCAGCCATCTTTGACCACATGGGGGCAGTCAACTTGTGTGTTGGAGTGATAGTTAATTTGCATATTATGCTTTTATTAGATAGGTGGATTCTGGGCATTTTCTAGCTGATCTCTTACCATCAGTTAAGGCATTAATAGGGCCAAGTGTTTATGTATACTCTGTAAACTATGGCCCAGGCTCCCAGTACATTAGACTTCTTTTCAGAACACTGAGCTTATGTCTAGGTTTGGTGTTGGCTTTGTTCTGAGGGAGGGTCATGCTACTGATATGCGTATCCCTAAGTCTGAGAGCAAGTCATACAGCTGATGTTTACCGAGTTTTGGACAGTGCTGAAATGTGTGGATGGGGATGACCACAGAGCTGAGGTCAAGGACCCTTGTTGTATGTTACAGAGCTAGGGAGATCTGGAGCCCAGTCTCTAGCTCTCCTTATACCATCATGTACCAGGACAGAATTCTTAAATTGAGGATAGGGAATGCATACCTATCAAGTGATTATAAAGATTTGTTTTCATAGTAAAAGAATTGAACATTACTTATTTAATGACTTTTAGGTTATGTATATATTTTAATTCTTTAATCAAATATATGTGTATCTTAATATTTATTCTTAAAAATGGTGGGTTGGTAAAGCATTTTATTTACTAGTTTAGATCTTAATTTTTACAGTTGTATCCAGATAACTTTGTATCTTTGTATAAGGTAGAATATTATAATATGTCCAAACACATATTATACTCCATGCACAGTATTTTTTTTTTCCTTTTCATTTCATCTAAACATTTGTTTTTGGAAAATCTTACATGCCTGAGTTGGGAAATGCACATTAACTCATCTTTCCTGCAAGCTTATTTCATTTTGTTTTATACTGACTCTGATACTACCCTCATTATGTCTATTTGTATTTTTTTTCTGATTTTGATGTAGTTTGTAACACCTCTCTATGTTTGTTTCATATGAGAACCTTATTAATATTCCATTTACTTGCTCTTATAAAATTCTTAATTGAAATGCTAAACAGGATATTAAATCAGATGGAGGAGAAGAGTGACCTCTATGACAGACCATAAGACAACTTCCTCAATATAATGTGTTGCTATTTATCATGTTTTTTGATATATTACTTCAGATAGTGTTTATAACTGTAAAATCATTTTAATATTATTAATACAAGTTTTGGTTGAAAACATTACTCTCAAGGTCATTGCTTAAAAAACTATAAGGAAAATAATTCTATCTTATAAAAAAATCTCCAGTTAAAGTATTATATGATGAATACTTGTTTTAATTAGGATTTAATTTTTTTTTATTCAGAATGCTATCATGAGACATAGTTAAGTAGAAAAGATGAACTTTGTTTTAGCATATTGTAAAAGTGGGATTGTTGTAAGAAAAGATGAATGCCTTGTAGGAGTTGACTCAACACATGTCTATAATATCTACTCTTTCTTCTAAGGTCATTTTATCAGAGCACTGAAGTTTCTGCTTGACAACCAGAAACTTAACATATTTTAAAATGACTGAATTAAACTCATTAACTAACTGGGAAGATTTGGGGAGATTCTGACAATCTTTTAAAATAATGTGGAAGTCTTCATTCCAAAACAGTGAAAGAACTAAGAACCATTTTATATACTCATATAAGATATAACTTGAAGAACTTATTCCACTGAATGAACATATTCTGAAGGCATATCATCCTCCTTGTTTAAAAAGATTTCAATTACATATTGCGTTTCTTCTAAAATCATGAGAAGAGTAGTTAGTTGTTATAGTTTTCCTTTAAATATAATTTGAGGCCACAGGATACCTATTTACCATTTTTATTCATTCTAGTATATATTGCCATTCTACTGTTAATAAAATAAGAGGCCTATCAGTTGGCTTCAAAATGGCAGCGGAGTAGGTAGAGCTTTCTCACAATTCCTCCTAGAGCCAAACTGGAAATTAAACTAAATTGGGAAATATTCACCCTGAATTACCAACTGAAGACATGCTAAAAAGGAATCTTTTAAACAAGGAAAGGCAGAAACCATCTCAAGACTGGTAGGAAGGGCAGGGTCCCACCTAACTTTTGCAATGTAATGAGTTCCATGTTAAACTGAATGAATCTACATACTCTTTATGAGGAAATTCAAATTGGCCATCAAGACCAGAGGAGGAGCCTCCAGAACTCTACTGTGATTCATGCCAAAAATAATTCAACATTGATGGAGAGCAAATAGAAGTTGTGAAAGGTTATTTTACATAATGGAAAGTAAGTAGTATAATAGTAATTAATAATGATAATTAGGCTGTATTAAAATATATATTAGAATATTATTTCCCTTAAGTCTATCATTATATGCAAAGTAATATTATATATATGTATTTTTTTGGTTATTTCTTTCTCCGTGTTTAACTGTAATAACTATAAAAACATTATAACTATATTAAATGTTTTCATTCAATGAGTAGTATATATAAAATCATGTATAAAAATAAATAGTTGAAAGTAGATATCACAGCAAAACAAGCAGATATTCAGTAACAATGTCAAATTTAATCTAAAATTATCCCTCAACCTCCCTTAATTAAATTATTTTTGATTTTCATATATTTTGCCACAAAATAAGAAATATATCCTACAAAAATTTCAAGAAAGAAATACTCTTACCTATCATGACTTGCAATTTTACTTACAAAAGAATAAACTTCTGAAATGTTAGGTATGTGTATTTCAAACTTATTAGGTCCAAATACTTTGCCAACCCCATTACATTCCTTAACTCATTTGCTAATTAAAGTCACCTACTTTTGGTCTGGGGTTTCAGAGAATGTCGGTTATCCCTCCAAATAGATGAGTCAGTTGTTGTATTATAAATTTGGGCTATGGAAAATTTTTATAATAGAAGCAGTCATGTTTATTGACTTCATTTCTAAATAAAAAACCTGAAGGTGTTATACATATTAAAGTGTTGTGGAAGAAACTGTAAAGTCTAACCATTCTGTTTTAAAATCACTTTCTATTTTTTTTCATTATTGATTAAGGCATTACATATTTATCCTTACCCCCTTTGCTCACCCCTACCCCCACTCATGCTCTCACCCCCCTATTGTCTGTGTCCATTGGTTAGGCTTATATGCATGCATACAAGTCCTTTGATATCTATTTTATCTCTTTATTCTGTGGATTTGGCAACCATAGACTATCTGGCACTGAAATGTCATTTTAACCTTCAGGCTTCACAAATTTCATTCACATTAAACCACATCTCATAAGTACAGAATGTCATGGGGTCCAAATGCATGCTCTAGATCTTTAGCTATAATCATCCCACTGTTAGATAAAAAGTTAATATTAGAGTGTTTATATTCTGGACACCTAGGGCATAAATAAAGTTTATTTCTTAGATGAGTCACTTAAAAAATGAGCTTGTTCAGGGAATACTGGTTTTTGAGTCTATGAAAAATGAAAAAAATATGTGGAATGGAATCGGAGTATGAAAAGATCAAAATGAAAGTTCACACTAAATGATGCCTCTTTTCATTCAAGTAAATGTCAGCTATCAATTTCAGAACATTGTCCTGATTTTTAAGAAGAGAGCCCTGGGTACAGTGGGTAAAATAATGAATATAAAGATTATAGAACTTTGAGAATTAATACTTTTTTTTCACTGCAGAAAAGAGGGCAATTACTTTTGCAAACAGGACGTAGGGGTCATTTTCAGAGGCTTTCATTGGAAATGTAGCCCTTTAAGTGGCATTTCACTCTAGAATATTAAAAAGCAATTTTATAGGCCAGTTTTCTTTAGCTGAAGTCAAGTGGAATATAGAAATCATTTTACAAAAATTTCAAGAAAGAAATGCTCTTACCTATTAACTTTTATGACAGCCACCCAAAAGGTTTTATTGATGCAAATTCCAGGAGCAATTTGATAGTTCCTAATCAGAGAAATACAACTGAAAGAATGGAGCAACAAAAAAGGTCACTCAGCTACACTTTACTCCCAACCCACATAAGAATCTTTGAGGCATCTGTAGTATAAACTAGTGCTCGCCAATAAGTTGTACAGGCACCAGGTATATAGAAAACTACTCTCGCATGTTTGGTTTTAATTCCTGATGCTTTTGGAAATAACCTGTTACATCATTCACAATCCTAATAGTTTCACTGTTAGGCAATGTAATATATTATTACTTTAAGAAAATAATGTCACAACAGAGCAAACTGGCAGACTGCAATGAACTTCATAGGAAAGGATTATTATAGAAATATATGAACTTTATAAGTAAAATAATTGCCAGAGTAATTATTTCCATTAGAGAAATAAGCCTCTGGAGCATTACAGTTTCAAAAATATCAACATACCACTGTTTTATGTTTGAACTTAATCTTATATAATAAAAGAGTAATATGCAAATTGTTCCCTTGACCAGGAGTTCGACCTGGAGTTTGACCAGGGGGCTGGCCAGCCAACTGCTTGTGGCCCCTCCCCCAGTAGGACCTTACCTGTGCACCAATTTTTGTGCACTGGGCCCATAGTTTAATATAAAATTTAATTTAATTTAATTTAAAAAGAGAATGGGAAGATTTATATGTGGGAAGATTTATATGTGCTACATATAAAGATGGACCCAAATAACACACAACAGTTCCTAACCATAGTACTGTCTACTGGGATGTTGATGAATGTTATTAATATCCCCACTCCAAATGGTTTGAACCGTAAGACATTTATTAGCTCACTTCAAAATCTGAAGGTATGACTATTTGAAGGTAGGTTAATTCAGAACCATAAAAAAATCCATATACTACACAGGATTTTTTCATCTACTCTGCCTTCTTTAGCAGTTTGGCTTTTGGGCTAAGGTGAGAAATTTCCCCAGAGAACTCTGCAGAATTTACAGTGTTTGTTGGTCAGAATGCATTACATGCTCATTCCTAAATGAATCACTACTAGCATGGGGAAAAGAATGACCAAATTTATTGTAATTTAATAGAAATTAACTCCCCCTGGGGAGAATGGGGAGGAAAGTATGAACAAATCAGGGGCTCTCGATAGAAGAAAGTAAACAGATATTAAGCAGATAATCCAGTGTATTTTTTCACACCAACAATGTTGGAACCAGTTGACTTATTAGGAGAAACTTTGTGAATCAATAAACTAATTTGACTCATCCTATAAAACTAAGGGAAGGAAAAGAGAAAGGATTATTCAAAATGAGGAATTATACATATTTCCCCCTGAAGAGATAGCCTAGCATTGATTTTTAAAACCTAGTTAGTCCTGAAAACTAGGACAAGATTTGAAGATATTTTTAATAATATTCTGTCTGTCATGAATTTGAAATAAACAGAACTAAAATATATGTGAGTGATTTGAGCTGAGCTGACATGCCTGCTACTTTATTTTCAAATCAAGATTATTATTTTTTAACCTCTGATTATAAGGCTTTAAGAAAACAGTTTATATTTACATAGCATATTCAATGTAGGGAATAAGAAGCAGTCCATAAATTGATTTACTAACTATAGACCATATTTTGTACTTAATTTTTTACCATTATATTCCTCTTTAGAGTCTTAGAACAAAAATGTAATTCTCCCAATACTGAAATAAATTCAGTCATGTCTGCTGAGCTATTTGAAAGCTAGTCAATCAAATAAATTAACACTCAGTTACAGCTTAGAATCACTCCCAAACATTTTAAGTATAGAAGCACAGCAAAAGTCTCTTGCTGACATCTAACTGTGGAGAAACTAGAGAGAAGAGCAAAAGAGAAGGGAGGGAAAGATAAGAGACTGGGGAAAAGGGAAAAGAGAACAGGAAAATAGAAAAAAAATCAAGAGGTGTTAATAAAAATAGTAGATAAGAAATACTTTAATCTTTAAAAGAGAGTGACATTAAATTAACTGTTTTATTTGGAAAAAAATAAGCATGCCATACTGTGTGTGTGAAAATGAAATTAATTATAAAGTCCCAGAATGTATATTTAAAAAGAATTGTCAATATTTGGATTAGAAAAATATATTGGCCATTAACATAATACCACGATCCTTATCTTTGTTCAAGTAAAGTTTTGTATGTTTTATGTGAACAATAAAATGCACTGCAGCCTATAAGTTCAAATTAAACCCAATAATGTTTGAAATAGAAATAAGCCAAATAACATCTCTTACATTTAACCAAACAGATATGATTTTAAGGAAAGGCAGAGTGATTTAGTGAAAAGACTTTGTCATTCTCAGTATCAGAACTTTTCTGTTCAACAAATATAAATTTTATTAATGCATCTTAATAATAAAATATCATAATAAGACATCTAGAAATAAAATAATGTATATACATTTGAGTAAAATACAAGTATTTGTGTGAATGAGACAGAATTTGTGTGTATTTCTTGTGTAGACACATTTTATATACTTAAAAATAAAAATAAAAAACATGGAAATCAAAATGCTATTTTTAAAATTGAAATTGGGTGTGATTTATATTAATCATTATATGTATGTACATAGAGAGAGAGAGAGACTAAGAGGCCTGGGCATAAAATTCATGCGCAAGGGTGTGTGTCCCTCAGCCCAGCCTTCACCTTCTCCAATCTGGGACCCCTAGAGGGATATCTGACTGCCCATTTAGATGTCTGTAGTCAGACATCTCTGTCACAATCCCTGCCTGCCTTTCTGATTGCCCCTAACCACTTCTGCCTGTCAGCCTGAACTTTTCTAATCATACCCCTGCCAGCCTGACTGATTTCTGACTGCTCCTTGCCAGCCCCTCCCACCCAACTGCTCTCCCCTGTGGGCCTGGGTCCCTCCCAACTGCCCTTCCCTGCATGTTCAGTCACCCCCAACTTTCCTCCTCTGCCAGCCTGATTACCCCTAACTGCCTCACCCTACAGGCTTGATCACCCCAACTGCCCTCTTTTGCAGGCCTGGTCCCTCCCAACTGCTCTCCCCTGCTGACCATCTTGTGGCTGCCGTGTAGTGTCCACATGGGGGGAGCCATCTTGTTTGTAGAGTGATGGTTAATTTGGATATACTCTTTTATTAGATAGGATAGAGGCCTGGTCCATGGACTGGGTGAGCTTTTTTGCCCTGAAGAGTATCCTGGATCAGGGTGGGGGTTCCCTTGGGTCATGGGGCAGCCTGGGAAAGAGGCCTGTGTTGGTTTTTAGGCCAGCCACTTCCCCAGGTGACCCAAGTGGAGGCCCTGGTATCTGGGAATTACTTATCTTCTGTAATTGAGTGGAGGCCAGGGCAGGCCAGGCTGGGTAGAAATCTTGGCTTCCTCCATTGCCTGGGGCAACCCAAGCCTCCTGCTCTCCAGCTCTGTGGATGCTGCCATTTTTGTTGGGATTTATTCATCTTCTATAATTGAAATTCTGTAGCCTTGAGCAGAGGCCAGGGCTGGCCAGAGTGGGAACTTTGGTTCCTCCATTGCCAGGGAAACCCAAGCCTCCATCCAAGCTCACTCCATGGCCACAGCTGTCTTGGTTGGGTTAATTTGCATACTCACTCCTGATTGGCTGGCAGGTGTGGCTTGTGGGCATAGCAGAGGTACAGTCAGTCAATTTACATGTTTCTCTTTTATTAGTATAGATAATGTTACAGATATTATATTCTATGATGCAACACTGAGATGCATAGTAACTATTACAATATTTAATTCTCATTTACAGAATGAGATAAAACTTCAACTAAGTTCTCTATATTAATGTGTACATAAAATAAGAACACACATTTTTCAAATTAATGTCAATAGGGTGTTTGTGGCCCATTTCAGGAACACTATGTATTTTTTGGAGCCAGAGCAAACATTATCATATCAGCACTTTTCTAAATACCCACAACTTAAATCAGGAAGTACTTTATTGTCTGTGATGTGACTCATTCGAATGTCAATCTTTCTAAAACACTGTACAAAACTCTAATTATATGTTACCATTCACTGTGACAATTATCTCATAAATTTATGTTTTATTATATCATAACTATAAGTCATATTACTGGTTAAATATGTTAATATAAAGTTAGAATTGAAAACTATTATGTCAAAGCCTCTGGTGGGCTTTGGATAAAAACAAAAATGCAATAATGATAATAATAATAAAGAAGTTAAGAGGAACCTTTTGAAGGTGATAAATATGTTTCTAGTATAGATCATGGTGAGCATTTCATAGATGTATGTTTATTTTCAAACTCATCAAGTTGTATATATTAAATATGTACAGCTTTTTGTAAATAATTATATATCAAAATAGGAGGTTAATTTTTTGTTTTAATTTTACTCATTACTCATAAGCCCCGATTCTATCTCTTGCATAGTAGAGATATTAACAATCCCCAGAGTACTTAATACAAGTAAATTAGAAATAACTAGTGCTAAGAACAAATAAAAAGGAATTGAAGAAAATTCCCCCACAATAAAAAAATAACCAGATGAATATATTCACAGATTTATTAAATTCTTTAGTAAAAATAATGCCCATCTTATATAAACTCATATGTCAAAGCACTAATTATTTTTTTCTTTTTTTTTCCTTTTTTATTCTTTTCAGAGAGTAAGTGAAAGGGAAAGAAGGATAGAAACATCAATGATGAGAAAGAATCATTGCTTGGTTGTCCCACACTGGGGATAAAGCCTGAAATCCAGGCATATTATGTTTCCTGACAGGGAATGGAATTGTGACCTCCTGGCTCATAGGTGGACATTCAACTATTAAGCCACACCAGCAAGGCCATGAATCAATTTCTTAAAATAAATCTCGTAATACACATACTTGTCTATGTGTTTATGTATTTGCATATATGTGTATAGACCTACTGATTGATATTTGTGGAGATATTGGTATAAATATAGCAATATCTATATATTGGTATAGTATATTAGTTATCTGGAGAAAGGCAATAATCATAAACCAACTACTCATTTTTTGTAAAGTCCCAACCTATTCAAACTCTAAAAAATTTTCTTCTCTACCAAGTTTTATTAATGTTACACATTTTCCATCTTTATAATTATTTATTTCCACTCCACTGCCTTTTGGTGGTTTGGAGGAAAATCTAGACCATCCCTGAGCTAGATATCATAGGAGAATGCTAATGTTAAAACTGCCCAACGCTTTAATTGTTCTTCAAATCACGAGAATATTCTGATCCTACTTCCAAGCCAGTTTCTTGTGATCTACTCCCTATATATTACATTTCAGCCTCTATACATCCTTCATAACATTTCTCACAACCAGCAATTGAGAGAAATTACATATTTTTAAAGTTTAATATTTGACTAATTCAACCATGCAGTAGTATCCATGAGCTCAAGACTCCTGTCTGCTTTGTTTATCACTGTGTTTCTTGTTCTTGCTAGGCTTAAACATAAGATTGATCAAAATATATTTATTGAAATAGCAACAAGAATGAAGAAGAATAAAAAGGTAAAGATAAAAATTATGACCAACAAACTGATAACAAATACATACCTATCAACAAGTGAATCTAAAAATCAAGTGAATAAAAAAATCTGATGAACAGAATAAACTGGTGAATATAATAGAATTAAGGGCATAGAAAGGGAATGGACTAACAATTCTCAGGGGGAAGGGGTGCGAGGGGTGCAGGAAGAGATTGGACAAAAATCTTACAGCTATGGATGAGGACAGTGGTGGCGGGTAAGGGCTTGGGGTTGGGGGGAATCAGGTGGAGGGGAGCTACAGGGGGAAAAAAAGAGGAACATCTGTAATAAACTGAACAATAAGGATTTATTTTAAAAAAAGAATGCACTTCATTGATAAAGAAACTTGTGATACTTCCTTTTCTCTTCGACAAAGTCTTCCTCAGTGAAAAACACATTTCTATACTGAAATGTTACATTTTCTGGGTAGAGTGACTCAAAAGTGGTAAGGGGGAGGGGAGGTAGTACACAAACAGGGTGGTTTTGATTACTTTAGCCAGTTGCAGGACATAGGTGTAGTTTTGTTGCATGATCCTTAATTGACATGGCACCAGCTCTTGGAGAAAGTCTTTCTCACACCAAGAGATTACCTCAAGTGTACCACCAAGGGAATAGGAGGTATTGACTCTGTTAGAGGTAGGCAGCTGTGGCTTCAGCTTCATTGAGCTCTGAGTCTATTTGGATCTTTGTCTATAGCCTATCTTTATTTTCTTTTAAAAGGAGTGTTTTTGTTGTTGTTTCTTTTTATTCAAGTAGAGTTTTATTTTTTTATTTCAGGAGTCTATTTAGGAAGTCAAATTATTAATATTTAAGTATTTTATCTCAGCACTCTTAGTAAGTTAACCATAATACAATACAGCCAATGACAATATGGATAGAATAGCACATCCACTGAGTAGCCAGATTATTATGATCTCTGAACACATAATAATCTGGCTACTCAGTGTATATCCTGTATAATAAAAGGCTAATGTGCAAATTGTCCTTTGACCTGCAGGCAGGCCAGCCAACCGCTCATGTCCCCCTCCCCTGGCCAGGCTAGCTGGATCACCCCCATGCACAAATTCATGCACTGGGCCTCAAATATATATATGCATTCAGAGATCATAATAATCTGGTCACTCAGTATTTATATTACTGTATTATTTGACCAAACATTTGCAATTCTTTTTATTTCTTATAGTTGCAGTTAAACTGCTCTTATTAGTGAATTTAAAGTACATTGATTTAAATCACTTGATATTTTTATTTTATTTTTTAAACTTATTTTTATTAATTTCAGAGAGAGAGAGAGAGATAGAAACATCAAAGATGAGAGAGACTCATTGATTGGCTGCTTCCAGCAGACTCCACCCCGGGGATGGAGCTCACAACCCAGGCAAGTGCCCTGACTGGGTATTGAACCATTACCTCCTTGTTCATAGGTGAGGCTCAACCATTGAGCAACATTGGCAGGGCCCATTTGATATTTTTATAACAGAAATTTTGAATAATGCAACATTTTGATGGTTATATAATTTATAATGGTTAAACAACACTGTATACTTGCTACTATGTTGAAAAGACAGAAATAATTTGCATAATTTATATTCATATGATCCACTTCTAAGTGTAACATGATGTACAGCACCAAACTGATTAATTTTCCCTGGTTTACTATTCAGAATTTGGTCAAAGTTTTACTGAATTAATTTGACTGCCATTATGTATAATGGGCTGAAGTTACATTAATCTACAAAGTGATATCCCCATCAAATCTTATGAAGAACTAATTCAGCTGAATAGAAACTAGCAAAATTGATTATATTTTCAACACAAGGAAATAACATTATGCATGGTTTTATAACTTAAAATTAAACTTTATCCTGTATAAAAAGATATATATTTTTTTTTCAAAACATCAGTTAATATTTTATAGGGTGATGGGAGTTGACAAAATGTGGTAGGTAGCATTTGTTATAGAGAGTATATAATTATATTAACCCAAGTGTAACAAATGTCTAAAATGTACTATTATTAATTTTAATGCATAATAAAATATAAATTACAATTCCATGTAGAAAATTAAAACTGAAGATTATAAAAGATCATTATAGATTCAATTTGGTAACCCTTTCATAATCATTAATAATCTTTCTAGTGAAAAATTATAACCACTGGAGTGTACCCTTAGGCTGAAAAATCATTTAAATTTTCTACCTTAGTTCTTAACCTTTTTTAAATAAGTGTACACTATTTCCTTAATATTAATAACTGTTTTTAAAATGTTTAAATTACATATAAAATTATTTCTGTATTATAAAAATAATTGCCTCTTGTAAAATCATGAATTTTTTGATTCATTACTTATTTAAATAATTTTCAGAACTTTAAAAATTTTGGCATATGTTATAGACTGAATGGTGTGTCCCTCCAAACTTATATTCTAAATTCACAATGTGAAGAAGTTAGGAGATAGAATATTTGGAAGGTGTTTAGGGTTGAGTCTTCATGAGTGGAATAAATGTTCTTATAAAGACTAGTGGCCAAATGTATGGATTTATGCACATTGAAAGGAAATTAATTAGAAGGTGGCCGGCAGGATGGGACTGGCGAGTTGGGCCGAACACATCCTGGAGGTGTGTGTAGAGTGAGTGGGTTCCCTTTTGCAAGTGAGGTTCCTTGGCCTGGCCTGTGGGGATTGGGCCGAAACCATTTCTCTGACATCACCTGAGGGGTCCCAGAGTGTGAAAGGGCACTCTGCAAAGTTTCTGTCATACAGGGCCTGGAATGCAAACACAAGTGTATAACAAGCTAGATTCAGGGCCAAAAGTACACCAGCAAGATAACCCATGGCCGAAGCTGGGATTATGCAGCCCTCCAAGGAATTGGGCTCCTTCCTCTCTGGTTTTGGGGTGTATCACCCGAGAACTGCTGCCATGTCACTGCAGCTTGGCAGCTCCTGCATTGAGTGTATGCCCCCTGGTGGTCAGTGCCCATCATAGCAACCAGTCAGATGATTTGACACTTAGCATATTGGCCTTTTATATATATATATATACTAGAGGCCTGGTGCACGAAATTCATGCACTGGGGGGGGGGGGGTTCCCCTCAGCCCAGCCCACACCGTCTCCAATCTGGGAACCCTCAAGGGTTTGGGCCTAAACTGGCAGTCAGACATCCTTCTCAACTTTCAGGACTATTAGCTCCCAATTGTTTGCCTGCCTGCTTTCCTGATTGCCAGCCTGATCACCCCCTAACCACTCCTCTCCTAGCCTGATTGATGCCTACCTGCTCCCCTGCCAGCCTAATAACTCTTAACTTCTCTGCCCTGTAGGCCTGGTTACCCCCAACTGTCCTCCCGTGCAGGACTGGTCCCCCCAATTTCTCTCCCCTGCAGGCCTGGATCTACTCCCAACTGCCCTTCCCTGCCCCAAACTTCTTTCTCTGCTGGCCTGGTCACCTCTAACTTTCCTCTCATACAGGCCTGGTCTCTCCTAGTTACCCTTCTTTGCAGGTCTGGTCCCTCCAAACTTCCCTCCCCTGTTGGCCAACTTGTGGCAGCCATCTTGTGTCCACATGGGGGCAGCTATCTTTGACCACATGCAGGTAGTCATTTTGTGTGTTGGAGTGATGGTAAATTTTCATATTACTCTTTTATTAGATAGGATAGAGGCCTGATGCATGGGTAGGGGCCAGCTGGTTTGCCATGAAGGGTGTCTGAAATCAGGGTGGGGGTTCTCTTGGGGCATGGTGTGATCTGGGCGAGGGGCCTGTGGTGGTTAGCAGGCTGGCCACACTCCCTGGCAACCCAAGTGGAGGCCCTGGTATCTGGGATATATTTATCTTTTATAATTGAAACTTTGTAGCCTTGAGCAGAGGCCAGGGCCAACCAGGAAGCTTGGCTTCCTCCATTGCTAGGGAAATTCAAGGCTCCTGCTCACTCCATGGCCACAGCCATCTTGGTTGGGTTAATTTGCATATTCACTCCTGCTTGGTTTGTGGGTGTGGCTTGTGGGCATAGCAGAGGTACAGTCAATTTGCATGTTTCTCTTTTATTAGTGTAGATAAACTAGAGGCCTGGTGAATAAAATTTGTGCATGGAAGGTGGTTATCCCTCAGCCCAGCCTGCACCCTCTCCAATCTAGAATCCCTCAGGGGATGTCTGACTGCTGGTTTAGGCCTGATCACTGTGGGATTGGGCCTAAAGAAGCAGTTGGACATCCCTCAATCCAGGACTGCTGGCTTCTAACCACTCTCCTGCCTGCCTGCCTGATTATCCCTGACTACTCTGCCTGCCATCTTGATAGCCCCCTAACTGCTCCCCTGCTGGCATGATCGTCCCCAACTGCCCTCCCCTGCTGGCCCAATTGCCCCCAATTGCCTTCCCCTGCAGGGCTGAGGAGACTGGGGACTCTGGCTGGATGATTTGGAGCTCAGAGGACTGGTGAACTCTGGCTGGATGAGGCTTGTAGCTGTGGGCGCTGCTGTCTTGTGACAGCATGGCAGTGAGTTAGCATATCCCCTCTTTATTGGCTGTGGGCACCATCATCTCATGAGGGCATGGCAGTCAATTAGCATATTACTTATTTATTAGATGGGATAGCCCAGGAAAAAGAAAAGGGAGAGATCCCAGAAGAGCCTTCTTGCCCCTTTTGCCACATAAGGTCATAGCAAGAAACAGTTGGCTATGAATCAGACTGGGCCCTTACTAGATATTAGATTGGCAGGACCCTTGATCTTGGACTTCTCAGTCTCCAGAAATGCAGAAATAATTTTTTGTTTCTTAAGACATTCAATATGTGGTAGTTTATTATAGAAACCTGAACAGACTAAGAGAACATATATTTGAAAAAAATATAATAAGAGATGTATGTGAAAAGTGAGTTTGATTATTATGAAAGTATGTTTTATTATAATTCAGAGAGTACACAAATTTTATACAATTGGTTAAATAGTAAGTATGCCTTCAATTTATCCCAGAAATATTTACTTATAGAACACTAACATTGAAATAAATTTGAAGATATATTAAAATATAAAATTCAAAGAAGATATGAAGCTTGATAGATTTACTACATAAAAATTAAAAGATTCTATATCACAAAGGCAATGGAGAAAGCTAAAAGAAAATAATAAAATTGGGGAGTTACTTGATTTTTTTTCTATTTTCACATACTTTAATAAAATATAAAAAGTAAATATTACTAATTTGGAATTGAACTGTCTACATGAACTGTAAATCTGATAACTTTCCAACCATCCCTTGCTTTCCTACTAAGAAAATCTATTTTTAGTACCTGAATTTATTGTCCTGCATCTTTTTTTTTCTCTATTTCTCTTTTTCATTCTCTTTCACAAACACTTTTTAATTGTTTCTCAAAATATAATAATGTATTCAAAGTATTACCCTTCCAACTTGTTTCTTTTTGCCACTGGAAAAATCACATAATATACATTTACTTGTTTCAACATAAATACATTAAAAACTGTTTGTCTATGCTGAATAATTCTCTACATATTCTAATGTACGTTGAGCAAGCTATTATCTATGGCTTTATAGTCCCTGTTCCACTATAGTTTATTCAAATATTGCCCTGTTCATGAAGATCCACACTTTTCCAGGTTAAATATAATATGATGACTTCTCAGACCCCCGAGGCCCATCCTGATCATTTTCTGGTTTCCTGAAAGAGAATTAGCTTTTGTACACATCTGAAGTTTATTTGCATGTGAAATCTATCACCCAGAATTCTGTGACTCCACTGGTTTTGTCTTGCTTCTGGAATGTATCTCCCTCAGACACCCAACCTACAGACTGTCTCTGCCTCCTAGAGGTATATTTATCTTCCTCAGCATCCCATCATTTTCCCCATTAATTTCTTATTTTTGTTCCACAAACTTCTGGGATCTTTGCTTGTTTCTTTGTATAATAGAATCCCTGTCCTCTGCTGGCTATCTACATGCTTGGTTCTCCCTGACTCCAAAATCCTGATTTGATTATCAGCAAAATAAATTATAATAACAACTAAACTCAAATGCTGCGGGATTATTTTTCCGTCATGGAAGTACCTGCCACTGTCATCTCCTTTTACTTCTGTATACACAAGAATTCAGAATGACCCAATCTACACACCAAGACCTACAATCACAGAATATCTACAAAAAAGCTAAAAATAAATAATTAAGTAGGAATGGGGGCAGAGGTAGGATAGGAAACTTACAATAAAACTATATATGCAAAAAAAGTACACTATAGTAACTTTGAATATACATTACAAAGTGATTAAAAAGCTGCAACATTTCCGCCGAGACTGGTTTGGCTCAGTGGATAGAGCGTCGGCCTGCGGACTGAAAGGTCCCAGGTTCGATTCCAGTCGGGGGCATGTACCTTGCTTGCGGGCACATCTCCACTGTGGGGCGTGCAGGAGGCGGCTGATCGATGTCTCTCTCTCATTGATGTTTCTGACTTTCTATCTCTCTCCCTTCTTCTCTGTAAAATATCAATAAAATATATTTAAAAAAAAAAAGCTGCAACATTTCCAAATATACTTTTATGCATTGATTTGAAAGACTGAAAAAAATTGTCCCACCTGCATGGCTCAGTGGTTGAAGGTCGACCTATGAACCAAGAGGTCACTGGCTCAATTCCTAGTCAACCCACATGCCCAGGTTGTGGGCTCAACCCCCAGTGGGGTGCATGCAAGAGGCAGCCAATCAATGATTATCTTTCATTATTAATGTTTCCATCTCTCTCTCCTACTCTCCTCCGCTCTCTCTCTGAAATCAATAAAAACATCCCTATCTATAAAAGCCTAAGTGACCCTTACCATCAAACGACCTGTTGAACAGTCACTATGAGGAGTACTGACCACCAGGGGTAGATGCTCAATGTAGGAGCTGCCCCCTGGTGGTCAGTGCACTCCCACAGCCAACTTCTCCACCGCCTCTACTGCCCAAGGGCCCCTGATGTTAAACCATTCGTAGAGCCCTGCTCTTGGGAAGGCGTTTTGTATGTAGCCGAGCAGCTCCCTCACTTCGGTCTGTTGAAAGTTAGCCCTCAACACAAGGGTTTGTCTCACTCCCTTCCCTGGGGGCCGCCCGCCCCCGACAGCGGTGGAGAGGCAGTAAGGGAAGGAGGAAGGTGGGGAAGAGGGAACTGTGTGGTGCTGGTGCCCTGGTGGCAGCCCAGCATCCAGCATCCATTCCTTCCATGCCCAGCCCCGCCACTGCAGCCTCCTCTCCTGACCCCGCCAGGGCCTTCGTGCCTGGGCTGGGCTGGGGAACTGGGGTGGGTGGTGATGTACATGGCTCCTTTCCCAGGGGGAAGGGCCGGCTCCCTCCTTGAGGCCAGCAGTCAACTCTCCGGCTGTCTCTCCTCCACAGGCCAACCTCCTGCAATCCCTCCCTCCTCTCCCCCCGACCCCCTCCCATGTACAAATTCATGTACAGGCCTCTAGTATTAAACTAATTAATTAATTAATTAAAATCTACGTGAGAAGTAATTACAAGAAATTATGTGAATATGCAAGTCATCAGAGGCATGAAGTTCACCATGGCTTGACTAGTGTAAAGTTGTAAAATAGAAAATATATTAGATTTACTTTCAAATGAAAGGCTAAGTTTAATGTAAGTTTAAAGGAAATGATTTCTTCTACATAGTTAGAAACAAACGTATCAATGAAAATGTTAACTGCTTTACTATTTATAGCTGTTAGAGCTGCATCCCTTGTTCCGTGCTCACTGCTACTGCTCCTCAAATATCATTTACATAAATAAGAAGCAACGAAGATGAGTAAAGATAGTGTGTAGTACAGAAAAAGTCCTAATAATATACTTGTGAATTCAGTTCTCTTTAAGAAATTTCTACTTTTTTTCTTAGATACTTATATGCTATAGTAAATTGATCCTAAATCAGAGGCTATATAATGTATTTGACTGCCACAGATGCAGTTGAAGATGTCTAGAAAAAATATAGCTTATTTTTTTCTGCCTAATTTTTTTTTTTACCAATTATTTCCCTACTAAGCATCATGACAACTTTTCTTAATCATTGCTCCTGAGAAACTACTAAACAATCACAAAAGGTCACTGTGATTTTATCTGTCTGATTCTTGATTGCAAAGCAGTTTCCCAACTGAATGGCTGGGCAGTGAGGCCTTATGTGTGTATCACTAACCTCATTTAATTAATGTAAAGAGAGAGGAACTCAATGAGAGAAATGTCAGGAACGGCTCCAGTTACTCTGCAGGACAAGCAGAGGATCTTGAATGTTTCCAGTTCCCCAACCAGAGCTCAGCTGACTGCAGATGACCAAGAGAAGTCATGCTTACTGCCTGATCAGGTTAAAGATTCCAAGACCATTGATTTGGTCATGCAGCCAAATGAAAAGAAGAAAAAAATTCAGAGCAAACCAAAGATTTAAAAATAATTATATTAAAAGTCAATACAGAGAATCCTGTACTAATTGTGGATAAGAAGGAAGTGTGTGTCTCCAGAAGGTATAGTGACAAGACTGTGATGGTCTGTTTGGGTTATCAGCTAAACATTTGTTCCTGTGAAACAAGGCCGAGAAAGTGCTGGGATGTGACCTGAAGGTATCAAACATGGCACACCTGGGACAATCTCATTGAAAGGGAATGCACAGATAAGAAACTAGAATTCCTTAGGGACTTCAAAAATTGTCTGAACACATTACACATTTAACTTCACTTTTTTAAAGTTAGAACAAAATACCACTCAATCCAGAGATATTCGAGGGTATGTTCAGAAATATGGAAGATAATTAAGGGCACAAAAATCTTCAAAAGTCAATAGAGTACTAAATTCATCTTGAGTTCATACACTGGCCTAAGCAAACAGCCAATAAGCTCCATTGTTTTTGTAATCGCTAACATTATCTAATTAAAATTTTACATATATTAAATCAGCTAACTGGGGAACAGGGGGGGAGGGGACCTTGATATTATGTTATTGTAACTGTTTTCAGGTATAATATCAGAAGCCCAAAGAAGCAAGACATTGGTTGCAACATAAAAATTGGAACTGAAACTTAAACTCAAGTTTCAGAGTATTCACCCTTCACCATGGTACTCTACCTCTGCTTTGAATGCTAATTGGCAAGATAAGACAGGATATGTATAAAACACTTGGAAACACCCCTCTCCCACAGATATTTTTTAGAATCCTTTAGAGTATAAATATACATTCACATATTAATAGCATTTAAATCATTTCAATGTATATCTATGTAAACATTACAAATAAACATAAATTATACATATTTTCTTAATTCAGGGATAACTGGTTTAATTTAGTACCTGCTGTTATTATTTTTTCCCCAAAACTTTGCTTTCACTATTCCTTCTTCTCTATGATTTGGTAAAATGCTTTTACTACTTTAGAAAAAAAATGAGCAGAAATGACACTTTCATTGTATAAATACAAAGCAAAAACATTTCATTGTTTCAGAATAGAAATAGAGGTCATGTTTAATTTGAACATAGATATTTGTATTATGGTTTAGTAATATTAATACTTGTCAGGTTATATTCAAAGACTGAAAAATGATATTTCATTTTTATTTCAAAAATTCTCTTATATTGGGTAGGTGTTAGAGAAAGAGAGAGATGTCTTTTTGCCTAATAGTTTTTCTTGTTTAGCTAGAAAATAAACTATCTTTTCCCTTGTGGGGGTGTTATTATTATTTTAATATATTTATTGTTATGCTAATACAGGAAAAAGTTGAAAAGGACACTGAACATTTGCTTTCTTGAATTTGGTAAGCAGTGGAAATGAGCAATGTTGCTTAGCCACCTAAGTGATAATTTGTTGAACTCAATCAGCCCATTCCCTAACTCTACCTGCAATCCAGCTCCACTCTCTCACTTGGGAGTAGCAGCTTTAAGAGACTTCTGATGCAACACTGTTGTCATAGAACTGGGATTTCACAAGGGACACAATTAGCAGTGACTTCTCAGAGGATCCTTCTGGAATCTCTGTGGGGTAGTCATCAGCTACAGAGGGTCTGAGCTGGAGAAATGTCTTATGGCAGACACCATGGAGTTAGAGTAGTGGATAAGCTTTATGGTAGCTCACATAGGCCTCCTCAAGCAAATAGCCAAGACTAAGGAAGAGTTTTCAAGGGTGGTAGTTCCAAGAAACAAAATGCATGCTGAGAGGGATAAAAGTTCTCTAAAATAAAAAAGAAATGTCACTAATTATATATTCTAATTTATAAAAACTCAGGGCCCGTAACAACTGACCAAAGGCTCTACTGAACGCTGGAAGTCAGTCCTGTAGTCAGTGCTGGGTTATTGTGGCCGGTGGTGCGGGTGTGGTGACCCAGCACTGACTGCCGAGGGGACTGTGGATCAGGCCCAGAGAGAGGCCTGAGGAGAGAAGCAGGGTCTGATCTGTAGCCTTTGTAGCAGCTGTTGAACAGCACTTGCCTCTCTCTTTCTATCCAGGCTTGGCCAGCAGCTGCGCATCTGTACCTGTCTGGGACTCCACAAGGGCTGCTGATCAGCCCCACCCTCTCTGATCAGGTCCAGAGATAGGTCAGGAAATGCTGACTGACATAGAAACTGACCAATCAGAACCAAATCTGGATGAAGTGTGAGGAGCTAATTGCTGCCTAGGAGAGGAAGCTTTTGACATTGCCTGGCATAGAAACTGACCAATCAGAACCAAATTTGTCAGGAGGGGAGGGCAGTTAGGGGTGAAATCAGGCCAGCAGGGAAGGACAGTTGGGGGTGATCAGGCAGGCAAGCAGAGGCAGTTAGGGACAATCAGGCAGGCAGATAGAGAGGTTAGAGGTGATCAGGCAGGCAGGCAGAGACAGGGGTGTTCAGTCAGGCAGGCAGGTGAGCAATTAGGTCCCAGATGGGGGACCCCTCTAGTGGTCCAGTGCATGAAATCTGTGCACGGGTGGGGTGTTTCCTCAGCCAAGTCTGCACCCTTTCCAATCAGGGACCCCTTGAGGGAAATCTGAGTCAGTTTAGACCTGATCCCAGTGATCTGTATTATCGGGCCTAAACACGCAGTCAGACATCTCTCTCAAAATCTAGGACTGCTGGCTCCTAACTCCTTGCCTAACTGCCTGCCTGTTTACCCCTACTGCTTCTGCCTGCCAGCCTGATCAGTCCCTAACTGCTCCCCTGCAGGCCTGGTCATACCCAACTGTCATCCCCTGCTGGCACGATCACTCCCCTGCCAACCTGATTGCCCACTACTACCCTTCCCTGTCAGCCATCTTGTGGTGACCATCTTGTGGTGGCCATCTTTTGGTAGCCATCATGTTGCAGCCATCTTGTGACAATAGGATGGTGGCCATCATATAGTGGCCATCTTATAGTGGCCATCTTGTGACAATGTGAGGGTGGCCATTTTGTGGCAGCCATTTTATGACCTCGTTGCATGATGCCACCTAGGATTTTATTATATAGGATAGAATTGTGGCATGAGGGCATCTGAATTGTATATATGTGTGTGTGTGACTGTGTAATACCTTTAAACATCACATTTTGCTGTGTGCTGTTTTATTACCTGATTATTTTCACTTAGAAGTGTAATACAGACATTTCCCCAAAACATTAACATTTATAACATGCAAATGCAAAAAGTAAGTTAGTATTTTCCTTTACCCTCCATCTAAAAATGTTTCCATTTTCTTCCATTTCAAAAGAGGACCAGCTGTTGGATAGAAATTTCAGTTTCCCATTCTTATAAGAAATATTGTACAAATATTTCTATTAAGTAATTTGCTGATGTCATCTAAAATAACAGGCAATTACCTTCCTGACTCAGGGCATCTTTCACCTAGCTGTGGGTATTTTTCTAAGGAAAGGGCAAGATAAGGGTCAGCTCTCAGCAACTTATTATTATAACCTGGTGTTCTTTTCCTCTTAAGAAAGATTCATTTATTGAATTGTTTCTTGACCAGTATGTGAATACATGTATGTTCCAGGAAATAATAGAAGTCATAGGTTAAAGTTGATGCATTGTGGGGAGTTATCCATTATAATTTTGGTCAGTAATAAGGAGGTAGAGGGAAAAAAAAAGCAGGTACTTATAAATTTTCTGAGTTGTGTT
Source organism: Lasiurus cinereus (assembly GCA_011751065.1). Taxonomy (NCBI): domain Eukaryota; kingdom Metazoa; phylum Chordata; class Mammalia; order Chiroptera; family Vespertilionidae; genus Lasiurus; species Lasiurus cinereus. The sequence continues at coordinate 62,002,819 of JAAGEH010002531.1, forward strand.
TGTGTTGTTTGCTCATTTAATGTTCTTGAATATGTTTGATTTGAATTCTAGAAGGGATGTCAGCAAGGTCTTGGTGGGAAAAACATAGGCTGTTTTTGCCAATATTGGGGTGGGGAAAGGGTTAGGAGATAGCCAGAAAAGTAGCTCATAAAGTGACCCTAAATATCTATGAACTTGTGTAGAAGTTGTGGTTTACGCTCTGTTTTGTTTTCTTTTGAACTTTCAATACTTTTTCTGTAAAAATTAATTCTTACCTTTTAACGGACTACGGAATATGAAGAGAAAAGATGAATTCTACACTTACGATGTATTCATAAATTGTTTAAAAAGAAAATGTATTAGGAATATAACTTAAATTATTTTAACTTATCCTTCATAGTAATCATCCCAACCATTTTTATTAATGCCAACTTGCTACTTTAAATGTGTGACTCTCGCTTGTTAGCAAACAATGAATTCATCCATAATTTTGAGACTGATTTTAAAAATTAAAATAAATGATTTAAGATGAATTTAAGAATATTAAGAAATAGACAAGATCATATTCACTTCCGAACATTAGGAAATAAAGAATAGTCTGGGTGCTATCCAACAAACTAATATATTTTGAAGATATACTTTTTCAGTGCAAGGGTTTGGAAATTCACAGAACTGGAAGTGTTTCAAGTCCTGATAGGCACAGCACGGCAAAGCACGTTGCAGCGAGGCAGCCCTGTGCATTAATTAGAAAAGGTCAAGCTGTGCAAAGGAAATGAGTGCAGTGCGTTCGGCTGAGAGCTCAGAAAGTACAAGCTGTGACAATGCATTCCAAATCTTAACTAATTACTGTGGTTTCTCCACATAAAATGATACTGCATATTCAAGCATGCTTAAGAGGGGACTTTCTACCTTGCTTAGAAGTTTAAAGAAAATGATGTGATTTTTTTAAAGTAATTTATAGCTTACAATGTCCCTTTTGCAAAAATTATGCCTTATGATTCTAATAACATACTGTGAGACAAGTAGGTCATTATTTATATTTTACTGAAGAGAAAAACAAAACTCAGAGAGAATTGGCAATGTGTCAAGGTCACACAAGTTGTGACAGAATGCATAAAAACTTGCCCTTTGTTTTAAATTTTCAAAATATGATCTATTTTGAAACCTGCATGACATTTTATTGGGATCCCAGTAACACAATCATGTAAATACTTAGAGTTTCACAAGTTTAAATATGCTAGAAATTGCTTCAGAATTATATTCAGAGTTTTGCTTTACAAGGTTAATGGCTTCAAAATATCTAGTCAATATTAAACCAATAATTCTTATGTTCAATAATTCCTAATCACCCTAAAACTTCTGCATCAAAATGCATATGTAGTCAAGTTGGATCTGAAAACTGTTTCAGATATTAGCACAAAAAGATAATATAACTTTGAAAAGCTGCTGGGGGAAAGAAAACAATAAACAAGTTTCTCTTTTCACACTTATTTAAAGTGTAAAGTAAAGAATAAGGAGGGGACAGACTTAAGTTCAGAGTCATCTCATCTGCCCCTACCCCAAACTCTCAGGGTCAATAACTGGGTGATTATGGGTTACCTGAGTGAAGTTGCAAGCATAACCTAGAAACTTAAGAATTTTTCCTCCAGGAATCCACAGAGAATTAAGCCTTAATATCTTCAAGTTTCTGTTAGGTATAAATGAAAACTTGCGATGCATCTAATATGGTACTAGCACCATCCATGGGACAATTAAGAAAATAGTCACTGGAACAAATTTTTTTCTCGTCTGTGGTTCAGATGGGAAAGCTTGGTTTAAAAGGTTGCTATGACACTAAGAGACTTGCAGTAGAGAACGAAGATGCTTATTGGGAGGATAAAATGCTATTTTTCTTTCTCAGAGTGTGTTCTGAATGACCAGAATTGCAAGGCTCTAATAAAGAGGCCTAGGGTGATGATGACAAACACGGGACATGTATATGCCTAAGGTCTGAAAGACTCGCCCTTAAAGACTGACAGTGGGGGAATCAATCACATGACCTAATTTGACAATGTTTTCCCAGTGACTTTATAGGCAAACTAGCACAACAGCATATTCAGTGAGGACAGAGGGCAGTGTAAAAACTTAGATCATTTGGACACCGTAACCAGTATACAGTGTGGGTTTTGAGTGACAAATTTTCATTATTGTTTTGTTCTGTGTTGTTTTTTTTTTCCTAGTTGTTATCCATGTGGCTGCTGCTGCCAATCTCTTCAGTTAGAGCAAAATCTGTCATGAAATCAATACTAATTATAAACAGTTACACAAGCTCAAACTTGCGTGGAGGTTCAGCTTCTCTTTAAAGGATCTAATTATCAAGAGACTATTCATCTTCCGGTTGAATAATCTGAAATCCCTTCATCTTAATACACATTTTTTTACACCTTAATCATTTAATCCTGTTAATTACTCCTCCTTTTTAATTTCCTAAATGATCCGGATTTATCCCAACTTTTAGGAAATGTAACAGCAAAAATATTTCGTATGCCTATGAAAATTACTAAGATTCTGATACTCTAAATTTTTCTTGTCCTATTTTTTCTATATTATTAGTATATTAGAGGCCCAGTATGAAGTCATGCATGGGTAGGGTTTGGGTGGCCTGGCCCCTGTTGGGGCTGATTGGGACCAGGCCTGTTGGGCGGAGGAGATGGCGTGAGGTTGGCTGGCTGGCTGACCCCGATTGGGACTGGTCAGGGTCAGGCCAGCTGGGAGGAAGGGCCATGGGCCCCTTAGGGTCAAGGGGACCTATCAGAGGTGGGGCTGGCCAGGGTAAGGAGCCATAGGAATTTGGCCGGCCAACTTCACCCCTATTGGAGTGGTGGGGGAGGGGGTGATCCCTAGTGCGATAAGGAGGGTAGTAAGGAGTGAGCAGTACGGAGTGAGCAGGCAGGTGGTTAGGAGCGAGAGGACCTGGATTGGGAGAGGAATGTCTGATTGCCAATTTAGGCCTGATTGGGCCTAAACCGGCAGTCGGGCATCACCTAAGGGGTCTCACATTACAAGAGGGAGCAGGCCAAGCTGAAGGACACCACCCAACCCCCGTACATGAATTTCATGCATCAGACCTCTCTAGTTTTTTAATAAAAATATATCAGGAAATGTTACTACTAAAACATCAAGCCACACTTGTATTTCATTAGCCAATTCTAGCAGCTCTAAGTGATAAGAAAGGATTACAGACTGATACCTAATATTTATGGAATAAATATGTTCTTAGGCTATTTTTTTCCCCTGCTTATCTTTATTAGATCTTTTCTTTTTTTGTGGTACTCAGGTTACAGGACAATGGAATATCAAGTAGCTTCTTGGTAAGTCAGAAGACAAGTTAGTGATTTAATTTTGCACATGTATATCTCACATATTTTGAATAAAATTTTATTAATTCTCTTGGACATTTCATTATGTTCTTCAAAATACACTTTGAAAGTGTACTTCCTAAAAGGAAAACATTGGTCACTTGATTTTAGTCAACATCGAATAAAGAGTATAAATTGTCATGCTATTTCTTCATTATTGTTAATTTATAATTTGTATTGCAATGGGCTTCATTATGGTGTGTACTTAACATGTGTTAAATGTTCTTTTTGTTTGTTTGATTTTTCACTGCTACTACTGCATGTAGTATTTCTATTCATAGAAACTAGACAAATTATTGCCCAGGCCCATGTGGCTCAGTTGGTTGGAGCATTGTCTTTTACACCAAAGGTTTTGGGTTCAATTTCTGGTCCCAGTCAGGGCACATGCAGGAGGCAGCTGATGGATGTTTTTCACAACAATCTCTCTCTCTCTCTTTGTCTCCCTTCTCTCTCTAGAAATCATTGAACATATACTCAGATGAGGATTAAACAAAAAATAGAAGAAACTAGATAAGTGATAAAAAGTTCATTTAAATTTAATTTTTTAATAATTTTAACATAAATATTGCCCTCAGAATGCAATAAAAATAAATAATCAATACTTCTTAAATTATGAACAGATTGTGGGTGAAAAGGGGCCACATGCTAACCTGACTAGCTCAGGAAAGGCCTGCATGGTAGCCTTGCAAACCTAAATAACCACAAAGGATGGTTTGAAATTAAAACATTTTTAATTAAGTGCTGTTTATGGTGGCTAGTCATGTCCTAAGCCAGTATCTTCCCTGACCCAGGCCAAGCTGTACCTAAACTGAGTCTGTCTATTGTCTTTTTGCATCTTTGATAACATATCTTTGGAATGTCAAAGTAATTTTTTTCCCCCAGACCACTCAAAGCACTCTTTGGGGATAACAAATCCCCTCATTGCTATTAATTGTTGACTATAAAGTATCCTGCACCCATCTAAGAAAAAGAAGTATGTTTCTATTATTTAACTTTTTATCCAAACCAAGAGGTTTCCCCCACTTTGCTTTCTCTCACCCCACTAATCTGTCATGAATGGATTTCATGTAACCCATTTATGTCTCCTCTTTTGATTGTAATATATAAAATACAGTACAAAACTGCCATTCCCCCAAGCATTATCTCAATCTGTTGAGATTTTGCTTTCTGGTAATTGTCAACTGTTTTGGCTCAAATACACTGTTAGGGTTCGGCTTGTGTTGCAGGCTGTGAAATAATTCACAACTAAAAGAAGAGAGGCAGATACGAAATTTATTTTACTTTCCAAGAGAGGAAAGAGCTAAGTATTACTAGTCAGTATAGCACAGGGAATTAAGAGTGGCCTTCTCTTTTAAGCAGTGGCTATTGCTAAGTAACCAGAAAGGGAGGGGATGTAGATTATGTTGAAGGTGAGCAGATATCAGGGGCTGTATTGAAAAGTTACAGTTTGTTTGCTTTCCAGGAGACAGTCCAGAAGATGTCCTAAGGAGGTATCTTATCAGTATTTTTTCCCTAGCTTGTAAAACAAGCTTAGAGAAAAAGTGATGAAGAGTTCAAAAGAGGTTTGTTTAAGGTGGGGGAGGGTGATGAACTTTCTACTAACTAGAGACTCCTTGGTGCAAATTATCCATGAGTTGTGAAAACAGCAGGGAGGAGGGGATGCACGAATGTAGCTTTGAGAGTAGCTTATCTTGTTCCACAGTTTAAATAGAGGAGCTATTTGAATAAGAGGAACCAATAATCTTGGGGTTTGATTACCAGATGCTTCCCATAAATCGTGGAAGGCCACAGCAAAGAAAAGGAAAAGCCTTTTCTTTCTGTCCTTACAAACTCACAAAAATCTTCACAGGTTTGAATATTTCTTAAGTTGACAAGATAATGTGAATATTTGCAAATAAATTTGTAGTGTAACTTGTAAAACAAGCAAAAACAGGACTTTGAATATTAAAAATAAAAAAGGAACATGTCAAAATTACATTTTATTGGTCTTCTGATACATTCACTCTAGTTATTACAGGACTATCTATACCAATAAAAACCTAGGTGGTCTCTCACCCTTGCATCACTACAAGATGGCCATCCACATGTCATCACAAGATGGCTGGCTCCATGTAGTTACAAGATGGCTTCCACAAGATGGCCACCACTAGATGGCCAGCAGGGGAGGGCAGTTGTGAGCAATTAGGCCAGCAGGAGAGGGCAGTTGGGGGTGAACAGGCTTTCAGGAGAGGGCAGTTGGGAGCAATCAGGCTGGCAGGGGAGCAGTTAGACATCAATTAGTCCAGCAGAGGAGTTATTAGGGGATGATCTGGCTGGGGGCAGAAGCACTTAGGAGCAATCAGGTAGGCAGGCAGTTGAATAGTTAGGAGCCAGCAATCCTGGATTGTGAGCCAGCAGTCAGACAGTCTCTGAGAGGTTCCAGATTGGAGGGTGCAGGTTGGGCTGAGGGATACTCCGCCCCCCCACCCCCCTCCCCGCCATCATGCATTAATTTTTGCACATAGACCTCTAGTATTTTATAAAATATTGTCAAAAATTATCAAAATCATCAGTATCCATCCAAGTTCCAAAGCAATTTTCAGTTAAAGTATAGTCACCTCTCATTTTGATATAATAAAAGCACAAAACAATTTCCAGCAAGAGTAGCTAGAGGGAAACTAGATAAACAGGGGAAGGGACCATGGGGTGGGGAGCATAAATAGAACCCAGAATTCCAGCTTGGGGGAGTTACTAGGACAACCCAGCTGAGCAGGGAAGAAAGGGTGCTCACAAGAAACAACTTTAAAATGTATGGATGTTGCTAAGACAGGCAGTGTGCAGATGATTGATCACCAGGCAAGAAGGCATATAAACTAATTTCAAGGATATTACTAAAGCAGAATTCTTTGAAAAGACCAATCAGGAGCTAGTAAAGGCTGTATCCACCCCCTAGACTAAAAAAGCATGCTTCCTCCTACTCCATCTTCCCTGTGAGCTAGATTCTTGGGTTGATGGCCATAGACATCTGTGCCCACATGGTTTATGGACTAATCGACTTGAACACCCGACTGTAACATGGAAAGAAAGCTCTGAACACTGGCTTTCATCGGGGACTCCAGCTGCACCTTTTCTAGGACTGGTTTCTATCAGTAAATGTTGGTTCTGCTAACCGTTTTTGTCTGAGACTTCATTCTTCGATTTTGCAAGACAATGAACTCGAACTCAAAGACACCACATTTCAGTTTCACTTACAGTACACGTTGACTCTCTCACTGGGCAAAATTTTTGAGCATTAGTCAAGAGCTTGAAATAGAGACAACAACCCATGTAAGAAAAACCTTAGCTTTACAAGTAGGGTGATTGATGTGAACTGTAGCTTCTGGTCTTCTCAGTTTGCCTCTTCAACATAGAAATTCTGCCTTAGAGGAGAGTTTGGGCACTGGAGATTGGAGTCTGATTATTCCCAGCCTACCCTATCTTGGATATAGTCTATGCCTTTGGTGGAGGCACAAAGTGCAGACCTCTTTGCTGTTTCCTGAATAGCATCTTTGCAACAGGAAGCTAGGGACTTGGAATTAATGGCACCTTGCTTTGCCTGATGAGAACCAAAAGCATTATACTAGGAGATGGAGACAGGTAGCCTTATATTCTTGAATGCACCTAGCTAGGGTATGGCTTCTATCAAGTTGAGCTGATGATGGGTGCTCGTATTACCAGAGTTATCTTCAATTCTTTAAAGTTTCCACTTTAATATTGGTTTACCTTATAAGGTACTTGTCACCATTACTATGGTTTTAAAATTATTACTTAACTCTATGCCTTTTTAAATAGAACAATAATTATTTGATACATAAAAAATTCATGTTTTTATATGAAGAAATCCCAATATACTATTTAAAAAATTATTTCAGTTTATTATACAAGCACTCAAATATTAAGGATGAAGCATATGAGTTTGCAAATATATCAACATTCTATTGTATATTTTTATTTTTAATTACAATAAAACTTTATGCCATACTAGATACCAGATGCATGAATTTCCTGCAAGGGGCTCAGCCCTCACAGCCGTGGCAGTTTGCCTCGGCCCTCAAAGGCCCAGCTTCATCCAGAAGGTCATCTGGAAGGATGTCTGGCACGGTTGTTTGGCTGTCTGGTCTAATTAGCATATTATGCTTTTATTATTATAGATTTGTCTAAGCAGAATAATATTTTATTATTGCCAAACATAATGCATATATATGGTGAAAATAGTTTTAGGGCTTTGCAAATGTCTTCTCTAAAGTTTATAAATGGAAGTCCTATTTTTCTTTTGGTGATTTATCACTAAAGAATTGTGTCAGCTATTTAAAAGTTATTCTTCAACATAATAAATGTTGTCATCTTATGTAGCACAATTGCATACAAATTCCAGCTCTGACCAATAAATGTAAACTACTTTAATGAAAACTAGGAAAATAGTGAATATTATTTGGAAGTAAGCCTTTTATATTTTCGGTTAGATAAGGTTTTATAGATAATATATGTGTTAACACTTTTCAGAAAAATGCTATGATATAGAGCATGCTTAAGGAAAACCAATGAGACAATATATTTTTTAAAAAATTGTTTTGGCCAGTGTGGATAAGTGGTTGAGCATCAATCTATTAACCAGTAGGTCACTGTTCAATTCAAGGTTTGGGCACATGCCTGGTTTAAAGGCTCAATCATTGATGTTTCTATCTCTCCCTTTCCCTTCCTCTCTGATATAAATTTTATATCTATATCTATATCTATCATTATCAATCTACTTATATATGCATATTTATAAAGTAAAGAATATTAGTATTATGGGTATTAGAGTATCATAAGAATCTATATAATGTTCAGTATTCCAAATAATAACAAAAGTTGATAATGAGATCAAGTAAGCAAATATAGAAGATATTCTATTAAATATGTAATTCCTGTTTTAAATAATAAGTATTCTTACTAAATATTTTATTTTTTGTTGTATTTTTAATTGTAAATCTGCAATATTTTTAACAAGTGTAGAAATTAACTATCCCCGAAACAAATGACAATCCCACAATTTAGTAGATGACTAGAGTGTACTTATAAATTTTGAGCTAAATGAAAAATAATGGCATTTCTAAAATTCTCAATAAAAATGTAATTATAGGAATATTTCTGGCATTGATAATTTAACTGAAAAAACATTTTATAATATCTAAAATTTTAATATATTTTAAAATTATTCATACCTCAACAATATAATTCATTAAAGTGATAGTAAGATAATTATTCATCTTCATCTCAATTTTGGAAGAGGCAAACTAAAGATATGAAAATCACAAGGAAATACTGACTTTAAATAAAAAAGAAAACATAAACCAAACATTTAATACATGACATATTTACAAATCAAAGTTATAGCTTTTTAAAAATATATATTCCTGATATTTTCTAGCCCTTCCAAATGATTGAAACCTTGATTTTCTTTAAAAGAAGACAAAACTTGGATTCATATACAGTATAATACATAATCATCATATACGATATTTGTGGGGGGGATCTCTAATAGTACATAACCAAGAACTTGTTAGTAGCAAGACACAACTTAATCAGTGTCAAACATATTCCTTCAGAAGATTTACAGAGGATCTTTAGAAAAGATTAATAGTGTGTCTCTTTCTAAAGAGCATATTAGGTAAAAATATCTTCATTAGGTAATTAATAAACACAGAATTGTGTAGCTCCACCAAATGGACCTTCACTATGCCTAAATAACAATCTTTATAGATTCTGGCAACTATATAACAATTATTTTAAAAGCAAATATTTATATATTTATCACTTCATATTGTCTCTTCCACAATATCACATTCAGAGTATTACCCTTTATATTTTGAATATAATAGTATGTGAGAAGTAAAAAAAAAAAAAAACTCCTGTGACATGAAAGAAGGGAAAAAACCTAGTGGGCAAGCCAGATTCTTCTAGACTTTTCTGTCTTATGGCTTCTGATATCTCATTAAATTTGGAAGCAAGGTCACAAACTGAGACTGGCAGGAGAAAAGCATGCGAAGTGAGTTAAGTTGAAGGAAGAAAACATTTGTGCTCAGTGAGTATGTTAGCGGTGCACTTTAATGTCAGGATGAGATGTAGCACAGAATAGAAGGAGTGAGTGGCTGAAGTGGTGGTGAAGTGTTTGAGGAAGAAAGAATAAAGTGAGATTGTGGGAACCTCATGAGCATTGGAATTATTGGAATCATAGAGACTACCAGAAGAGGCATAAGGCACAGTGAGTGAAGAATTTCTCAAGAGAGTGAAATAGTCCAAGTACGAATGTGTCATTAAATATCAGAAAAAGAGAATTAACATCTTAACCATGAGTTAAGTAAGGTGGGGAGGTTTTGTACCAGCAGGCACAGCAAGGTAATCAGAGAGCCAGGGTTATCATTGCAGACTGTGGATCCAGAATGGCTGACAACACATATTCTTTGAGAATAAGTTAATGCTTAATACAACATTGCACAGGGTGCTAACCCAAGATACATTAGCAATTAAAGTCTCTGAAGGTAGTGAATTATAAGGGAATAAGCAAGAGAAATTTGATTCAGGGATTTTTGTCCCCACATTATAAGTAACCTATAGATAAAAAAAGAGCATTACAGGTAGTGCCAATAAGATCTACCTCACCAGTTAATGGAACTAATAGAATTTATTCTCATGCTTTCTTTGCAATAGATTGCTTGAGGTTCTAATCACTCCAGATATTTTTAAGAACTGTGGGAGTTTGCTTAATGCAAAGGGGTCAGTTTTCATTCCAAATAACAGGTGGTAGAAATAAAACGGAATTTTTAAAGTAAATTTACCATGTTTTCTTTTCCACTTGTACTAAATTCTCATCTTTGAAAATGAGAACTGCTGGAGTCCAAGAAAAAGATGAACACTGGCTGCATAATGAATGTACTGTCCCTCAGTATCTCAGAATATGACCATGTTTTGTTTGTTTTTTCTTTTTTTTGAAATAGAGTTGTTTTACATGTATTTAGTTAAAATGAAATCATATTGAAGTGGAGTAGTTATCTAATATGATATGAAAGGTGTCCTTATTAAAAAGGGGGGCCGAAACCGGTTGGGCTCAGTGGATAGAGCGTCAGCCTGTGGACTGAAAGGTCCTGGGTTCGATTCCGGTCGGGGGCATGTGCCTTGCTTGCCGGCACATCTCCAGTGTGGGGTGTGCAGGAGGCGGCTGATCGATGTCTCTCTCTCATTGATGTTTCTGACTTTCTATCCCTCTCCCTTCCTCTCTGTGAAAAATCAATAAAATGTGTTTAAAAAAAGGGGGGGGGGATTTGAACACAGATATGTAAATAGGGAGAAAGCCTTGTGAAAATGAAATCAGAGATATGCAAACAAAGGTATGCCTCAGCCCTAGCCGGTTTGCCTCAGTGGATAGAGTATCGGCCTGTGGACTCAAGAGTTTGAGTTTGATTCTGGTGAAGGGAACATACCTTAGTTGCAGGCTCCCCCCTGGCCCAGGCCCTAGTCAGGGTGCATGCAGGAGCAAACTAATAGATGTATTTCTCTCACACTGATGTTTTTCTCTGTTTTTTTCCTCTCTCTCCCACTCTCTCTAAAAAAAAAATTAATGAAAAAATATCCTTAAGTGAGGACTAAAAATAAATAAATCTATATACTAATATAGAAAAGGCTAATTTGCTAAGTGTCCATCTGGGTAATGACGTCACATAGCAATGCCTGGCTTCCTCTCCCTAACAACTAGCCTCCTTGGAGTTTCTGCAGCCCAGGAACATGACTTGCTTTATACTAGTAGCCAGGTGGAAACATTTCACTCTTTAACCAAACGTCTGTGAAGCATTTTCCCATGCTTTATCTCATTTGATCCTCACAGAAGTCTCAGATAGAAGTAGATAGATAGAAAACTCAGTGGAATCCTAATTTTTTCTCATTAGCTGGAAAATGGAGATTTAGAAAGCTTAGGAACTTGACCCAACTGAAAAGAAATAAGAAATGGAGGACCTTGAAAATGATTTCAGGTTTTCTCACTGCACAAAATATAGTCAAAAGCTGCTGCAGTTAAATATTTAATCCTTTGTTCTCCCTGCATGATCAACAATAATTATGTTGATATTTACTGCTGTGTTGCTGACAATTATCTGACAGAGAAGTTGGGGTGTTTCACTGGGCTAGAGAAAATTTATCTAAATCAGAAAGCAGGTCTAATTAAGCAAGTTTATTCTATATCTATAAAAGGCTAAGTTGCCTCGTGCATGGGCTATACATATAAAGCTTTTGCTGGCATCAACCGCACACAAGTGTTTCAATCTGTCATTGTCAATCATGAATTTGGTTGACACTTATATTATAGAGATATTAAAATACCAGAGGCCCAATGCAAGGGCCTTATTCCCAGCCCCCACTGTGCTTGGGGTTCTCTGCTGCCTCTGCTATGGCCCCTGCCCACTGAGGCTTTGTTTGGAAGGAAGGATGTCTGGTGTAATTAGCATATTCCACTTTTATTATTATAGATTTCTTCTAATTGATTTCCTTTCAATGTGCATGAATTCATGCACTGGGCCTGTAGTAAGTAAATAAATAGACGTACCATAGATTTCTGGATTTGCCAGGAGCTAGGGGAAAAGCATAGAAAAGAAGAACCAAGACTGCCAACACCTTAATCTTGGATTTCTAGCTTTCATAATTGTGAGACAATACATAGGTTTTGTTTCAGACACCCAGATTATGGTACTTTGTTATGACAGCCCTGGCAAGCAAGTATAGATGGTTTTATTAAACGTTCTACCTCAACTCAGGTCTTGTGTATGAGTGTGTGTGGAAGGTCCCCAAGACCAGTTCATGGGGAGAGGAGAAACTGGATATGTTACCTTGTTATATTGACTGGATCTATACTATAAATTATTATAAGTTATTATAAGCTGTGAATGTTGATGCGATAGCCTACCCTTGGGCATTACTCTTGAACTAGAGTGAAAATTAGATTTAGGTAAGATTACCTGAAATTTCAGGTAGTGTTGAATGGCCTGGCAGGAAGTTCAGGTGCCTGGAATGAGCAAGATTGGAAGATTATAGATAATGTGGCCTGCAGACATGTAGGTAGGTGGCCCTAATACACACATACACACACACTGGTAAAAGCCTAAATGACTGAATGACTGAACGACCAGTCTCTATGATGCACACTGACCACCAGGGGCAGCGGCACAACACAGGAGCTGCTTCCTAGTGGTCCGTGCACTCCCACAGTGGGAGCACCGCTCAGCTGATTGACCCATCCCAGCAGCCCACCAGCCAGGTGGCAGTAACTCACTCCCTTAGTAGTCCTGCAGGTCCAGTCTCCAGAGAATGGGCCAGGCACTGAGGGACTAGTACCACCAGCAGGATTCGACAGCACTGCAGACTCCTGGAACTTGGCCTGGGGCATCTTGGCAGCTTCCCCTCCCTAGATGCTCCACAAGGAAGAAACTATATAAAAGCCGCCACCAGGTGGCTCCCAACAACCAGCAGGAATGTCAGTAGGGCCCGCAAGAGCCCCACCCCAATCCCCTTGTGAGGGGTGCCAGATGCAGCAGGGCCAGGATGAGTGGGAGCAGCAGGCAGGAGTGGCAGGTGGCTTTGGACTGCGAATTTTAGCCAGATACCCAAAAGCCAGCCCGAGGGATCCCCGCCCTGCACAATTTCGTGCACAGGTCTCTAATAAGACATAAAAAGGTACAGGCCATTGAGTCTCATAGAAAAGTGCATTAGAAAGTATCTGTCATAGAAGCTGGAAAACTACGTGTTCACTGCATGCCAGCCAATCTAAATTTGTATTTGGCCACCTAAATGCTAAGGTTGGTACATGAATGTAGCAATCATGGTAGAACAGAGAGAAGCCATTCATGGGCCCACACAATGTCCTTACTTAGAGCAATCTGATATAGCTACTATTGCTGTTAAATGTGTGTCTTAGCAGCATCTGAGATCGATCCTATTTGAGGACATTAGCCACCTGACTTCTGATGAAATTCTAATTCACCAGACCCCTCAACTCAGATGAGTGGAAGAAGGTTTATTTGTTCTTACTACAATTGAGATGTATTCTGAGTATGGGTTTGGATTCTCTGACAGTGGTTTGTTTTCCATGACAAGCTTTGAATGCCAGACTCCCACCGTTTCTGCTCCATTCTTTTTCCAGGTGTTGGCCCATTTTAAAAATGCTGCTTTCATTTCTATTTCTTATCCTCTAAATGTTATCTTTCCTTGGGGATCAATTACTGGCTTACTTTTCTTTTTGCTATGTACTTACTCCCCAGGTGATGGAATTCACTCCATCACCTAAATAATGAATGCTCCCCCATATCTTTTTCTCATGTGAAATCTAACTATGTATGAGGTCAAGACTGTAGGCTGAAAAATCTCTTGGCATTTCAAATATAAATATTCAAATTGATCTTAGCATCATCCCCGTGTGTTATCAGTATGCTTGCTCTATCCTGACAGCCAGTTGTTGCACATCCATCACTTTTTTTTTTTAAGTCATATATTGGAATTCTTTCTTTGTGATTTTATCGTCCTTACTCTTTCAATAAAATCTTTCACCTAGTTCCATTGCTTCTGGTTTCTGGGTGTCTTTTGAACATTCTTTCCTGCTGCTTTGTTATTCCATTCTTGATTTGTATCAACTTACCACAGAAGTCACTGTTTAACCCCTCCAGTCACCTTTAGCATTTCTACCACAGTGATTTTATACGGAATTTAATTGCATACCTCTCTTCATAAAAAGTTCTGGTGAACTGCCAAAGTCCTCGGGAAAAGCTCAAAGCCCTTTAGTGGGGGCAGGAAAGACAATCAGGGGCACAGCATGTCTTTATCTCCTTTGGCTTCATCACTAGCCAATGCCCTTTTTCACTTTAGAGTCCAGTTTCATTGAATCATTTGCCTTTCTGTTAATGTGCTATTATCTCTCTTCCTCGGTGACCATTCTGTCTCATTTTATCTTCTGCCTGGAATGTCTTTCTTCACTTCATTGCCCTGGCTAACGCTCATTGCCCCAGATCATCTCAGGCATCCAAGTAGGTAGTAAGACATTCCTATTGCTTCTCTGTGTACAATAACTCTTGAAGCATGTGTTTCTTATAGTCCTTGTTTTTCTACCTTTTATTTATGGGCTTACTGATAGCCTTATTCTTATAAGCTGTAAGTCCACATAGCTCATGCGGAATTTTATTATAGACACTCAATAAAACTATCCTTCCTACTATAATTTTCTATAGTTGCATCCAATATCTACATCTTGCCTTATCCAGGTTATTATTTAAATGCATATTTTCATAAATATGTTCTGTTTTAAAGTGATTTAAACCAGTGTTGGTAAGTATTTGTGTCTATTTATTACTGTGTGTTGAATAATAAGTTACTTAGTGGACATGTAAAGTTATCTGAGAATTCAGAAGGAAACAATTAATGATGTTTTCCATCTCACACTTATGGTCTATTCTTGGGTAAATATATCTTAATGTGAAAATAATGAGAATTGATAGTCAATTTTTGAATAAATGGTAAGATCATAAGGAACAGAGAGAGGAATCTTTGTAGTCAGTCCATCAGAACCAAGTTCAAATCCTGCTGTTTGCTAGATACTAGACATAGGAGACATTATATAACCTCTTTCAATTTGAGTTTTATTATTTTTGAAATGGGTGCAATATTACAACCTCCTCAAGAATTTTATAGAGAATAAATAAGATACTGTGTGTCAAATGCTCAGTTTTTACACATAATAAGAATCCAGTAAAAGTTTTGTTATTCTTATAAAAAGTGGGGACTTCAGATAGATTTAAAAACATAGGTATTAATTCTTGTGGGTTAGACATAGGAAAGAGAGGAAGAACTCAAGGAAAGTGATTGACTCATGCAAATAAAAACTATCAAGGTCTAGTACTAAAAAGGAGATAGTAATTCCAGTAAAAGTTATAACTAGATAATAAAGGAAAATAAACTTGGAGAAATGAGTCAGCTCATATTCTGATATATAAGAGAGTTGAGGCAGAATGCTTAGATTTCATAAGATGGCCGATTTGTTGCTGATGTATTTTTCTGAGTAGGGAAGTAAAATCATAAGTTTTAAGGAGGGTTATCCTGGCATTGTAAAGAAGGTTTATGTATTCCACAATATTAAAATATGAAATACTATAAGACTTGAATAATTGGGACAGACTGTTTCTTTAAGCAAGCACCTACACCATGCACCCTGAATCATGAGTCCCTCAAGTCTAGGCTGTGACCTGATGCCACAGAGCAAACTGGTATGTTTCCTCCTTTAGCTGTGAAATTCTTCACTTATGTTGTTTCTCACTTGCACTTAAAACTCTGTAAATGTTATATTATTACACTATTATATAACACAATAGCTGTTATCTCTCACTTCTCTATGCTGAACTATGCAAGCTACCTTCTGTCACATAAGTCACGGCCTCTTGCCAAAAGAGAGTGATTCATCAAAACTGTTGAGTTTTTTCATAATCATCATCCTCACAATGTATTACAGAAGACCATTAGAAACCTCTAATTTTTCAGGTTTGGTGCAGCATAACAACTTTAGTTTATGTTTCATAGCTTCTATTTGTAAAGAAATCAGTGGTTTTTAAACCAAACTGCTCATCACAAACAAATGTGTTAGATTCATTAGCATTTGCCCTGGTTTTCTGTATGGAGGTTATATTGCAAACCTGATTTGCATTTTTATCTGCAAGGAGCACAAGGTTTGAATTGCCTAAATGTTTACTTAATTATTGTGCCCATTCTCTTCCACGCCGGTTTACCTCAAGGCCTCTGCAAGCAGAAAGCAAGACTAATTAGTATCTAATTGATATTTTTTCAACAGTGCAAAAGAATCTCTCTCAATACAAAGAAATTAATTTCATTATACACTACAGAGAACCCTTAGTTATAATGGCAAATAAGGGAGTATTTGCTGGGTTTTCAAAATTATATATTTTAAGTAAGAAGCACCTGGTTGTCTGTACTAGATTTTAGTTCTTGAATAGGAAGTGATTAAAACCACTATTTTTTTGTTACACATTTATGGGAAGATTATTGTACAATCACTGAGTCAGGCATTGCAGATACAAAATGAGTAAGACAAGATTTCTCTAAGAAACTCATAGTCTATCAGAAAAACAAACTCAGAAAAAATAATTTAAGTATATGTAATGATAGATTTGTAGAGCCTATCATGAAATCACAAGAAAGGGCAGACTAATTTAATTCAGTCTAAACTACTCAGGGACAAGTTTCTAGAGGAGATGACACAAGAGCCAAAGAGAGTGCAACAAATTGGCTACCAGTTGAAGAGATGATGGGGCAGAAAGATCCCACCAGAGAAGAGATCACAGGCAAAGGTGGCAATGTGAGAAACACATTCAGAGTTCTGTTGCTGAGTGTGTTTTATATTCATGGTATGCACTCAAGTCCCATAGTAATTTTTCAAACTGCCTTTAGCACAGGAAATGTAAAAATTGGCCCCAGCATCATATAAAAGACATTTATGTAAAATTAAAGAAACATAGTTTGCCTTTTTTAAAGTTTTATTTTATTGCTTGAAGTATTGCACAGAGTAGTACATATGTCTCCTTTTTTTTTTTCCCTATTGACCTTTTCCCCAGTCTCCTTTACCCCCCAGTATCTTGTGTCTATTGGTTATGTATATGCATGTATACAAATCCTTTGGTTGATCTCTTACCTCCCTCTCCCCACCCCCCCCCAAAAAAAAAACCTTCCCCAGACAGTTTGCTTTTTAACAAATAGCATACATGGACTTCATTCTGTTTAGATAAGTTTCTGTGCTCCCTGAAGGTCAAATGGCATACACTGTCCAATTTACTTGACACGACCTGCGTGCCTGTGGACTCAGAGGACGTTGTCAAAACCAAGTAAACAGTGAAGGACCACGCTGATTCTGCAGATAGTGATCTCAGAAAACAGGAAATAAACATGGAGGTTTGCAGGCATTACAGATCTGAACAGGCATGAGAAAATTACCTGAAGTTATTAGATTTGAGATATTTCACAATTGGAAGTCTACTCTGTTTCCTGAGGTGCATATTTATCCCAACGGAGCATATACAGTGGTACCTCGAGATACGAGTGCCCTAACATACGAGATTTTTGAGATACAAACCGTCCAGCAAGTGATTTTTGCTTTGAAATACGAGCAACATTTGAGATAGGAGTAATCGCGCGGATCGGCTGGCTGCACATGACCCACCAGTTTACCTCGACTTGAGCATCTCATAGTTTACCACGCCTCAAGGTTACGGAACGAATTAAACTCGTATCTCGAGGTACCACTATAGTTTTGTTTTTTAAGTGATACGTTATTTGTTTTCTAATTTCTTTTTAATGGCAAATGAAAGAACAATTTAAATAAAAAAATTCATACAAAGGCCCCAAGGAATATAGAAGCTCTCCAAAGACCACCAAGAGCACTCTCAGATTCATTGTTAGGCCTCTAGATTTCAGCAGGAAAAAGGATAAGAACCAGCGCTATCTTGGTAAGAGAGAGTTGTAAGGTTTTTGTTTGTTTTTAAATAGGAATTTGGATTGGTCTGGGTGATATTAAGGGGTTTGGGAAACCAAGGATACTTCTGGATTGAGTGCCATCAGGGAGCAGGGGCAATTATATTTTTGGATATCTTGTTACTTTTGATCTAAAAGACAAAATAAGTCTATCTAGTGTTGTTAGTGTAAAAGGTGTAATCAGAAAATGATTAGTTATTGTTTTGAATTTGTAGTCTTTGCATCAATCATATTTCAAAAATTATCACAAAGTGGTCACAGAGAGGTTTTTGTATACTCTGTGAGTATTATTTGTAATGACCTAGCTGCTCACTGCCAGGGTTAAGTAAACTCCTGGTCTCTAGGGCTTACGTCAACACACTCAGAATTCTGTTTATGAGAAGTTGTACTAGAATAAGTATGTCATGTCTTTTTTACTACATGGTATGTTGTTTAATCATCCTATGTGATAATGCCTGCACATAAATAATACATACTTATATGTAAGAAATAGTTGCAGACAATATTTTAAACTCAGAAATGAACATCAATGATTATTAGAAATTAATATTAATTTTTCATCATTTTGTTAAACATTTTCTCTTATTACATTTATAAGTTTTTAAGTCTAGTTACCGAGGTGTTATCCAGCCTCTAGAAGGGTCCAGGAATCTGGAGAAGGCACTGTGTGTATATTAATAGAGACTAGAAATATATATATATATAGATAGATAGATAGATAGATAGATGTAGATATAGATATAGATATAGATATATAGATATATAGATATATAGATATATAGATATATATATAGATATATAGATATATATAGATATATACAGGGAATATGCTAATTAGCCCGATGTCACAATCCCTCAGGAGAAGGCTGCATCACAATCGCTCAGGAGAAGCTGTGTGTGCAGATGGGCGGGAGGGGACTGCGTGCTGACCCCAGCCCCTAGCAGCTGCCGAGGGGTTGGGACTAGGGACAGGCCAGAGTGGAGACACCACCCATGGAGAGGATGGGGCTGGGGGCAGGCCAGAGCGGAGACACAACACGCAGGAGCGCCTGCCCCCACCCCAGCGGACACAACACAGTGGCAGGGGAGCACACCCTCACCCCAGCCAACAATGGGCAGCCAGCGCTATGCAGGTCAGGCATGGATCCCGGCCCCCAGCAGGGCGCCTCCTCGCACAGCAGGAGGCGGGGCGTCTCCTGGAGGGATTTCAATCACGTGCTGGGCCTCTAGTGTAATATAAATTTGTAATCCATGGGGGAGCCAGAGGAAGCTTAGCTGTAGTAGCTAAATTCTATCTCTGGACCCAGGGCTCTTTTATTCATACATTGTTGCCCTAAAGCAAAGTAGACATACATATCAAAGGTAAGATTTAGTATACAGTAGGCATTGTCAGGGTCGGGGGCAGCTGTTTGGCCAGCAGGAGACATTAACATGTTAAATTGAAATACCCTCAACTGGTAACAGGCAATCATATATGCAAATCTTCAGGATTGGGGGAATGCTTTTGATCATTCCAGCAGGCAATAACATGTATTCAGCCCTGCTGAATATAGAGGGCCATTAACCTTTTGGTGAACTTCTTGCATTTATTATGAAAAGTTGGAATGAGCCTCCAGCATCTACTCTTATAATACTTTCATATATATCATATATATGTGTGTGTAAATTATATTGTGCTTGTTACACAAATTATTGCCATGTAAAATAATGAAATGGAGCCAGGCTGGTGTAGATCAGTGGTTGAGTGTCAACCTTTGAAGCAGGAGGTCACAACACTTCAATTCCTAGTTAGGACATATGCCCAGATTGCCTTTTTGTCACAGTAGGAACACACATATCCTGAGGCAAATTATGGATTGCATTGTGCCTCCTCTGTTGGGTTTCTCTTTAGATACACTCTCTGAATTTACAAGTGGTCCATATCCTTGTACCTAAACTCTCAGCAAATACATGAATATAAACTTTTCACTTCTTTCCTACTTGGGACCTGTTTGATAAGTTACCCAATATTTGCTAGAGTGCTGACTTAATAATATTATAAAGTACTAGAGGCCTGTTGCAGGAAGATTCCTGCAAGAATGGGGCTTCCTCGGACCTATTCCTGCAAGAATAGGGCTTCCTGCAGACTGAGTGAAGCAGAGAAGGAAGCAAAGCCCGCAGAGGCCCCTGGCCCAGCTGTCAGGCCCACACACTTCCAGAGGATGGGGAGCAGTGAGACTGGAGTGGGCAGATCCTGCCTCTCCATTTAGTGACCCCTTGCAGGGCCTACAGGCCCAAACACTCCAGCAGCATTGAGGCTGGATCCACTGCGGGAGTAGACAGATCCTGCCTTGCCACTCAGCCCCCAAGGCCCCTGGCCAGGACCACAGGCCAAACACTTCAGAGGCTGCAGAGCAGCAAGGCTGGATCCGCTGTGCAAGTGGGCAGATCCTGCCTCTCCACTTGATCCCCAGGACCCCGGGCCAGGTTGACAGGCCCAAACATTCCAGCGGCATGGCTTAAGGGACTGGGCACCACCATCTTGTGGCTATAGATGCCACCATCTTTGTGACAGAGTGATGGTTAATTTGAATACAGTGGTACCTCGAGATACGAGTTTAATTCGTTCTGTAACCTTGAGGCATGGGAAACTATGAGACGCTCCAGTCAAGGTAAACTGGTGGGTCGTGTGCAGCCAGCTGATCCACGTGATTACTCCTATCTCAAATGTTGCTCGTATTTCAAAGCAAAAATCACTCACTCGATGGCTCGTATCTCAAAAATCTCGTATGTTAGGGCACTCATATCTCAAGGTATCACTGTATTACTCTTTTATTAGATAGGATTGTTTTACAATAAATTAACACAACATTTTAAGAAGGCAGTCTGATCATATATATTAGTTTTAGGGTAGGATAAACCATCATATTAGACATACTCTAAAATTTAGTATCTTAAAGAACAAGAAGTTTGTTTCTGAACTGCAGGTATATGGTCTGTAGAACACTTTTCTGCTCAGTAGTCATTAAGGAGATATTAAATTTAAATGTTTCCAGAGTCACCTTTGGTATTACCTTGCTATTCACTTAAGATGGAAAAAATATATGAAAGATTATTTTCTGAAAAAATATTCAGCCACATAAATATATGTGTATTATGCTAGATAGTGTATTGTAATTTTTATAAGAAGAAATTGGAGCCAAGTATTTGTTGATTTGGCTTGTAATAATGATGATTGATTAATTGAATATAGCTCTTATATTAATGAATTATTTTAAAGTCATTTATAATTACCATTAAGAATTTTTGAAAACATGGCTTGCTGCCATGTACTTATATATTCTTATTTTTAAAATAATCAGGTTTATTTTTTTGTAAAGGTGGAAAAGAAACAAACTATATGAACTGTTAGTGATCTCTGTGTGTAGGGTTTTGTATTTCTTTCAATACTTCTGTGTTTCTAAAATGTTATACAATTATATTGTATAATTTTTACAATCAAAATGAAAGGGCAACGTTATTTAAATATTATGTAAGTATTTCATTTGAACTACTTTAAATACAAAGAGGTAGCAAATTATTCTTACAATAAAAATATATTTTCCACATTCTCATTTGTTGGAAAAAGGGAACATATTTTCCTCCCACATGTGTGAAAAAAATAACCTTGGGAAAGAGGTAAAACATGCGACACTTCAGTGCAAACCGAGACTTTTTCAGAATCATGTCAGGTTCTGAAAACAGAAGTTTATAATAGAAACTGTTTAGTAACATTAATCATAGCATTTGGTACAGTCTTGCTTATAATGTCTAAACATTTATTTAAAACTATGGTAAGGTTATAAAAGTACCTGCATACAGAATGTTTATTGAATTTTATATTAAAATACCAAAACATTTTAGGTTTTTTAAAGTAAAATTATTGAGATTTTAATGATGTTTATATGTCAATAGTTATATTAAAGCTAAACATCAAGTAAAATATATCCATCTTGATAATAAATATATAGAGAAATCTTAAAAGTTGTGACATTTAATTTTTTTTTGTTGTTGTTGTTCTTGTGGAGCCTACATCCCTCTTAAACTCAATAGCCATGGTTGGCAAACTGTGGCTCATGAGCCACATGCTGCTCTTTGGCCACTTAAGTGTGGCTCTTTTACAAAATACCACGGCCTGGGCAAGTCTATTTTGAAGAAGTGGTGTTAGAAGAAGTTTAAGTTTAAAAAATTTGGCTCTCAAAAGAAATTTCATTCGTTGTTGATATTTGACTCTGTTGAGTGAATTTTCCAACTACTGCTCTAAAGGATTAAGGTGTTCTGTGCTAAGACAAAACTCCAAAGTTGTTTTTTTCCCTTTAGATTTTATATCAGAATTTCCTTTTTTAAAAATATTTCTTTATTGATTTCAGAGAACAAGTGAGAGACATAGAGAGATAAAAACATCAATTATGAGAGAGAATCATGCATGGATGGGCTGCCTCCTGTAGCCCCCCACTGGGGATCCAGCCTGCAACCAAGCATTGAAAGTTGACCTTCTGGTTCATAGGTTGACACTCACTAGTCAGGCTATATCAGAATTTCTTAAATAGCTGATTTAAATTATTTTTTTTCTTCTGCAAAGCTTGAGAAATATTAAAAGTGAAAAGAAAAATAATTAAATGTCTATATATACACATACATGTTTACATATTTATACTAATAAAAGGGTAATATGCTAATTAGTCTGGACATCTTCCAGACGTCCTACTGGATAAAGCCATAGAGGCTGCAAGAGCTGGAGAGGGCCTGGAATCCACAGCGTGCCAGAAGTCCCATCTCTGTACATGAGCTGCAGAGGAAACACCTTTTCTGATAACTCATTGGCTAAACTCTTGGTATGCCACTCACAGTGTTCTTGGTAACTTGGGTAATAAGAATCCAAGAAGGTCACTTAGGGTTTTTCCATCTCATTCCTGGAGGAAAAAACTGCTGGAGGGGCTAAGAAATGTCATATTCTGCCATAGCTAGTTTGGCTCAGTGGATAGAGCCTCAGCCTGCAGACCACAGATCCTGCTTCAATTCCAGTCAAGGGCACATACCTGCAGGCTCCTCCCTGGCCTGGACCCAGGTCAGGGCTCATGCAAGAGGCAACCGATCGAGGTGTCCCTCTCACATTGATGTTTCTCTCTGTCTTTCCATCTCTCTTCCACACTCTCTAAAAATCAATGGAAAAATATCCTCAGGTGAGGATAAAAGAGAGACAAAAGAAAGAAAGAGAGGGAAGGAGGGAGGGAGGAAGAGAGGGAGAGAGGAAAAAAGAAATGTCATAACCTACGAAAGAGACATCTTGAAAATGCCTAAAAAAAGTTCTCTTTTTTTTTTTTTTTTTTTTGTGAAGGGATTGGAGTCCCTGTTGATGAAAACACCACAGCATCTTAGAAGGCTGAGGGCCAGCAGCCACGGCAGCCAGTAGCGGCAGCAGCAGCAGCAGGGTGATAGGATTTGGCGCCTTCCCCTGATCTGTTTGGTCCTCTCATCAGAGGGAGGCCAGGCTGCAGCTTCAATAGGACATCCCTTGAGGGCTCCCAGACTGTGAGAGGGGGCAGGCCAGTCTGAGGGACACCCCATCCAGTGCACAAATTTTCCTGCACTGGCCCTCTAGTCTATACTATAAAAGAGTAATATGCTAATATTACTATAAAAGAGTAATATGCTAATTAGACCAGGTTGACTGGACATCTTCCAGTCATCCAGTCCATTTTCCAGACAAAGCCACAGTGGTGGAGACTGAGACAGAGGTGGTTAGGGGCTATCAGGCTGGCAGGGAAGCAGTTAGGGGCAATCAAGCTGGCAGGGGAGGGCAGTCAGGGTGCGATCAGGATGGCAGGGGATGCTGGTTAGGGGTGATTAGGCCAGCAGGGAAGGGTGGTTAGGGGTGATCAGGCTGGCAAAGGAAGGCAGTTAGGGATGATCAGGTTGGCAGGCCGAGGAGTTAGGGGCAATCAGAAAGGCAGGCAGAGTGGTTGTGGTTAATAAGGCAGGCAGGCAGAGTGATTGGGGGCTATCAGGCAGACAGGCAGGTGAATGGTTAGGAGCCAGCAGTCCTGGATTGTGAGAGTGATGTCCGACTGCCAGTTTAAGCCTCATCCCACAGATTGGAGAAGGTGCAGGCTGGGCTGAAGGACCCACCTCCCATGGACAAATTTCATGCACCAGTCCTCTAGTTGTATATATATATATATATATATATGCATGGAAATTATTGACAATTGTTGTATCATTGAACCTGCCAAACCCTTCAGATTGTCACATTGGTGACATTGCCTGACAGTGAACATAAACTTATTTCCTTCTCAGTTAACTGCTGCCACATGGCTCTGTCACTCCTGAATGCCATTATCAGAAATGAAATTAGGAAACTCATTTAAATAGCAGTCTCTTCCAATTTATTTTCAGCTCTGAGAAAATGCATTACTATATATAATACATTGATAAGGATTTTACAAATGTAGTACCATTACCACACCTAAAAGTTTTAAAATAATCCATTCATATTATATAAAAACAATCCATGTTTATTTTTCCCATAATATAAAGTATATTTCTGCAGTTGTTTTATAGTTGTTTTTTTGAATCAAAACCAAAATATGGTCCATTTTTAAATATATTAAACATCTTCCTCAAGTTTTTATTTTCATGACTATCATTTACTTATTCATTAAATATGCTCAATTGTACTATAGACTTTCCCACTTTCTAGATTTAGATTATTTTATCTCTTTGGTGTCATTAAAATATATTTCTCTATTGTGTGAGTTTTCTTTGAATGGCAATTTAAATTTCAAGACTTGATAAATTCCTGTCGGGTTATTTTGAGTTACTCATAAAGGGAAAGAAAGGAGTTTTGAGTTAACTATCTTCAAGAGTAAGCTGTAACAGAAATGAAAACCAATGAATATTCTTTGAAAATTATCAAATGGAACATGAGTTGGTGGTAAGAGACACTAAAAATATATTTATTTCTGATTTTTTTTAACCAAGGATGTAGTAATTGACCGCACAGAACACAAGTAAATTAATATAAATTAGTGTGTCTTTCCTTGTTTTCTTTCTCTCACGAAACATCTACATGCAGATTATGTCTCTTAGAGTCAAAAACATGGTCACATTATTGTATTTCAGCAAACTTTTTATTTTCCAGGTTGCAGCATCTTCCTAAGACATTTACATTATTAATCTCTGCACTTCTCTTAAAACAAATACTTATGAATATTGTTGTCCCCTGCTAAATAAAGCAACACAGCCTCAGCTGTTCTCAGAATCCCTTCTCAGGTGGCCCTGAACAATTTCCACCTTTCCAGGATCCCAGACAGCTCATCACTACATGGAATGTCTTTAAAGACATGAGAAACGTGTTAACATTAGGCACATCCAGGATGAATATAGTTGCACATGTTTTTAATTTATGTCCATGTATGGAATTGAGTCCATAATGGATTAGCAATTCATGTACATAATACATTCAGATGAAAATGTTTCTATTAGAGACAGAAGATCAATTCAACACCTGAAGAATAAAATCCCAAGATAATAGGCCTGACAAAAATAAAACAGTGATGTTAGCTGTGCTTACAACACTTTTCAGAACCGCTGATTCTTGTCTGTACAACACAGTAATTAGGTGAGAATAGAATATTCTATTTATCTTACTAAAACTTTTGGGTGAAACTTGATTTTCATTAAACTCTGATAATAGGTCTATGAATAAAATCTGGTAGGTATTAATATTTTATTATATGGCTTATATCTAAATATAGAAAAGACTGAAGTCACCAAATATTTAAAATATACATTGCATGGAATCATAACACATTTATACAGACAATGTCCTACTTAATGCTACAGATTACTTGTAGCGCCTGGTCACCTATAAACTATATTGTCTAATGAATATTTTCTGAAAATAAATATATCATTTTATTGGTGAAAATTCTACTTTTAGTATACCTAGTAAAATATAGAATCATTAAGCATAACTTTTTCCATGATTATATATTTTTATCATTAATTTAGCCTATCAACCTAATTACAGGTATTTGGTTGGGGGAGGAAAAGAGGAAAAGGAATCCAACAACTCACATGTGAGCAACAGCATTACTATTTGGTAAAATAAAATAAAAAATATATATTTTTCTATTTTTACCTGGTAAAGCACAATTGTTCATTTTCCTGGCAGTTTGTTTTTTTGAGCCCATCTGGTATTTTGCCTGCATTTTCTCATATAGTTATAAAAGCAATTCTGCATTATTTTGAGAAAGCATGTCAGTCCCATTCTCACTATTTGTAATTGGATGAAGTGGACCTCCTAATTATCCCCAAATTTAAGAGTGGATGTTACACTAGCCTCATCCAGTAGAGTGTCAAATCTCTGTGAAAAATGATTGAGAAAAGAAGATGTGGCAGAACAAATTCTGTTTCATTCCTTTCTTTCTGACATACGGGAAATATATTTTCCAGGCTTCCCTTTATTGAGGTCCATCCAGGTGATTGAAACCTTGGCAGGGCACTTCAGAGAACTTTCCTTGTGTTTCCTGTCTCTCCCTGCTCTGAAGGCATTTAAGAGATTGTGTTAAGGATGACATGACTGCAGCATGGAAGAGAACTCCTTGACCTGCATCAGTCCTGGCTTGAGAACCAAATAAGACATTCTAGCATTACCGTACTATCAGCTGGTGGTGCATTTATAAGTGGCAAGCCTTAAGTACTCTAATAACAAAGATGGGTATGCAACCCTAGATCAATGAGAGCTCTTGCCTCGTCTAAATTTGTTGCTGGAGCTGTTATAATCAATCTATTTCTATTGATGTTACCAAAATAATGGAATGTAAACTTAGTGCTGCTGGAAGTCACCTTACATGGTGGGGAAATACAGCTGAATTTAGAGCTGAGATAGAGAGACAAGGGCATGGTTTTTTTCAGACCTTCTGAATATTCATCTATAGCTATCCTGGAACATTTCAATGAGTTAAGTCAATAAATTCTACTCTTTAAGTTAATATGCATTTTCTTTCATTTGAATTTTGAAAAGCTGAGATTGATAATGGCCATAGAATTTCCAGTAGATTTTCTACAAACTTGCTGCACCTATATTTTAGCCTTTGAACATGAGGACTCCCATTTGATTTATTTACTCTATGAATACAGAAGTACCAGTGACTAGAAAGCATCTCTTAAATCTTCCCTATTTAATGCTCTGCCAGAGTCAGCATGACTCTGATCCTGAAATGATCCTGTGTGTTGCTTCTCAGAACAATTCCATTGAAATTAACCTCTGGATCCTTTTTCTTTTTCTCATCACCTTTGTGATAAAATACACACACACACACACACACACACACACACACACACACACTTATATTACCATTTTACAAAGTATAATTTAAAATGAAAGTTAAGTCCTGTTTTCCTAGATAATCATAATGTTCCTGTTGAACCAATCTTTTTTTTTTTTTGAATCAGATTTTTAGCTAGGAAAATACCTTAATCCCATCACACACTTGCTGAGCTCTAGAAAATATCTGCTCCTTAAAAATCAATTTTACAAACTTAATTTTTCTTGTTTTCCCAATTTTATTAGACTAAATCTTATAAGCTTTGGGTTGAAATTAAACTACAAAAACTTCCTAAATCTTATTTTTATTGATTTTTCCAGATACTGTTGTAAAAAATGACTGTTACATAGACATCACAAAAACATTTTGTCCTATATATGAAGACTTGAAAGATTACTTATATTTAGGATAATTTATGTGAATTTGAATCACCTATATCACAGTTCAATTTATTGGGCTTTATTTAAGACAATTACTCTGTGTGTAAGGTCAGAAATCAGTTGGTTCCAATATTATGGCATATTTTTCCTACTCTTCTTACTCAGGGTTCCCAACATTACTTTATGTACAGAGATGCAACATAAAATGTAAAATAAAAATAATGTTTTCTAGAATAAAACATAGTTTATTTGAAATACATCAAAACTATACACTGATCTTGTGCAGCTATAACTTTATTACCAATAACAGTTTCAACTTTTTTTTC
Source organism: Lasiurus cinereus (assembly GCA_011751065.1). Classification (NCBI taxonomy): domain Eukaryota; kingdom Metazoa; phylum Chordata; class Mammalia; order Chiroptera; family Vespertilionidae; genus Lasiurus; species Lasiurus cinereus. The sequence goes on from JAAGEH010002531.1 coordinate 62,030,817, forward strand.
TTGAATCATACATTTTCCAGACCTATCATAATAATACATCTGTAGTAATTACATTATTGGTTAATTTAATAATTATATATAGCTATTGGATTTACTGTAATCTGTCTATCTCACTCATGAAATGTTACCTGCAGTCTGAACTCAACAATATTGAAATATTTCACTAATATAAATTAAGAGAAGGTCCACTATTTCTTATCCTCATGACTGAATGCTAGCAATTAAATAATGTAAATAAGCTCAATTAACCATTTTAGGCAAGGGAGCCATAATGCAAACAACTAAAATTCTAAGCCTCTTTTTTTATCTAGACTTCTTATTTTCCAAAAATTATTAAAAATGTTTTTCTGTCAAATGCTGTCCTGTAGATGCTGGCAAAGAGGTAGTCCAATACCGTTATATAAATGAGTCAACATTAGTTAACCTAAACAACTTGGAGATATCGACCAATGTTGTAAAGTCAAATTTTTCCTCTCTGCATGTAAATCATTGATTAAAATAGTGTACAGAGAGAAATAAGTGGGGAGCTCTCTTATATAATGATAGCATTTAAAACTGGTCCATTATTCAACAGGTTTTCTACTAGAACACCTTCCAAATAAGCATCATCTGGTGTACATCACCACCTCTGATATGCAAGGTTCTTAAAAACACTGTGCAGACCCTGCCAGTTGGTTAGAGCATCATCCTGATACACGAAGGTTGTGGGTTAGATCCCTGATCAGAGCACATACAAGTATCCACCAATGAATGGATAGCTAAGTGGAACAACAAATCAATGTTTCTCTTTCTGTGTCTCTCTTTCACAAAACAACTTAAATACAAAAATACAATGTGCAATCTAGTTATTCAGAGTAAATACACACTATGCCTTGATTGTAAGTAAATCTACTTGAACAAGATGAATTCAGTGTGACTAATGCAAGTACGAGGTTTTATCCTAGATGTCTTCATTGGAAGATCACACTGTGTGGGGCTTAGAGAAAGCCAAAAACCACTTAAGAGCTAATTAATATCCAGCCGCTACACCACATGGTGGAGAAGATCAGTGACACAAAAGGCATCAGTGGTGTGTTAGACTCCAAAGCTTCCCACAATTTTCATGTGGGATGTGTGACTTTTCTTTAAGTAAAATAGGGTTACAAATAAAAATACTCAAGGAAGCTATACTTTCTAATTTTTTTTTAAGGGCAACAAAAATCTAGGTATTAAAATATATGAGATTCCCTAAACTGAAAATGCTTCTATATCAGTTTTAAAACAATTTGCAATCTAAACAAAATACATTAAACAAGACTTCTCTAGCACATGAGAGGCCAGAGTGTGATTTAAGTGCCCAAGGTTCTGGAATAATGGAGCGGAGGTAAGAAGAAATAAACAGCAGGGTGAAAACGCACTCCTGACAATCAGCATGTTTTGTGACAAGGAGACATAATGTTTCCTTCCGTCTGATACACTTTTGACAGGCTTCTTCTTGACCCCAGACTCTAACCTCTTTTCTTGGAGAATCTACTCTAGAAAACTTGTAAACTCTTTCTCTGTGCCTTCAGATGCAAATCTTCAGGAATGCCTCTTGCCAGTTTTACAACCAGAAATGTATTGCTCAAAGACCCGGTCACTACCCCTCTAAAATGCACCATATCTTCCAGCATATAAAACGACTTTTTAACCCAGGAAAATCTTCTCAAATGTCAGGGGCCATCTTATACGCCGGATGTTATTTTATAGGGCGAGTATATCCCAAACTCTATATTTTAACTGGAAAAGTTGAGAGTTGTTTTATACACACAAGTTGTCTTATATGTGGGAATATATGGTAATTATAGGAAAATAATGCCCTTTCCTGCCTGTTTCTGTAAGAAGGTAGGAGATTAACGGTGATGGGCACCCATTAGCAAAAACAAAGGCCTAATTAAAGAGAAAAAAAATCTTGTGAACTCAGGAGTAACTAAATATGATTGAGCTATCTCATAGATCCATCTTCCCTCTGAAGTCCTCTATTCCTTTTCTACTAGCTTACAACTAGCTCCTTAAGAACTCTTCTGTCCAAGCAGATCTCAGAGTCCTGTCCCCTCTCCCCAATTGTGATAGTCTTGAAAAAAGTCTCCCTTTATTACTCTGAGTTCCGTTTTTTCACAGACAGTAGGTTTCAACATTTCAGATTTAATTTAGAGAAATGGAGGAATGTGATTAATTATACTCCAGGCATAGCAGACTCATTTGTTGAGGTTATACATGGCAATTACTTGTGTACTAACGGGTCTTATTCTTTGGACCAGTTTCCCGGCAGGAATGGTCTAGCACCCTGCCAAATCTCTCATTACTGGAAGGACAGTACACTGATAATCGGTACTCCCCACATGTGTTTTGAATGAAATGAATGTGATAAAAATAAACAGCCCTCTCCAAGCCCCCAAACTAATTATTCTATAAAACTAAAATGGCATAAAGTAACTTAAAAATGAGAAGAGTTAGAAGTAGTATATTCTTGAGGAAAATGCATCCATTTTAGTAAGCTGGATTTTATCTTGAATACAACTGTTATCAGTAGCAGTATCACAGGCAAAATATTTGTTCTTTTCCACTACAGTATGTTGATGTGTAAAATAGGAAAACCATGCCAATATTGCTACCAGATACTCTATGGAAGCTCGAAATATTTAGTAGTTTTATTTTTTTAAATATTGAATAGATATATTAAGAGCTTGTAATCATTTGAGAATCACCTGCTTCTAATCTACTCAGGTCTTTTGTTTCGTTGTTTGAAGAAGTGTCATATTTTTCCCCTACTGTGTGGATTCTTATTCATACTTGAAAATTTATTTCAAGGATTATATTAACTATCAGGTCTCTCCTAAGCCAATAAATGAGGTTAATCACTTTCTTAGTTCTTTTAATATATTTTACATACTTCTTAAATAAAACACATTTCATTGCACTGCACTTGATATTTGATTAAACTGAGACCTTCTTGATATAGGAAACAACTCATTTACATTGTTGTTTCTTTTTTTTAATATATTTTATTGATTTTCTATAGATAGGAAGGGAGAGGGATAGAGAGAAACATCGAGGAGAGAGAGACATCCATCATCTGCCTCTTGCATGCCCCTTACTGGGGATGTGCCCGCAACCAAGGTACATGCCCTTGACCAGAATCAAACCTGGGACCTTTCAGTCCCCAGGCCAAAGCTCTATCCACTGAGCCAAACCGGTTTCTGCTCATTGTTGTTTCTTGAAGGTCTATCATGTATGGCCTGCCTATAATACACACTCACTATTCAGTTGTTGATTGAGTGATTGAGGCAGAGGCCATTATTTTCGGTTTCTGTTACAAGGTGAATAAAACCATAAGGACTCAAGAAAAATCTCAAAATTGAAAGCAAAATAATCTTAGTTCCCTTCAAAAAATAACATTATTGGCAAAGATTGATTGGAAATCACAAGAATATATCAAAAACACTTTATTACTATTACTCGAACTTATTTTTATTTATTACTAATGGGACTCACAGATGCAAAAGAAATAATGCACACACATATATACACACAGGCACATACTCTTACTTGTGCCATTGTTCGACAAAATAAATCCTTCAAATGTAAAATTGTAAAATGTGTCAAGAATATTATAAAGATTTCTATTTGTTTGCTTCCACAACGATACAATGCTTCATGGTTTTGAACAGGCACCAAAATGAACAGCTTTTAAAAATGCTAGCATTTAATGTATTATTTCTCTGTGCTAGGCACTAACCATAATTTTTCATTTCATTTAATCTGCACATTTAATTCAGTAGCAATTCCAATTGAGTTTCCATTTTTCTTGAAAAGAAACTTATGATTAGATAATAACTTTGCCTAAAGTCCCTCAGCTAATATGAGGTGAACTCCAAATTTGGGCTTAAGGATCTATGAATACAATGAAATATCCTACATGGAAAGAAACCTGTATAGACTCTTCAAACCTTTGCCTTTTATAATAAAGGACCTCATTGAAAGCTTGAATACATTTGCATTGTGTGTAATCTTGGCATTAGCAGAGTGGAGGGAGGAAATGCTCGCACCTGAAATAAAAATGTTATACTAAACAATTACTCCGATGTAAATATATGTCCCAGTATTCTATGTCCAAGGGGAAGCCAAACCTAGGAATAATTTAGATTGAACAAGAGAGAGAATAACAACTTTTTAAGAAAATAAAAAAGAATTGAGATTTTTTTATGCAAAGATTTTTTAGATGTTTGCATAGATAACAAACAATTGCTTTTGAGCAAACTGCTTCATTTTTACAGCTAATAGAGAACGTCATGTGGATTCATTACTTTATAAAGAAGAAAAAGTGAGTGAGATAGAGAGAGATTAAGAAGAGCAATTTTACGATACCCATTATGTGCAACCAAGTTAATGATGAAGCTTCATTTTCTTTAATTCTCTAAAAGAATTAGAAGCATAGACATATAAATCACACCTTCTTAATTAGAACAAATTAATTACTAAAAATGATGAAAACTATTTGCAATAGTTTTATTTTCTCTAAAATTACATATTATTTTCTATATGCATTTCTAGCTTGAAGTACAATTTCTGTTTATTAACATTTGTTGCCAAGTATTATAGATCATCTATTACTCTGGGTTATTAAATTTCTGAAGCATACACTACAGCAAACTTAATAGATTTTATGCAAATTGTTATATAACAAACAAGAGCAGATGGTACTCATCATATCAGAATCTTTCTCTGTTTCATATTTTTGTTAACATTAAATAAAACATAAAGGTAACTTATTTTATTTTATTTTATTTTTATTTTTATTTTTTTGGTGAATCCTCACCTGAGGATATTTCTCCATTGATTTTTAGAGACAGGGAAGACAGAGACAGAGAGGGAGAAACATCGATGTGAGAGAGACATGTCAATTGGTTGCTTCCCATAGTGTCCTGACCAGTGCCAGGGACCAAGCCCGCAATCAGGAATCAGGGTACATGTCCTTGAATGGAATCCAATCTGGTACCCTTCAGTCCACGGACTGATTCTCTATCCACTGGTCCAAATCAGTGAAGACATAAATTATTTCCATTCATTTCCTCTAACCATTTAGAGCCATTTTCCTAGTCCTTTGCACTATGTTAGGATAAAACTTGTTTTAACATTCTTTTACTATTTAGTACATTACTATTTTTGACTTGTTACTAAGATCTATAAAACAATGTGTACATAGCAAAATTTTCATTGTAAAATAGTCTCCAAATAAATACAGGACAAAATTCAGCTTGAAATAGCTCAACAATTAAAGTTCAAACAGTATGAAAATGTTAATTTAGTAGTGTTACATTTAGATTTATTAATATATAAAATAGGCTGATAAGCACATGCTTATAACCCACATAATTTCAATTATGTTATCTCTCTATATTCAAAAATACAATATAGAGATCATTGCCTCAAGAACAATATATGTAGGCAATAAATTTGAATTCAACATACACTTTCTTCAATTCTATGATTTTGCAAATTTATTTATACAGACAATCTGAACATTGCATTTCATAACTACACTGAACTTTTATAAAATGGCTTTTAGAATTATAATAGTACAAATAAAATAATGATTTGGTGAGAAACTCACTCATACTTTCATTTAAATTTAGGATATTATATAGAACAAATGTTCTTTTTTAGAATGGGCAAAGAAATCGGACACAAATTGTGATATTTAAAGTAAGTTCGAGGAAGGTCACTTTATCAGTTCATTGATTTCTTCAAAGGAAGCCTATAAAAGGAAGATGTATATGTCAAGCTTAACAAACACAGCGATTGTGCTCTTGGCATAATGAAGAGTTTAACTTGAGATGTAACAGAGCAAAACAAGGACAGAAAATACTTACATTTACAGAATACAAAAGAGACCAAAGAACCCTATTATTTTATATTTCAGTGGAGAGATACAAATATTTCTTCCATTATGCTTATATAAGTAATATTTTATCATGGGATTTAAAAAAATAAAGAGAGCAAAAAAATTACAGAAAGGTAAACAGGTATCATGAGGTAACATGAAAAAGCACAGGTCAAAGTATTTTATAAATCATATTAAAAATAATCCCTTTGGAATTGTTAATAAAAATAGCATAACCAAAATACAGCTAAATGATAAGTTACTAAGAAAATATTTAAAACTACACAACCAATTGAAAATTAAGCCAACCTCAAAATACCTCTATGGGTTGTGGTTACAACTTCTCACATAAATATACCATAATTTTATATAATTTTTATTAATTAAGAATAATTGAAAATAAATGGACAGAATATGGTTATTTGGTCATTTGTGATTTATTACCTAGAATTAAAATCTTTAATCAATATTAACAATAACTCCTCACAAGGAGAAAAATATAATTTTAAAAATGGCACTCAAAATGTTATCATAACCTAATACTAAATTAATAATAAATAAACAAAACTCATGAGTTAAAAAATATATAAAATCTACACCAAAATAACTTTTCAATAAATGAAGATTAATTAATACTTTTTAAATGTTAAAATAAGTGGTAGAAAGACCAGATTTTCTGAATCTATGTAGTCATATACTATAGTTTTATATGAAATACCAGGTTTCCCAATAAAGTTTTTAAAAAGGTTAGCTGTAGAGGTGTAGTGTGCAACTCAGGAAATAGAATCAATTATATTATAATGACTTTGCACAATGACAGATGGTTACTAGACTTTGTGTAGTGATCACATTGCAATGTATATAAATGTCAAATCACTATGTTGGACACCTGAAACTAATATAATATTATATGTCAACAATATTTTAAAACCCTCTAAAATTCACATGGGAAATGAAATACATAAAAAAATAGAATAATATGTGTACAGTTGCAATAAAGGATATAAAAAACATTGTATAACTTATTTGATTAAATAATTGTGAGGCTTGCCAGATATGCAGATCAATGAGCAGAAGACAAGTTATTAATTAAAGAAAAAAATTATCAGATAAAACTGGCACTTCAAATTAGAAAAAAAAAAGTGTGGATCATTCAGTGAATGGCATGATTTACAATTGCTAATAATACAATTACTATTTCTGATCTGCCAACTCTCCTTTGAAATAGTGATATGCCCCCATTCTTAATGCCTAGAATCTTTTTTGTTATTTTGGGAATCTCTTGTTTCAAAATCTTTCTAAGTCATATAATGATGGGAATACAGTTTAATTATAGTGTATTTCTTTTGATCATTCTGAGTCTTTTGCCCAATTTGAATGTTGTAGTATAGATACTTTGAATATCAACAGCCTCTATTGTCTCTTTAACTATATTTTATATTAGGCTTATTTTCTTTACTTTTAATTTTACACTTACGCAGGAGACTGTGTTAAGTAGCTATATTATATATCTGTACATCTCAACACCATATAGAATATTTTTAATATTATTGGCTTTATTCCCTTTGATATACTAAAGAGTAGTAGAAAGGTTTCTTTTTAAATTCTTAAAAACATAAGCAATCACCTAGGGTAGAGAGAAAGTGATTAACATATACAGTGGTACCTCGAGATACGAGTGCCCTAACATAAGAGATTTTTGAGATACGAGCGTTGAGCGATTTTTGCTTTGAAATACGAGCAACATTTGAGATAGGAGTAATCGCACAGATTGGCCGGCTGCACATGACCCACCAGTTTACCACGACTCGAGCATCTCATAGTTTCCCACGCCTCAAGGTTACAGAATGAATTAAACTTGTATCTCGAGGTACCACTGTATCTTGAACAAACTAATTATTCAACATTTTAAATATAAAGTCTGTGAAAATAGAAGCTATCTGAAGTTTTTACTACTTTAAGCTTTATTTTTATTGTTGACACTATTACAGTGGTCCCCATTTTTTCCTACTTTGTCCACCACCCAGATCCCCTTCCCTATAGACATCACCACACTGTTGTCTTTGTCTAGAGTTATGAAATATACACTCTTTGGCTAATTCCTTCACCTTCTTTCATCCAGTTCCCCCAATCTCCCTCCCCTTTGACAGAGGTCTCTATTCTATTAAGTTCCCACTACTTTTAAAAATATGGTAAATAATTATGTAAAAGCACGCATCATGTTTATAAATCTTTATTAAACAATAATAACATAGAAGTAAAAAATAAAAACATTATAAAAATGAAATGAATCCTGAGTCCCGAAGGCTCTTAAATATATTGGTCAAGTTGCCTTAGAGAATAGCTTGTCCAGGCCCAGCATGTAAGAAATTATGGATTAGGAACCCAGCTATTTGAGGCTTTTAGAACTTTAAGAAATTCAAGTCAAGAGCAATTAATTGATTTTATAGATTAGATTATAAATAATTATTTGCTATATTAAAAACTACCACAATATATATGATGCATTTGGGGATTAATTTGTGCACATGGCTTTTATGTTTTATATAGAGAGATTAGCAAATCACATACAGCAATCTTTAAAAATAATTATACTAGACACCCAGTGCATGAAATTCTAGCAGAGGTAGGGTCCCTAGGCCTGGCCAGTGATCAGGGCCAATCAGGGCCTTCCAGCTGCCAACTGGGGCCTTCCTTCTGGCTGCTGGCCAGGGCTTCCCTCCCCAGCTGCCAGCCAGGGCCTTCCTTCATTCCCTGCCAGTCCTGATGGTCAGAACATGTCATAGTGAGTGATTGAATTCTGCTCTCCGGGTCAAAATCCTGAGGGGAAATTTGCATATTAGGCGTATATATATATATACTAGTGACCCAGTGCATGAAATTCATACATGATGGGGGATCCCTCAGCCCAGCCTGCCTCCTCTCACATACTGGGAGCCCTCAGGGAATGTCTTACTGACGGCTGAGGCCCACTCCCCCTGTGAGCAGGTCTCAGCTGCAGTCTGGCCACCCTCTGAGAGAGGTAACCAGGCTGATCAGGGAAAGGTGCCAGCCCCATCATGCTGCTGCTGCAGCCACTGCCGGCCACTGTAACCACCAAGGTGTTTTCATCAACACAAATTTTAGTCCCTTCACTGTGAAAAAATGACAACTTTCTTTAGGCATTTTCAAGATGTGTCTTTCATAGGACATAACATTTCTTTCTTTCTTATTTTTAATCCTCACCTGAGAATATGCTTCCATTGATTTTTAGAGAGTGTGGAAGAGAGAGGGAGAGATAGAGAGAAACATCAATGTGAGAGGGACACTTTGATTGGTTGCCTCCTGCATGATACCTAACCTATGTACATGTCCTTCTTGATCAGAATCGAAGCCAGACCCTGCAGTCAGCAGGCCAAGGTTCCACCCACTGAGCCAAAACAGCTAGGGCAAGATATGACATTTCTGAGCTCTTCCAGCAGCGTACCTTCATTTTTTCCTCCAGGAGTATGATGGAAAAACCCTAGATCACCTTCTTGGATTCTTATTTCCCAAGTTACCAAGAATACTGCCAGTGGCGGTGTACAGGAGCTTAGCCAATGAGCAGTCAGAAAAGGTGTTTACACTGGAACTGGTTTGGCTCAGTGGATAGACTGTGGGCCTGCAAACTGAAGGGTCCCAGGTTTGCCTGTTAAGGTCATGTACCTTGGTTGGAGGAACATCCCCAGTGGGGTGTGTGCAGGAGGCAGCTAAGCAATGTTTCTCTCTCATTGATGTTTCTAACTGTCTATCCCTCTCCCCTCTTCTCTGTAAAAAAAATGAATAAAAAAATTATATATATTTAAAAATGGTGTTTCCTCTGCAGCTCATGTAGCCCCTGTGTTGTATCCACTGGGCTAGGGGGCTGTCCCTACCACCCAGTAGTGGCCACCTGGGTCTCTGCACACCCTAGAGACTGGCAGCCAGCCCCCTGTCGTGCGTGCTGGGCTGGGGGGCATGCAGGGATCCCCGGGCTGCGTGCAGTGGTGGTCACCAAGGTCTCTGCACGCCCCAAAGGCCAGCAGGTATATCCGTGTCTCTGAATGCCCCAGAAGCCAGCAGCCCACCTTGTCGTGGGCGCCAGGTTGGGGGGCATGCAGGGACCCCTGGGCCACACACAGGTAGGCTGCCAGGGTTTCGGCATGCTCCAGAGGCCAGCAGCCAGCTCCCTGTCATGGGCACCAGGGTGGGGGCATGGACCCAAACCGCCACACCAGGGCACACGCAAGCGGCTGGGAGTAGGACAGGAACATCCCTGAGGACAGCAGCCAGCCCCCTCATGGATGTGGGGCTGGAGGCGTGGATCCGAACCATCACTTGCAGCAGGGCTAGTGCAAGTGGCTGGAGGCGAGGCAGGAGCAGCGACATGGGGTTGTTCCTACCCCCAGCCACTTGGCTGCTGCACCCATAGTCCCAGAGTGGCCAGGGGTATTCTGGGACCCCTTCCACTGAGGGCCTAAGTGGGGGCCTACAGGCTAGGAGTAGCATGGGTCCCAAGTATGGTCCTGGGATCCAAGCCACTTGGCACCTGTGTATGCAAATTAACTGCCATCTTTGTGGGGTTAATTTACTTACGATTGGCGGGTGGGTGTGGCTTGTGGGTGTAGCAAAGGTACAGTCAATTTGCATGTTTCTCTTTTACTAGATAAGACTAGAGGCCCAGTGAATGGATTCATGCACCATTGGGGTCCCTTGGCCTGACCCATGCCCTCTCGCAGTTTGGGGCCCCTCTGGGGTTCTTGGACTGCCAGTTTTGGTCTGATCCCCACAGGCCAAGCCAAGGAACCCACCAGGCCTGCAGGGATCAGGCCAAAACCAGTAGCCCGACATCCTCAGAGGAATATAGTAGTGCACAAAGCAACAGGTGGCCAGAGAGGAGCCTGAGCCTGGGCTGAGCGCCATGCCCCTCCCACTCATCCCAGCCCACTGCTGCTCAGTAAGTTCATTCCAGCTGTGGGAACTCACTGACCACCAGGGGGCAGCTCCTGCATTTAGTGTCTGCATCATAGCAACTGGTCAATTAGGCTTTTATATATATAGAGAGAGAGACTAGAGGCCCAGTGCAAAAAATATTTGCATGGGTACAGTCTCTAGGCCTTGCCTCTGATCAGGGCCATCTTCCTTGGCTGACTGCAGCCGACCCTGACCCAAGTCGCCACCCACTTCCAGTTCCCCATTCACCATTGGGCAATCAGAACATGTTGCGGGGGGCGGGGGGGGTGAGGGACTGAGAGGTTGGACATTCTGCTCACTTGCTGGCCCTGTCCCCCACCATGGGTTGCCCTCTGTGTGTGGGGTAACTGGCGGCGGTGAGGGGCCTTGGCCTGGAGCCACCCACATTCCTGCCATCGACCCCTAGATCCCCATTCGCCATCATGCGATCAGAGCCTGTTGGCTGTGGGAGGGATGACAAAACAGTTAAGGCGCCTCATAGTGACTGGTCCAGAGGTCCGTTCTGGTCATTCTGCCTTCAGGGTGAGTTTGCATATTACCCTTTTATTATATAGGATAGAGGTCTGGTACATGGTAGGGGGCCAGCTGCCTGCCTTGAATGTGGTCCCGAATCAGGGTGGGATTCCCTGCTGGGGGGAAGACCAGCCTGGGTGAGGGGCCAAGATAATTCTGGTCTTTGTTTGTTCTAGCCATTCTTCTGTTTTGGTCACTGGGCTCTTATTATATAGGATGGGGAACTAGGATTTATCCCAGATATACAAGACTGGTTCCTCATTTAAAAATCAGTCAATATAATATATCACATTAATAGGCTAAGGAAGAAAATCATATAATAATGTCAATAGATGCAGAGAAACATTTACTAAATCAACACCTATTCATGATAAATACTCTCAAGAAACTTGAAATGGAAAGGAGGAATCATTCTACTAGATAGTAAATCAACTATGTAGCTATCATAATTAAGAAATTGTAGTATTGGCAAAGGAATATAGTCACTGTTCAAAATAACAAAATAGAGAACCCAAAAATACATCCATACAATAAGTATGTCCAATTGTGTTTGGACAAAGGCACAAAAGCAATTCATTTGAGGAGAGTTACACATCGAGGAGAAAATATTTGTATACAGCATCTCTGATTAAAGACTTGTATCTAGGCTATGTAAAGAACTCTCAAAACTCAATAATAATAAGAAATAGCACAATGAAAGAGATGTGCAAAATTTATGCACAAGTATTTTAATGAGAAGGATATATGGATGGAAAATAAACATATAAAAAGACATTCAATATCATTAACCACAAAGGAAATACTAATTATAACCAAACACAATGAGACATTACTAAAAAGTGACTAGAATGACTAAAATAAAAATTAGTGAAAATACCAAGTGCTGGTGAGGATACAGAGAAAGGAAAACAAGGGTAAACTGAACTCAAAGCTAGAAGAAGAAGAAGAAGAAGAAGAAGAAGAAGAAGAAGAAGAAGAAGAAGAAGAAGAAGAAGAAGAAGGGG
>JAAGEH010002531.1:62043606-62157191 GCA_011751065.1 Lasiurus cinereus
GGGAGGAGGGGGAGGCGGAGGCGGAGGGAGAGGAGGAGGAGGAGGGGGAGGAGGAGGCGGAGGGTGAGGAGGGGGAGGAAGAGAAGAAAAAGGGGGAGGGAGAGGGGGGAGGAGAGGGGGAAGGAAGGGGAGAGGGAGGGGGACAAGAGGAGAAAAAAAATAATTCAATATTAGGTGGGGGGAAAAAGCTAATTGACTAGAGAGAAACAATCAAATAAAAGTTGTTTGTGGGTTTTTTAAAGGATTAATAAAGTTGGAAAACTAGCCAAATTAACCATGAAAAAAGGGAAAATTCAAATGATTAAAGTAGGAAATGGAAGTGGGGACAACACTATAAACCTTAAAGAAACAAAAAATAATTAAAAGAAAATGCTATGAACAAATTCACACCAAATTAGCTAAGTTAGATTATATGGATAAGTTCCTACGAACACAAAACTGACTAAAAAATGTAAAGGGTAACACATAAGTGAAGAGATTGAACCAATAATTAAACACCTCCCAGAAAAACCAAGGATAAGAGGAGGAGAGTTACACATCAAGGAGAAAAAATTTGCAAACAGCATCTTTGATTAAGGACTTGTATCTAGGCTATGTAAAGAACTCTCAAAACTCAATAATAAAAAGAAACAGCACAATGAAACAGATGTGCAAAATTTATGCACAAGTATTTTAATGAGAAGGATATATGGATGGAAAATAAACATATAAAAAGACATTCAATATCATTAACTATGGCTTCACTGGAAAATTCTACCAAATATTTGAAAAATCAACACCGTTTTTTTTATCAAATTATTTTTTTTAAAAAAGATGAGGGATGATTTCTAAAATAGTATTTGACTAAATTGACCTCCAAAGCTTAACCAAGGTTACACAAAAATTGATTATCACATCATCTTAAGATGTCTTTACCAAATTGATACCTCCATGAGAAAAAAAAAATGCTGAGTTTAGGTTGCTGAGTTTTTTCAGTAACACAAACTGAATTATCTTTTTCCCCCTCTTCACCCTTCACTATTTTACAATGTCTGAATGTGATAGGCTTGTTCCAGAGTTTACATGATAAAGAGAAAATACAATTCAGGAGAAGAAAATAGTAAGAGAGGTATTAATATTTTATCAAGTGTGATCACCTCTATTTTAAAGCAGTTTGTAAAAAAAAGTGTTCATGATAACAAGAAATAGAGATGAGCAGAACATAGGACTAGAAAAGAGCATGTTGCTGAAATAAAAAAAAAAATATGATAAAAATATAGTAACATTAGTCCTAAGAAATAATTTAAAGGAATGTTTTGAAATCATAATAAAAATAATTATAACACATTAGAATAAAAACTACTTTCTACTGTTAAAATTATTTGGATATTTTTATAAACCTTTAAACAATGATTAACTATTGCTTTTTTTTCTCTCTGAAGTTTTATATATAAAGCTGCACTGCATATAAGTAATCTAAAACCATTGTTTTTATTAAATATATTTACTACATATTTTCTCATTTGTATGCAAATATTATATTTACTTTTTACTTTCTGAAAATAATTTGTCTTTGGTTAATTATGCCTCTAAGGAAGAAAAATCTCAGAGCTGAAACAGGACAATAATTTAAAGCTAAAATAAAATTGTAATTCCCCAAAAGCATTATTTAAAAGTTAGATTAATGTTTTCACCTACAAGGCCTTTTATTAATACCTAAGCAAGACAATAAAAAAAAAATCCCACGTGATTTAATTATAAGTCAAATATTTCTTAAAACATGTGGCTATTCTCACCTATGAGGTCAATAATACATAAAATGGTCCACATTCTGTAACTTACATTGAATAAAAACATGAAACTATTTGATTTTTTTAAAAGCAGGCTAATATGTACTCAATGCCTAATGAAAGTCAATTCATTATTAATTGTTGCTCTTTTAACTGGATTTGTTTACTAAGTTTGTGGTAACTGACACTGAACCTACTTTTGCTGTTCAAATACTGAGGCAGATATTGTAAACCTACTTTAAATATACGGAAAGTAGTGAGCTGATCTGGAAACAAAGATGTCCATGATATTTCATGTGCAATCCTGACACGCCAGGTTTATTTAAAAGAAATCTTAATTTTTTCTTCTTAATTACCTTCCCACCATTTAATGCACACAATCTTGTTTTAGAAGCTCCCAGCAAATTTGCAGTAAAATGGAATTCCTACTCAGGAACTATTTTTACATATAGTGCATAACTAATAGAAACAGGTTAAGATACAAGAAGGAGCCTCACAATAAGTTGGATGATACCGAGTATCTCATATCCTCTAGCTTCATTTTTCATAGTGGTTAAAGAAAAATTAGCTGCATAATTGATTTGATCACTGGTTAAGAGAGTGAAAAATCATACTGCAGTAAAAGAGGTTTCACTTAAACACTCTAGGAGAATAAAAGCTAAAGAGAATGCAAGGTATTGTTGCCAGAAATGTGCCTTAGAAAGGAAGGCATGTTCTGGAAGAATTTTGTGATAGGTAAGGCTCTCTATATTTTTAAAAACAGTCTTCTTGCTAATACAACTTCAAAATATGGCATGTAACAGAATTGTAAGAATGATGGTGATTCTTTTTTACCTATATTTGCATGCACACCTCCATGGCCTAAAGAAAGACAAATGCAAATAGATTTTCCTTACAAAACTGTGTTTGTAACTGCTAGGAAGTGTTAGGAACTGGAGTCAAATCTATTTCAGTGAAGTTAGGAGAATATGGACATGTGACCTGAGTTAAGGGAGAATGAGAGGACCTAGGTTCTGTCTTGGTGCACACCAAATGGGAAAATGTCAATACCTGAAAATGTAATGCAGATTTCCAATTTAATTTATTTATCTACTATGTACAATGTACACTGCCAGGGCTATACAAGTGACTAAGCCATGGACTGTCCCCTTAAAGAACTCAGTAAGGTCAATTGATCATCGCTGTCATAATCTTATAAAGCAGAGCAGGTTGATGGGCCAAAAAGAAAGATTTTCTTGTATAGATAGGGAAAAGATGAATTGTAGCTATAATCTGGGTGTTCACACAATAAATACATTTTGAACTCAGCTGATAGGGGGTCCATTATGTATTTTAACATTGTGACATCTGTAGTACATTGTCATGTGTGTGCAGCAGTTTTATATAATGGGGAGGAGGGAGAGAGATGAATGGGACAGAACAAAACATCAAAACAAACACATTTTGAAAATTCTATTTTTGCAGAATAAAGCTGATTACCTTAATTTGGCTTTATCTCATGTTTCCATATCATTAGATTGTGGTAACCTATTTTGGTCATAATATCACAGAAGTGCTGCTGTGTTCTCGGTGAATCACCTTAAAAGACATTTGACACTTCATTATTGGCAATGTTAACTTTTCTTCATTAGTTAAGGTAGTGTCTCTCAAGTTTTTACATGATCAAGTTGCTGCTTTTGCTGTTTTCACCAATAAATATCTACAGGAAATAATTTGTAATGTTGTAAATATATTATTTTTCATCATATTTTTGACTGCCAATTTTTTCATCCGTTGATAACTTTTGTCCAAATTGTCTATTAACTACTCTATCTACTTAATTGTGATGTTTTTTTTCCAGCAGTGATTCTATGCATTGAGATTAGAATCTATATATATAAAAGCCTAAACGACCATCCAACCATTTGACTATCCAACTGATAGCTATAACACACAATGACCACCAGGAGGCAGGTGCTCAATAAAGAAGCTGCTGAGCTGTGGTGACTTGGTAGCTGTGGTTCTCCGATGACATACCAGAGAGGAGGGAGCCAATTACGAGGTGGGTTACTTGAGAACTACCCTCTTGCAATCTGGGACCCCTTGGGGGATTTTGGAGAGCCAGTTTCGGCCCAATCCCCACAGGCCAGGCTGAGGGACCCCACGTACTGGGACTCTAGTTATACTATACAGAAAAGCTTTTTTTATGTGACACATATTTGTTAATTATTCCATATTAATATGTACTAATGAATTAGTATTTTATCTCTGGGTTATCTATTACTGTCATTATTTGCATTATGCTCAAATGTTCTCCACTTTGGCAGATGAGAATATTTCAGGCTGACTCTAGCTTTTATGTCACATGCTTACCATTCTTTGATCACTTTCTTATTGGCCTAAACTTTTAGAAAATGCCAACATCATGAAATACAAAAAAAAAAAAAAAAGACCAGGCATGTAAGTTTTGTTAAACATATAAGTAGATATAAAGCATGGATCCCACGTAATCTCCATCAAAGAACCAGTTAAACAGTTAAATTGTCAATTGTTAGGTCATTAAGAAAGATGTTTAATTTTAAACTTGTTTATAAAATTTGCATTTTAATTTAAAGACATCATAATCCGAGATAAAAGAATTTCTTGTTCATGGTTAGTATTCAATAAGTTTGCAAATCCTGTGAATTCAGATGTAAAATATTTTTGTGTATATATGATTTGTACATTTAATTTCACCCTTGGGTGGAATATCTATAACTTTTATTAGATTCTCAAATAGGACTATGGTGAAGATACGTATTAAAAATTCATTCATATTTTTATCACAATGAATTCCTCAGAGTGTTCTCTGAAGTGTATCAATTTTAAAGCAGATTTCTTAGTCTCATAAGAATAAACTAATTGAGATTTCTTTCCTTATCAAAGATTCAATAATCAGCAAAGCTTGTATACAACTATCAAATAGCATAGAGTTTAAGGTGCACCAAATATAAAAGCCACTAAATTTTATAATTTAAACATTATGCCTCAACGTCAATAAAATTAAAATAAATGTGATCTCCAGGATCAGAGGATAGTAGAAAATATGCTGATAGCACATAAAATTGCTCTGAAACATATACTATTTCTAATAACATAGTGTTAGGCAACTCAGTGCAGTGGCTTAAACACTGAAATTGTAGTTATGAGCCCTGTGAAAAATATATAAATTGATGTTATGTTATTACTAGTAATGGGACAAAAAGTTACCTGTATCTTATAAATTCAAACAATAATTCAATGATAACGTTAAAAAGAAAAAAAAGACCTTGAGCTTCAATGTAAGCAGGAGATTCCACACCAATGTATCTGGAAAAGGGCTACTGAATGCAGGTGAGGCCC
Organism: Lasiurus cinereus; assembly: GCA_011751065.1. Lineage (NCBI taxonomy): Eukaryota > Metazoa > Chordata > Mammalia > Chiroptera > Vespertilionidae > Lasiurus > Lasiurus cinereus. Next base: position 62,048,736 of record JAAGEH010002531.1, read on the forward strand.
AATAAGGTCTTAGACAGATATCTGAAGCGGATGATTTCAAGAGCAATCCCCAGACTAAGCCAAAAAGAACACTTTTCCAAAGCACAGAGTATACACAAGCAAACATATATACACAAAACCTTTAAGGCAAAAGCAAAGACTTGCAAGGACTGATCCTGACATAATAAAGGATCCTGACATAAAATAAGGCTCTCTTAATAAAACAGGCAAGAATCAATGATAGTTTAGGTGAATGAGGAAATACAAAAATCCTTGGAAATCTATTATTTAGGGCATCTCTAAATTGGGAACATCTCAAGTTGGCAAACTCAGTTGGCTTGGGAAAATCAGAGTTAAAATAAATCATTCAAGCACACAAACTTTTCTGCCTTGAATTCTTTCTGCTCCATATTTTCTGCAAATAGCTGGTCAGAAAAGTATGCATATCATTACAGAATGCTTGTTAGTTAAAATGTTCCTAGCACAAGACATAAGAAAGAATCTCTGTAAGAGTTGAAGATAAAAGAAATAGAAAAAGGCAGATAAAGAAACTTGCTTGAATATATGTACGTAGCCAACAATGAGGAAATGGGCGCATATGCAGGAAGTGCTGGTGACACAGGGAAGGAAGGTGCTTGTCTGTCAGTCTAACCTGGGAACAAAGATAATTGGTTAGGGGGTGGAGCCACTGCCAAGTCCTTGAATAGTTTGTAATACATAATCTACAGACAAAGGAGTTCACTCTCTCTTGTTCCTCTTGCTGTCCTATTGCTTCCTTGCATTTGCTTGTTCAGTGACCTGCATTAGCCCACCATGTAGCCCTAGAAGCCACATGATCTGTGACCATGAGGACCCCACATACAATGAATTGCAACTGGAAATAGAAGCTAGACTATCCTGATGCTGGACTGGGCTGTGCAAATATGGAGTGGAAACTCTGGCAAATGGCTTTAATCCTAACTGTGCTCAAGATAAAAGTAGAATTTTTTTCTTGGTGGGATGGAGGATAATGGGACCTTCGAAATTCAGGGGGTTAATTTCACAGAAATAATACTTTCCATCATCATCTTGTGGGACCTCTGTAAATTTTTATTCCAGTGGTACTCCTAGAAACCCACTTCCACTGACCACTGGTGGGAACCCAGATGATACTTTATAGATAACAAAAATGCATATTTGCAAACTACCCTAGAGTGAGACTACTGTATACTTTTGGGGAGTGTTGTCTGAGAAGGATCATAAAGAGCTGTCAGGGGTATCATAAATATTCTAAATCTTCATGTAGACATGATTACTTGTTACTTATATGCAAAAAAGTAATTAAATCAGTGTAGCAAAAGTAGCACACTTCATATACTCCACTTGAGTATCTCAATTTAAAAAAAAGTACATGTGTGTGCTATGCACAATACAAATGATTGCTAAGGAATGTTGATTCTGGTCAAGACCTATTTGTGACCTTCCAGGACCAATTACAAAGGCTTTACCTGGAGGGCCTCACATGGGATATGTCCCCTGCTACCCAAAGCTTCATGCACAGCCAATGCACTGCAGTCTCTGAACGGAGATGAAGTCAAGTCAAGGAGCTTGCATGAGGGAGATGTCAAATTAGAGATCCAGCAGGTGGGCTCTCACAAGCCAGGACAGCAATTTTTGGGCTTTACTTTTACTATTCTGCAGTGATGAGACCAAAAATCATCAGAGACCCCAAGCACAGACTTGTACCCAATGATTATTATTATCTCTAAGCAGGTCACTGGTATGATGGACAGCCTGCAGTTAGCTACTGAAATTTAATCTTTTAATGAAAAAAATGTAGAGCCCTTCAGGATCACTTTGCCCATGAAATGAAAAGACCTAAGACACTTGGCTAATTTACGTCCACAATGAAGAATATAATCTTACTAAGCTTAGTAAGGACGAGTGGCACCTTGTGGAGCCTGTCACTACAGTTGACTGTGGTCAGAGTGTCTTGACAGGGTCCACTTTGTCTAAGAAGGACAGGATGAGGGGAAGATGATTTTATTGCTCAAATTTTTAATGTAAACCCATTTTGCATTTGCCCTTATTTGTATTTTTTTCTTTTTTAAGTTCCATATTATTTTAGTCCCATTCTTTTCATTTTACTGAATAACTTTATTGATTTGAATCTATATTTGTGCAAAAATATGTGGTAGAATTAGTTTTGGTCCCATCTGTACTCATATGTTAAGAAAAAACTTTTGAATCTTACCTTGGGGGATTAGTTGTTTTCATAGAGACAAGCCACCTTTGCAGGGATATGGATTCTATAATTGAGTGTTTTGATAGCCTATGAAGAAGTTCCACGGTTTCATTGTCATTCATATTATTATGAAAAGTGGACTGTGGTCGTTGACAGTCTAAACCTATGGCTGTCACGCAGCTCTTCCAGCTTAAGCTTCTTCTCACTAATCCTCTTCCATAGGACCTATTCTCTGTGGTTTTGCTAGAGAATGTAGTTACAAAATATGTGCATAACCACAAAATGCTTTAGTTGTGCTTGTAGGTGAAATCTTCAGTGACCTTTGTCTACACCATTCTTTTTACCTCTTAGCTTTTCCTGGGGCCTACCCTGTATAATAAAAGGCTAATATGCAAATTTACCAAACAGCAGAATGACTGGCTGCTATGATGTGCACTGACTATCAGGGAGGGCAGATGCTCAATACAGGAGCTGCCCACTGGTGGTGGCCAATGCACTCCCACAGAGGTAGCTCCACTCAGCCAGAAGCCCTGAACCAAGGTCATGGCTGATGAGCACAGCAATGGTGGCAGGAGCCTCTCCTGCTTCCACAGCAGTGCTAAGGATGTCCAACTGCAGGCTTAGGCCTGCTCCTCACAGTAGGAGGCTTAGGCCCACTCTCAGACTCTGAGAGGGTGCAGGCCAGGATGAAAGATGCCCCCCCCCACAAGTGCACAAATGTTGTTCACTGGGCCTCTAGTTTAGTGTAAAGTACTTATGGGACTTACTGGTTAATAGGTCACTATTCTAAACATCTAGAGCTATAAAAAGTTAATTGTTAAATAATTTCACAAATTGATCAATGGAAATACGAGGAAGAGCATTATCAAATTTCACATAATAGTCTAAAATTAAAGTTATGTCTCAGACATATTAAGTACAGAATGTTAAATTTTTCAACATATTTAGGTATATAGTTTCTATATATATGTATATGGGCTCATTTGCTCACAAAAATCATTAGCTCTTTACAGCATTGTTGACATTCAACACTTAAGTTTAAATTATCCTATTTTTAACTACATGCTTATATCTGGGAACACAATGTTCAGTTTGCCAGGTGTTCATGAATTTTATTAAATTTAAACTGATATTATAAACTGTCTCATTCACATATAAATCTGTGACTTACATTCTCTAAATTTGGACATGTTATTCACCAGGGTGGAATCTAATTTTTATTCAGTCTTTAACTTACTAATTTTTAAAATCATAATATCACTGCCACATAATTAATATTATACAAATTATAAGTATGCTTATAATTTTGTTTAATGTCAAAACCATTATTGAATATTCTATAATATTAGTAAGTATGGAAATAAGATTATACAGTAGTCTTATAAGGATATGTTCTAAGACTCCCAGTGGATGTCTGATACCAAGGATAGTATAGAACCCTACGTATACTATATTTTTTTGGTACATACATTTTTGCTAAGCACTAAATCACTTTTTTCTTGGGCATATCTGAATTGTTGGTATAAGCTATTGTTGCATTTGAGGCCATTATTTATTAAAATAAGAGTTACTGAAGCAAAAGTACTATGACAATACTACAAAGGTAGATCTGATAACCCAGATGGCTTCTAAATGACTAACTGGTGAGAAGTATATGACTGGTAGAGACACTACACAAAAGAATGGATAATGTCTAGCAGGACAAAGAGGGTCACCATGAGATTTTATCATGCCCTTTAGAATCTTGCACAATTTTAAAACTTATTGTTTATTTCTAGAATTTTCTATTTAATATTTGTACCAACAGTAAGTGAAACCATGGAAAGTGAAACAGCATAAATCAAAACAGTGCATAAAGGTCTTTTACTGTAAAAGATCACACAACATTTTATTTTTAATTACATACTTAATTACTTTTAGATGAAAACCATTATACATTGTTTTCCAAAAATGATGAGTAAATAAATATATATTCTTCTGTAAGAATTGAATGGATTCTACTTATTAACTCAGTAGAAATACACAATAAAATTAAGTTTTACTTGAATTACCAGAAAAAAAATGAAATTTAGGAGAATCCAAAAAGAACTAAATCTAAAGAACTATATTAATATACCCCAAATAAATTATTTCCTTAAATATTTAAGATTAAACCAGGAATTGTGAAAGATATTAACAGGTAGGACATATTATTAATTTTTTAACTGTGCATATTCTTAAGCAGTTTTATTTAATATTTGTCATAAAGGATGAGGTCATTAGCACTCTCACTTTCTCCTCCACTCTAATATTTGATATATAGAATATTAACCTGCTGAAGCTTATTACTTTACAGTTATTCTCTAACTGTTATATCCTTAATTATAAGATAATTGTTCTATATTTGTATGAACCTGTTTTTGTGATCAAGATTTCCTTATTTTGGAGAATATAATTTCTTAATTGAATATAATTAATCATCAATGATATTTGTTCAAAAAATAGCAGTTTTGTCATCCACCGTTGATTCTTATGAGAATAACTGCATCTTTTGGCCCATATTCTTTTCTTTGAACTTTATAACTCACTAGTTGCCAATATCTGAATCCCCAACAGGAAGGTGGAGAGCCGGGTAAGAGAGAACAAGGGCAGAAGGGGGTGTCCTCCATGGGTGTCCACAGTTTCCAATGCCATCTCTGGGAGCTGTACCTGGGTTGGTTGTATAAATAATCACTGATGGCCGGGCAGGATTTGAGCATTGAACTATATGCAGATCCCTGAGATGGTACATGAAACACATCTAGGATAGTATCTAGCACACAGCTCTCAGCAAGCATTAAGTAGTACTGTTATCCGATACAATAAATAGATAGAATGGCAGAACAACTCAACAATAGGTCACTATGAAGTGCGCTGACCGTCAAGGGGCACACACAGAACATGGTGGGTGTTGGCAGCAGGTGGCAGAGCACTGAACATAGTAAGCATTGGCTATGGCAGGATGGTGGAGCAGGTAAGCGGGGGCGCTAGACCAAGGTGATGCGCTGGTCGCTGTCATTAGGGTGAGCCTCTGGTGGTTACTGAAAATTCTTTGCTCCCATGCGCCATGGTCCCACCTGGCACTTGCACCAGCTGCTGGCACCAGAGCCACTGCTCACACCCACTGTCAGTGCCTGATGCTGGCACCAATCGTTCTATTTTCCCTTGCTCCTGGGGAGTGATTGGGGCCAGCAGCCACCTCTCACACTCACTGCTGGCACTGGCCCCGCTCACATCTGCTACTGGCATGGGCCCCAATGGCTCTGCACCATCAGCGAGTACGAGCAGAGCTGGCACCATCAGCATGTGGGAGCAGTGGAGGTGGGAACAGGGCTGCTGGCAGACAGGAGACCAGGGGCCATGGTAGGATGCAGAAGATGAGTCTAGACCCACCCCTGTGCCCACTGCAGCTTCACGGCCCACAGTTACTCTCAAGATGCACAAATTCAGGCACTGGTCCCCTAGTTAATGATAATAGCAATATCTTAACACCTGTCATGACTTGACCATTGCACATGTAATAATAGTGACATGGCCAACTTGACCTGCACAGGTATTGGTGATTTGGTTTGTTTGCCACCTAGCTACATATTCTACTACTCTTCCTTGTCCCTGCCATGTGCTATAATATTACAACCAGACTCATTTCCATGTCTGCCTTTCCTCCTTTCTACACATGGGTAAACATTAATTTTCATCACCCAATGTAAATGTCAACTCATCAGTGAAATCTTCTACCTTTCCTTATCAAAAATAGGTCCCAGCTGTTACTCTTTCTCTTAGCATCTTGTTTCCTTCTTAGTTTTTATTTTTTAAGTACAATTGACATTCAATATTATTTTATACTAGTTCCAGGTGTACAGCACAGTTGTTAAACCTTCATATAATTTACAAAGTGATCCCCCCATAAGTCTAGTATACCCCTGGTATATCATGCATAGTTATTACAGTTTTATTGACTGTATTCCCTCTTCTGTACTTTATATCCCTGTGTCTGTTTTGTATCTACCAATGTGTACTTCTTAATCCTTTTTGGCTTTTAAAACAATTTACATTACTTTATCTGAATATTTTTCTTTTTGCTTGCTTATCTCTTCTACCGGATTTTAAGCTCTATGAGAGTAGAAATCATGCATGTCTTAGTCATCATTATTTTCCTAAAACCTATAATAGTGTTCAGTACAAAGTGGTGATAAGTAAAAACTTTCTGGTCTATACATAAATTTTAAAATATGTGAATTATACTTTTCTGTATAAATGGGCCTTATGTCTACACTGAAAAAGCATATCTTTTTCCCACAATCAAATTGATATTCCTTTTTTTTTAAATATAATTTGCTAAATTGTGTTGAAAGGCCAAATGAGGATATTCTTTAAATTCTTATAAGTGAATTTATGCTAGGATTTATTATCAAACATTTCCTTTTCCAATGATTCTTAAATAATGCATCATGTGTAAAAAATATTAGATTTATTTATTGCATTTATAGGTTAAGAATAATTTTTTGCTCAAAGTGGAGTTCACAAAACTTTAATTTAAAAAAACACACGATTTAGTATTCTTGAAAAAATTATTAAATTATTTAATAATATTCCAGGCTTCTGATTATTAACAGAGGATCTAACCTAATAATAAAGCAAACCTTAAGAATATAAAATGAGTTTTTACTAAATATTTAAACACTAGAGGCTTGGTGCATGAAATTTGTGCACTGAGGGGGTTGTCCCTCAGCCCAGCCTTCATCCTTTCCAATCTGGAACACGAACACGTCTAGGGATGCCCGAATGCTAGTTTAGGCCCAATACCACAGGGGCCTAAACTGGCAATCGAACATCCCTCCCACAATCTGGGACTGCTGGCTCCCAACTGCTCACCTGCCTGCCTGCCTGATTGCCTCTAACTGTTTCTGCCTGTCAGCATGATCATCCCCTAACCATTCCCCTACCAGCCTGATCAATGCCTTACTGCTCCCTTACAAGCCTGATTACCCCCATTTCCCTTCCCTGCTGTCCCAATCACTCCAACTGCCTTCCTTTGCTGGCATGGTTGCCCCTAACTTCCCTCCCCTGCAGACCTGGTCTCCCCCAACTGCCCTCCTCTGCTGTCCTGATCACCCACAATTACCTTTCCCTGTTGGCCATCTTGTGGCAGCCATCTTTGACCACATTAGGGCAGCCATCTTGTGTGAGGATGTGAGGTCAATTTGCATATCACCTCTTTATTTTATAGAATTGATTAAAAATATAGTCAAATTACCCTGGCCAGTGTGGCTTACTTGGTTGGGCATCATCCCATGCACCAAAAGGTTGCTGGTTAGATATCCACTCAGGTCACATGACAAGCTTATGGACTTGATGCCTGGGTTATGGACTGGATTCCTAGTAGGGGGCATGCAAAGGGTAGCTGATGGATATTATGCTCTCATGTTGATGGTTTTCTCCCTTTCTCTCTTTCTAAAAATAAAAAATAAAAAAAATATTTTAAAAATATAGTAAATTGTTTTTCCTAACATCAAAATAAAATCACAAATCTAAGTAAAAATATATTGAATGCTTAAGATATTATAAAATACAACAAAAAAGTCATCAACTTATGATGATTATAAAGCCAATTATCATATTTTCATGAAAAATGGATTTCAAAATTGTGTTGCCCTGAATTTAAATTTGTATTTTTATTTATTGTATTCTTCCTGCTTTACTTGTCCTAAACAAACACCAAAGAAATTTTGTAATTTATTCTGATACTCTTTCAAAAGTTTCCTTTATTTAGAATAAGTTATCTGGTGCAGAGTGGGGAAAATCCATCTCCGACTGGCCAAGTGTGCAAGAGCTGTGTAGATGATAGTGATTCTTGACTGAACATAAAATCTAGTTGTCCAGTCCAAAGAAATCCAAAGCCAAGACAGTGATCCTTCTTCTATGCCTTATTCTTCTTTTTATATGTTTTTATTGGTTTTTAGATAGAGAGGAAAGGTAAGAGAGAGAAATATCAATGAGGAGAGAGAATCATTGATCGGCTGCCTCCTGCATGTCCCCTAATGAAGACCGAGCCTGCAACCTAGTCATGTGCCCAGACTGGGAACTGAACCCAGGAACTCTTGATGCATTGAATAATGCTCAATTCTCTGAGCCACACCGGCCAGGCCATCTATGCCTCCTTCCTATTTTAATAGTTAAGTATGTTTGGATATGGGTTGAGCTTTCATACCTTCTTTTTTATAGGGTGTTAATTTGATTAAACAATACTGGCTTTCTCAGAATCTTTTTCTTTTAATTCATGAGGTAAGCATTACTTTACAAAATATACTGAGATTATGATGTATTGATTTGAACATTGAGATAATTCATCACCCACAATCAATTGTATCAGTCTTATAATTAAGTAGCATCAGTCTTTTCAGCTACCAAGAGATGGAAGATAGAGTCGCCTCATTTAGCTCTTAAAGGATACATGGCTAATACAATATCTTCAGTCATTCATTGGCCTCTGCATGCATAGATGAAATATGTTGGAAATTCAAATACATTTCTACATCTTGCTACTTCTTTCCTAAAACTTTGCCATAGTAATACATATACTGAAGGACAATGTTAAGCTAAAACTACCAGAGTAGCATTTCATAGACAAGGACATAATTTAATTTATTGAATGCACTTGCATTTTATTTGTATTTACTTGTATTTTCCCAAAGGAAGTTTAAGTGGAGATTCCTAGAATTCTCTTCTTTTCCCATTTGCCTTTTCTCAGAGATTGTAGTACTAATCTGTGTTCTTTTCATTAAGAGTTGATGTTATACTAATACTATTTTAATCTGTTATATTTATTTATTACAAATTTAGGAAAATAATTTGTAGCCTATCTTCACTCATAGTTTTTTCTAATACCATATTTTTCTCATTATTTACTATATTTTAATTACACTTTTTTTTATTATACAGAAGATGCCTAACTTAACAATTGCTTTGGTGATGACTGTTTTGACTTTACAATGGTGCAAAAGTAATAAGCATTCAGTGGAAATAGTATCTCAAATTTTGAATTTTGATCTTTTCCTGAACTAACAATATGTAGTATGATATTCTCTGGATGCTGGGAAGCCACAGAGAAATGTTTTTTCCCGACTACAGGTTAATATAAGTGTTTTGAGCACAATTAATATGGGTTAGGGCAAACTATGATTTTGGTAAGTTAGATGTAACAAATGCATTAAGACAATGATATTTTCAATTTATGATGGTTGTATCTGAATATGACCCCATTGCTAGTCAAGGAGCATCAGTATTTGAAATTGACCCAAAGTAAAACATGAAAATAAGATTGTTTTGACAGGATTTAAAAGGACAGAACATCAAAATTGGATTATACAAGAAAAGTCACCTGCTCAACACCTTTGTCCTTCAACTGATTCCTACAACATCTTAAACAGCTTTATAAGTAGTCAATAACTTTATTTGGAGACTTTTGGCCATATTACACTGTTTTATATGGTAGTGGGTTAAAACTCTTAGAAGGTCTACTAAGAATCATTTTTGTATACTGAATTAACATTAGCTTTCCCCTCCAATGCATAGACCTCAGATCTCTCTGTGAAAACATATGTTAATTCCTTTCATACAAAATGAAAATAAAATGTAAAGACATTATTAAGTTTACTTGCCATGTTCATGTAAGTTATGTTTAAAAATTCCAAATTTTTCTTACATTGATATGAATTAGCTTTGCTCTGAAATACAGTAAAGCACTTTGAAATACAGTAAAGACAATCAATCATACTACATTGCACTATTGGGCAGAAATATAGAAATAAATAAATCTCTGGTATACATTATCACAAAATTAAAGAAAAAAGTATAGTTATTTCAGGGAAAGAAAAGGAGATATAAAGTTGTGAAATAAATGTTAGGAAGTCAAAATCAAGTTCTAAAATTTTTCATGGTGATTCTTCCATCAAATATAATAGATAACATTATCTCATATACAACAAAGAAAGTTTTCTGCCAATGAAATTATAACATATATTCTAATGTTAAATATGTTAAACTGTTACAAGATGTGCAAATAAGAATTGATAAAATGTGGTACTGCACATATTTAAAATGTAATAAACATCAGCATTTTCATTTTTTCCTGCCATGTGCTTGCTTAACTGTTGTGCTAAACAGGTGCTGAATCTGTTTTCTGAATAATTTCATACTGTCAATGAAATATAAGGAGTGTTCCTTGAGTACACACTTTCAAAGAGAGGAAATGATTAATTCTGACTAAAGTGGGTAGGTAAGTCAGAAAAGGTTTTAAAAATAGATAATGTTTAACTTGTGAGATTGTCATAGAATGTTTTTCAGAGGCTGGAGGAATTTGAGCAAAGTCAGGGAGATAGGAACAGATTGATGGCATTCAGAAGAACACAGATTATTTAGTATTCCTGCAGCATAAACCCAAGTAGAATAGTGATAGAAGGAGATTATCTAACAATAGATTGAATGGCCAATTTTCCAACAAATTAATTAAAAAGACAAAGTTTAAGGGTTCAGAAGTCTTAAGTATTTATCTCAAAAAAGGATTACAGTGAAAAAGAAAGCATGTATCTAATTAATACCATTTCTATCTGTATAATTCTTCAAACGTGTACAGTAATATTATAGAAATTGTTTTCCTGGTAAGTAGCTAGAATAAATTTCCTTTTTGGATTAACCTATTAATACCAACAATAACAACTAACCCCTTAAATTAATATAATCTCACAGTTGCAGTTGAAAGAGCTTTCTGCTCTTTGGTTTGGTAGGAAGTCTAATTCATAAATGTCCTAATTGTGGACATTTATAATCCTATCTAATAAAAAAGTAACATGCAAATTGACCATACTTCCACTATACCCACAAGCCACACCCACCAGCCACACCCACCAGCCAATCAGAGCAAGTATGAAAATTAACCCAATCAAGATACCTATGGCCACAGAGAGAGCAGGAGGGAGGCTTGAGTTGCTCCTAGCAAAGGAGGAAGCCAAGCACCCAGGCCTCCACTTAAGGTAACCAAGTTTCAATAGCTGTGCAAGTAGAAGGCTTGGCTTCACTCCAGGCTACAAAATTTTAATTGTAGAAGATAAATAAGTCTAAGATACCAAGGCCTCTGTTTGGGATCACTGTGGGGCATGGCTGGCCTGCAAACCACCACAGGCCCCTCGCCCAGGCCACCCCACGCCCAAGGGAACAACCACCCTGATCCAGGACAGTCTTCAGAGCAAACCAGCTGGCCCCCACCCATGCACCAAGCCTCTATCCTATCTAATAAAAGAGTAATATGCAGATTGACCATCACTCTGACACAGAAGATGACTTCCCCCATGTGGTCAAAAGATCCTGCTCCCATGTGGACACAAGATGGCCACTACAAGATGGCCAGTGGGGGAGGGCAGTTGGCAGGGACCATGCCTACAAGGAAGGGCAGTTGTGGGTGATCAGACCTGCAATAGAGGGCAGTTGGGAGTGACCAGGTCTGCAGGGGAGGGCAGTTAGGGGTGACCAGGCCCACAAGGGAGGGAAGTTAGGAGCAAACAGGCTGGCAGGGGAGCAGTTAGGCATCAATCAAGCTGTCAGGGGAATGGTTAGGAGATGATCAAGCTGGCAAGCAGAAGCAATTAGGGACAATCAGAAAGGCAGGCAGGTGAGAATTTGGGAGCCAGCAGTCCTGGATTGTGACAGGAATGTTCAACTGCCCGTTTAGGGGTGTCCTGCCAAGTAGGATCGGGCCTACACGGGCAGTCGGACCCTCTAGGGGTCCCAGATTGGAGAGGGAGCAGGCTGTGCTGAAGGACACTCCCCACTGACCCCCGTGCATGAATTCCCTGCACCAGGCCTCTAGTCATATATAATGAAAGGCTAATATGCAAATTGAATAAATAGTGGACCTGTTGTCCCTATGATGGCATTGAGGAGCTTCCCCCTAGTGGGTAGTGTGCTCCCATAGGGGAAGTACTGCTCAGCCAGAAGCTGGGCTCACTGCTGGCAAAAACAGCAGCAATAGCAAAAGCCTCTCCTGCCTCCATAGCAGCGCTTAGAACATCCAACTGACAGCTTACGCCCACTACCCCTAGCCTAACCTATCAGTTGGACATCCCCTGAAAGCTCCGAGACTGTGAGAGGGTGTAAGCCAAGCTGAGAGACACCAACCCCCAAGTGCACAAATTTTGTGCACAGGGCCTCTTGTAAATGAATAATCCACATGGGAAAATGCCAGTATCTATATAGAAGTTATAAAATTTGAATACTGGTATCAGTGCAACACTTTATTGATGGAACATAATGCTCTAATTTTGTTGCTAGTCAATTTTTTCTAAATGTAGTTAATAAAATTGAGATTTAAAAATATATATTTTTTTAATTTATTTCAGAGAGAAAGTGAGAGGGAGAGAGAGATGGAAACATCAAAGATGAGAGAGAATCATAGATTGTCTGCCTCCTGCAGGGCTCACCCCAGGGATAGAGCCTACAACCAGGGATATAGTCTGACTGAGAATCGAACCAAAGAACTCTAGCTTTCTGGGTCTGTGCTCAACTGCTGAGCCACACCTATCCGAGCTGAAATTAAGATTTTTATAATTACAGTTGAATAATAAAATAGCTCTCTAAACATGGGAAACATTTAATTTCTATAGTAGTGTTTCTAGGTTTGAAAATCCACAGTTTGAGGCTGTATTCTGAAGGTGTGACATAGTATAAATACTATAAGTAGGAGGATAAATAAAGAAGTAGGCTCTAGGCTTAGTTCACATCAAGAAGCTGAGCAATTGTGAGATCTAGAGCTAACTGGGGCATTACCTACTGATCATGTGCCCTCCAAGACACTGGACATTTAAATGAGGCAATTAGAGAAGATTATAAAGTTCCTTTTACAGAGGTTTAGGCAGAATTTAGGGAGGCCAAAGGAATATCACAACACTTTGTGCCTGGTAACTCCCGCTGATAACTTCCTCCTGGCTGTGCACAGCCAGATGCTGATGTCTAGAGAAGTCATTGAGGCTGTCTCCGTAATTCAGCTTCCCAGAGCACCTGGCAGTGTACGAAGGTTAGAGAATGTCGTTAGATAGGCAAACCAATTTATCCAGGTGAGAGGACCACCTCCCCATTTCCCAAAGGCTCCTGCCTTTTACCCAAGTACAAAAACTGGCATCCTCAGCACTGGTAGCATATTACTTCTTTCTTACTGCGTCCAGATAGAATAATGTCTAGAGTACAAAGAACCAGAAAGATATTGGAGAGACTGCAGGACAGTATACACATACCCTACACTAATTATGACAGAGAACAAGAGAGTTTCAATAGCTCACAGGCAAATCAGTGATGGTAGACGTAAGACAAAACTACAGTATTTTATTTTATTGAATGGACACAGCTATAGGGATTTCCACTTGGTACCTATGGAAAAAACTGTAGGATTTTTACCAGTTATTAAAGATGTCTATTCTTGGAAAATAAAAAATAACCATGGAATCAACCTGTGGTCCCATTGGACTGACCGACCCACAGCAAGAACAAGTCAAACCAAGACTCCATCATTCATCAAAAACCTCCATTCTGTGCAGACCTTCGTAAAATACAAAAATCCAGATATAGTGACAATTCAGAAGCAGTTCCATAAACCTCTGAAATGTTTTTATACTTTTCCCATTTTTATTTTATTGCACATCTATTATCCTGTTAAATGTCTTATTTCTTCTGTGAAAATTTGAGAAGTATATTTGTTCTTTGTTCCTGGTTTCTGCCACAAAGCTCCTAAAACTCTTGGAGGGTCTGTTGTTAATTCATAACAAACTGCTTTCCAGCAAACTAGAATTCATGGAATTTTTTGCTAATAAGTTGGCAGAGCCACCTAGCACCATTTCTCGATAGCTTCAGGATGGGGATGGTCTCCAGAAAGACCGAAAGGTTAGAGGTGGGAAACTTCAGCCTCACCAGCGACCTCTGAGGAAGAAAGGGGAGCTGAAAATGAGCTCTATAAAAACTCTTGGACAATAAGGTTTGCAGAATGTATGGAATACATTTTTGTGCTGGTTCAATGGGGGCCCACCTCCATCTCTTGTCCTAGACATCTCCTCCATTTGGCTACTCTCTAGGTGTATCCTTCATAATAAATCAGTAAACGTATTTCAAGTGTCTTTACTAGGTTCTTTTTCTTTCAGTGAAATATCAAACTTGAAGGGAGGAGTTGTCAAAATTCCAAAATTTGTAGTCAGCCAAGCAGAAGCGTGTTCAGCTGATATATGAGGTGTGGGGCAGTCTTGTAAAACCAAGCCCCTAAGCCTGTGTAGTCTGACACTACCTCAGGAAAGTTTGTGAAAAAATAGAATTGAATTGTGGGATATCCAGTTGGTGCTGGAGGGTTTTAGGATCTCACAGGTCATATATAAATCGGAGTACAACAATACAGACTAACTCAAAGATGGAGAAATAACAACTGGTATTGTAGCACTAATTATCATGAATATTAAAAATGTGAAAGAGGATATTTGTCTTATCTCATGAATAGACATAAATGCAACATATTTAACCTCCAGAAAGCATTACTATCATCTCTAAGACTCTACCACTGAAGTTGTGATCAAGAAAAAGCGTATGTCCAAAAATGCTTTGAAATCCTCTTATGACATTCCAGAAACTATATTGTTATAAGGCAAATCCCTGTTGAATCATAGCCCAGCTCTATTATGCCAAAGGACCTTGTGCTAAATCTTATAAAGCTGACCAAATACAAGGACCCAGAGGGCATAGTTATTGCAAAATCTGAATATATCGTCTTGCAAGATGGTCCAGGAGGCAAATGTTAATGTTGAGAAACTGAAAACAAAACAAACAAACAAACAAAAAAACCCCTGCAAAATGGCAAACCTCTATTTAGAATGTGTCAACATTATCTATCTGACTGTGGGGGGTGGGGTACTTCCTCAGTAAATAAGGAAGATTAAGTGGGAAACAAAAAATGAATGTCAAGGATGGGTAATTATCTATATTTAACTGAACCTGAATTTAACATATAAATATGATACTTTTCAGGGAGACCTGCTCTCTATTTGTGATATATCTAGGGATATTTGTTTTGTTATTCTCATGCTATACGTACATGCAAAGATACTGAACTGGCTGTAGCCATCCAGGTTAAATAGCAGATATAAAAGTGGGACTCAACTCTTGAACTTCAGTTCAATCCTCTTTCCATTACACTATTTTAAATTATCTGTTCCATTTTCTAAACCAGCTTAGGGTGTGATACCACATCTATCCCTTCCCTCAATCAATCAGGCTGAACCCAATGTCAGTCTTCTCATGGAAAATGTCACACAGGCATTTTAAGCAGGCCGGAAAATGATAGCAATTTCTGAAGAGTGTTCAGACCCATAAATTAGCATGGAACTCTCTTCTGCCCCAGACCTTGAAGTGCTAATGCAGAGATAAGTTCATAAGAAAAGACATTGATGTCAGACTTGATATAGTATAAGGGAAGCAAAACTTAAGGCAGAAGTAAATTTGAAAAAAAACGTCAATTCTTAGGTTACTTTTTATTTGGTTTATCAATGCCCTGCTCTCTGCTAGCAGAATCCTAAGAGATTTTAAAGAAAGATACTGCAGCCAATGGTCCATTTATATCTCCTGACAAGGCAGTCATGCCAGTTCTTTGTCTATTTTTCTTGCTTGAGAAAATAGGTTAGATAGTTTGGAAGAAACAAAGCATGTCTTCTTTTTTCCTTCACTTGCATCAAAAGTCTAAAGAAAACCAGAGTCTTTTTGTTGTTGTTGTTTCTACCTTTAAGCCAAAGAATTTAAATTATATTTCAATAAAGCTATTCTTAAAAAGGTCTGGGTATTGAGATCAGCTGTAACCTTTGAGTATCCATACCCAAAAGAAACAAGAACAACCAGGTTCTAGAACTGCCTCATCACCACCAGTTTTATAAGCCACTGGATTTTCCTATGAAAGATGGGGGCTCAGATCCTGTAATTTGTGCTTACAACGTGGTCTTGAAGCACCAAAGGAAAGAAGAGATTTCTGTTCTCACCTCAAGGTGCTCATCGTTTCTCATATCCCAATCTTGGCATGCTTCTGGTGGATTCTACCCTGTCATTCTACCCTATTTCCCCAGCATCTTTATTTTCGCGGGTGTGTGTGTGTGTGTTTAATACTTTGCATGACCTCTCTTTAGATTATGTTAAGGTACTATAACAAAGGCCCTTTAGCTCATATGTTTATACATCACAACAAAGACAGCTTTTATGACTGAACTGGTTATTTTAGTGCATTTCATTTGGAAATACAGCCAAGCATTTTGGTTTACAGCATTGGATCCAGGGAGCCCCTGCTGGCTTTTAAATTCTGGCGATAATTACTAGCTCTGTGTCCTTAGACAAATTACTTCCAGTCTCTGAGATTCAATTTTCTTTTCTGTAAAATTAGTGCAATATTATCTACCCATAGGTCTGTTTGAAAATAAAATAGCACAAGTCCTCTTATCTATGGAGATGCCAGTGTGTCTTAACTACTGTTATAAACCCAGGTCTCAACTTTATATTTGAAAATTGTGTGCAGATTATGCAGACAAATGTGGCAATCATTTTTATCATAAAAAGAACTTTTATTTTTTTCTCTCACACATGTGTACCTAGACATCCTTTAGAATATTATATTAACTAAAAGAGTTTCTAGCATAAGAGTATCATTTGATGACCAGTTTTGGGGGGGAAAGGTGGTATATGGCAAAATATAGCCTTAGGGACTCTGCCGTTAATTCTGTGGCTTTTCTCACAAAGTTATATATACCCACAGTGGCCATTTTTTGATTCCTCTCAGGAGCGACGTCTGCTTTCTGCAGGAGCATGTTCATCTACATTTATCTTAAACCTCACTGCAAACTTGAAAGTCAGAAGTGATCATTCCGCTCTGCATATGGAAAGGCAGAGTCTCACTAATGTTTATGGGCTTTCCCAAGGCAGCATAGCCAGTCATTATCCAAGCTAGAATGTGAACCAGGGTTCTGAGTCCAGGGTCAGTCCTTCCTTCCGCTGTTAATTGTTTGACAGAGAACTAGTGTTAAGCTTCTAAATATTTTCATTTTATTTAAAATGTGCAGAAAGAAGGAATAAAGTCTTACAAGTTTGGATGGTATAATTTTCCAAGTGAAGGAAATGACAGCAGCCTTGGGCAGGCATACTCCAAGCACCTGTCTCTCCTTAAACAGCAATGTCATCCAACTTGAGAGAAGAGGGCAGGAGAGATAAGACCAAAAGCCTTAGACACTGACAGCTGCAGAGAGAACATGGTTTGAAGAGTCTATGAAAATTGGAGGACTATACAGGTATACTCAGGATAAAAATATGTACACTGGGTGTGGGGAGATGATTTCAATAACAAGCAATTAGAGGTAAATTAAAACAGAAGGCACAAGCCAGGAATACTGGGAATGGCTTAGACTATGTATAGACAGGAGAATGAAAATGAACTGAGGTATTAGGAGAATTTACTAACTGTAATTTTAAATATGGTGAGCTATTTGCAGTTGGTAATTTACAATAACTTGCTAGGTGAGTTTTAAACAGAGAAAAAAAAATATTTATGATCAACCAAGTAGACATTTGTGTTTTATTACACAGATTAATACATGGTTTCATCAAATAGACCAGTTTTCCTCACAAATTTCCATTATTTAAAATTGACTTTAGATGAGAAAGACCCCAGAATAAATCAAAAACAAATGTCAAATATAAATATGATTGATTGGATGATAAACTGGAATTGAGAAAAGTCAGAGAATCTATTTTGAAGTGTCTGGTATTTGGAAGATTGGCTTATTCTGGAAATTTTAGCCAATCAAAATTAGAATAAAAATCATTATAATTTTAAATGTTTAAAGTTATGACTCTCAAAAGGACACAACAGCTATAGTATTGCATCAAAAACTATTTTTCTCAATTTAGTTATTTGTTAAACTTTCTGGTATTCATTCTTATTCTTTTATATATTTTATCTTAGCTAGCAAAACACTTGTACATAAGTATCATTGTCATTTTCCTTTCTTTTATTTGCTTTTCATGGCTACTTAGTAGACCACAGCTTCTGTTCAATGCTTGACTAATGAGAAATATAGCTATTCATTCTAGTTTAATAGTATTGCTCTTCTTGATAGCTGTTATGATAACTAAAGCATACATATATTGGTCAATATTTGGTATTTAACCATTTATAGGGATTATGAAAAACCAAATTTGTTTTACTTTTTTCTAGGGAGAATTATACATTTCTCCTATGTAACTTACACTTACTTTGTTGTTTAGGAACATTATAACAGGTATTGCTACAATAAAAGGAAATTTGTCTTTCTTTCTGCTAAATTTTGAATATTACAGGTATTTTACTTTTAATTTTTATTTAAATTTTTAAAATATATAACACAGATATACTATTATTTAATAAAACAAATTTCCACAAATTTTTGTTTTAAGTTGTCTTGTTTTTAAGGCTTAAAAATATCTTCCCAACCAGAGATTTGAAGGGAGGAGAGAAGGAGGGAAAAGAAGAGGAAGAGAAAAAGGAAGAAGTGGAGGAGGAGTAGGAAGAGGAAGAGGAACAGGAAAAAGGAGAGGAGGAAGGAAAGGAAGAGGAAGAAAAACAGGAGGAAGAGGAGAATGAGGAAACTTGACCTCAGTGGCTAAGTGTCTATTCCATTTAGAGAGGCAGTACTTGTGTGCTGTACTTTTAGCAGACCCTGTTACACCCACTCAATGATCTGCTGGATCAATAGCCTTTATAATAATAGTTCTCATGTCCCAGGCTTACAGACACATTTTCCAATATCTTCTGCAAGGACATATGATGCAAATTTGACAATGTATAAAGAGTGTAAAAATTGTTTTCTTAATGTAAGTATCTGTTCTGCTTGCATTTTCTTCCTGCTTAGAATATAAACCTCGTGGCTAGAGCTCAAACAACCTGAGCAGTAGGACGCTGAGAATAAGGCCAAGAAAATCACTGAACTCTCAGCTCCGACTCTCATGAGCTATGGAAATGATTTTAGTCTGCTAATTGTTTGAAGAAAAATAAACCCATAATTGTTCAAGGCAGTGATAAACACGTTTGCTGTTTCTCACAGCTGAATGCAATCACCAAGGCTGCAGCCCTCCATGAAGCTTCAACCTGCCTGCTGGAAAAGCATTATGGCGAAATGATTCTCCCAGTCAGGGAGGTAAACAGTCCAGGTGCCAAGAACAATTTACTTGTCCTGTGATGAGCTGTCTCCCCTGATGTTTGGAAGTTCAGTCATTACCACCTTCCCATGGATAACCCTAGGGCATTATGTGAAAAGTTACTACTGTGATGTATTCCCCCAGGTCCACTCATTCCAGAATTTTGCTGTACGGTTAACATGGTTAACTCCAAAATAAGGCAGATACTAGTACCATATACAACAACAAATATGAAAGGCATGATTTCTAATATGAGAATTGAATGGCATGAAGTATGAACAGATATCTCTGAGGCAGAATATCTGACATGCATTTGTTGTATTGTTCTGTACTCTGGAAAGAATTATTAAAGTTCCTGATTTGACGTTCATGGACACTCTTAAATGACCTCAATGGTTAGGAAACTACAGCATGCAGGACAAATTAAGTGTGATGTCTGTTTTGAAAATAAAGTTTTATTGAAACACTGTTACACAAATTTGTTGATATATTGTCTGTGGCTGCGTGTGCACAAAAATGACAGAGTTGAGTAGTGGAAACAGAGACCATATGGCTCATAAAGCTGAAAATATTTACAATCTGCCTCATTACAGAAATGTTGCCAAATTTTAGTTTTTGTTTGCCTTTTTCTTAAATAACATGGGTATTATAAAACAATGTACCAAAAAGTGAGAAAAACAGATATGAAATTACATGAAGTATCTATTTTTCATAAAGGGTAATGGAATAATATGTTTAAGTAATATATTTGAGAAGCATATAGCTAGACTTAAGCAATATGATATTAAAGATGAAAATAAACTGAAGTTAAAAAACTTCAAAATAATTTTTAAAATGTATAACAGAAAATGGTTAAGTGCAGTGTAGACTATTTAAAATGGTTTTACTCACATACAATTAGATTTCCTGGATAACTGAAGTGTGTAACAACCTGTTTATGTGAAATTTCTACAAGCCATTTTTCTATCCATGCTATTGATTTTCAATTTTCACATCTATAACTGGTCATGTGGTCATAGCTGGTCTTCAGCAAGCACCTCACCTAGTCAATGTTCGTTACTGATGAGATGACCTAACCCTTAAATATTGAAGGATCTAGGTCATTGGTAGTTCTATCTAGAATCAGTTGTTGCAGTTGCCACGGATCAGCAGAGAATAAACTTTCAAGAACAGGAAGCAAAACTTTTACTAAGGGATCATTAGAGATAATAGTGACTGGTGACATACCCACTTTAATCCCCTGATTCCTGGACCAGTGAATCCTGGCTAATGAAAAATTATAAATTACAAGATAATCAGACTAAATATAGGTATAGGCAAATATAAATGGAAGATTCCTGTTATATTGAACATGGTGAGTAAGGATAAGCAAATTGTAAAATCTCTTAAGAGAGTGCATGATATGCTTGCCATAATAGAAGTGCTTTAATAATGAGAAAAATTGGAAGAAAATATATATCTTTACTTCATTTGTGTAAGAAAAATATTTGAGGTTTTAAATATAATGATTGCACTCTGTAGATTCCTTAGTGCTTTCTTATGTTTCCCCCCATTAAAATCTAAATATTGTCTTTAGAAATAGATCAATCTTTTTTTAATTGAAAAATTAATCAAATGTTCACAAATATTTTGTCCCATTTTTTTTCTTTTAACACTAAGCAGTATGAAATATTTATAAATCATCCAAATGAGGACATTAAAATAAAAACATATGTAACACCAAACCACATAGTGCCCATGTATTAAATAAATTAAAACATAATTTTAAGTGCCTTTAATTTATATTTATTGATTGATTTTAGAGAGTAAGAATCAGGGAGAAAAAGAAAAATATCAATTCCACTTATTTATACATCCATTGGTTGATTCTTCCATGTGCCTTGACCAGGGATCATATCCACAATCTTGGGATATTGGGACAATGCTCTAACCAACTGAGCTACCCAACCAGGGCCTTCTTCCTATGATTTTTGACAAAAGTCTTTGAATTAGTTTGTTCCTAGTTCATAATATCATGAAATAAAAGATTAGAGTGGTTGCCTTACAATGCCCTGATAATGCTGCTGTTAAGTCTTTTATAAAAATTATAAAGGACAAACAGAAAATAATGTGGAAGTTATTATAAAATGAAATAGCAAAACAGCAAATAAACCAAGATGGTTGAGTAAAAAAGCATAAGGGAAATTTAAAGTTCCCTAGTTTGGCCCCGCTGGCATGGCTCAGTGGTTGAGCATTGACCTATGAACCAAGAGGTACCAGTTCCATTCTAAACAGGGTTGCAGTGTGGGGCATGCAGGAGGCATCTGATTAATGATTCTCTCTCTCATCATTGTTGTTTCTATCTCTCCCTACAAGCAATCTTTTTCAGATTTGTTCTTGCAGGTTGCTTCAAGTAAGAATGCATTCACATTAAATGAATAAATAATTAAATACTAGTTTTTGTCATTTAGAGGTCAATCAAATCTAGTTTGTGAAGCACATAAATTTGAAAAATATTTTCTGGAGTCCCAATTCTTGAGCTAGCCCAGGAACAGCAGCAAATCTATACAATGAATAGTCTACTTCTAAATACTTACCTTTTTCTATTCATAGATGTAGAAATCATTTCTGACATTTCAATTTTTACATCTTATCACTATAATATTTATTTTTTGTTTTGAAATAAAGTTGTAGGAGCTAGATCTCTCTCATAAAGATTGACAGTTAAAATTCTACTGGTCCTTTCTTGAGGAATCATTGCTAAAGCTCCAGCAGTATCTACAGTGCTTTTCTGAACTTATCATTGAAACTTTATAATTAACTACATCCAGTTAGCATATAAATCAAGGAAAACAACTCTACTCTAGGACTCTCCTTAGAGAGGAAAACTACTGCCTCCATTGGTTAGGGTCATTAGGAATGTAATGGCCTCTTAAGCCTGAAATCTAGAGAAGTGAATCAGAAAGTCCTAATGTACTGGTTAATGATGCCTTTGTGTTACCAATTACCAGCAAAGCCCATTACATTAAAATGAACAGTCTTGGATTAAATGTTAGTATGGATACAGCAGTCTGTTTATAGCTGTGGGTATAATATCACATTCTTTATAAAAACAGCATTTTATAAAATAAGTGAATGAGTGAGTAAATAAATGACTACAATATAATGTATGACTATTGATGGATATGAGGAATGCTTATATTTTGTAATTTATATTATATATCACATTTTCAAATATGATAGAGTTAATTTCATATTATATAATAATTTAGAATTATAATATCACTTCTCAGATATGCCTAACCCCAGTCTAACCTGGAGAAAAGGTACAGATCTCAGTTGAGGAGCATTCTACAAAATATCTGACCAGCCCTCCTCAAAATTGCATCAAGGTCATTAAAAAAAAAAAAAAAGGAGGGGAGAGAAGGTAAATGTGAGAAACTGTCACCATCTAGAGGAGCCTAAGTAAACCTGAAACTAAGCATGATATGTAGTTATCCTGGATAATATCCTGCAACAAACTCACGAAACAGCCAAAACATTAGGGAAAACAAATAAAATCCAAATAAAGTCTGAAGTTTAGTTAAGAGTAATGTACCGATGTTGATTATTTTATTATGACAATAATACCAAAGTTAACAGACCATCATATCAGTATAATAAACCAACATAAGCTAAGCAGTAATAATAGAACATCAGTAAGAGATGTACAGAAATTCTCAGTACTATCTTGAAACTACTTTTTGTAAATCTAAAACTATTCTAAAATAAAGGTGTTATTAAAAATAAATTTTAATATTAAAATATATATCTGAAATATAAATTTTCCCAAACTAAGGAAACAGAAAATATATAATAAATGATGATTATTAACTAAATAATTTGGAATTAACTTTCTCTTGAATTTAAATTATACTATTATAGGCATAGTACAAATGCATGAAATCTGCCTTCACTGATTTGAGATTTTTATTTATTGAGCAGACTCTAGAGCAAAATTTAAAATATGTCTTGGAATTTTTAATGTTAGAGCAAAACTTCCACTCAGAAAACTTGAACTCTTAACCAAAATAAAATATAAAAGTATTTTTTAAAAACATTCACAATAGCTTCTCAATTTTATGCATGAACATTTAATGTGTGATAAATGTATAATACCAGTTATTCAGACTCTGATAGCAGTTCAGATTAAGTAAGTAATTGTTATTTCTTCATGAAAAAGTCATATTCTTTTAAGTATGTACAGTAATTTACACTAATCTGACAATTGGTTCATGGTTGGATTTTAGCATAAGTTCTTAGGTTTGACACTTGAATGAACAGAAAACAATAAATCTGAAATCATCAAGGCAATTATTCATGTTTCTGGTTTCTTTGAAATATTTTAAATTCTTCATTTGTGGAGAATATGTTTCTATATAATCTATCATTTTGTGGCAAGTTAAACTACTTACCAAATTTAAACTAAAATAATAAAATAATCTGATTTTCTTAAATTTTAAATAATAATTATTTTAATATTGCCTTAGAATGTAGATGCCAGTATTTTCTACAGAAATGTTAGCACCTGGTATATATCTTCATATTTCTATATTAATTATAGCACTTGATACAATTATCAGGAATAAAATCATGATAAAAGAATGAAACTAATTTTAAATCATAAGGAAAAACAATTAAGAAATATTTATTTTCTTTTTCTCATATTGCCTTTTTTTCCCCCATGTACACAGTTAGTACTTATAAATGAAAGACATTAATTTTGCTAACATGTTAGATGAGTGTGTGAATGAATAATTTAAACTTAAAATGACACTAAAAATTCCCAGATCATACCACTAAAGGAATAATAAGATTAATGTAATGCTCATATAAGCCTTTCCACTTAAACCTTAATAACTTCTTTAGTAATGAAAAGAAAATGCAGAGACAACACCAAATATTTTAGCAATGGCACACATTTTATCTTCAGAGGATATGATGTCAATAAATAGTGTTTGTTACTAGACTAATAGAACATTTTAAAGTCTAATATTCTTACATGTTACTAATGTTATCTATATTATTATTTTACATCATTGTTAAATACGTTTTTAAAAATATATAATATGCCAGGAATATCCTCAAATATAAAACACCTTAGAGTTAGCCACAACACTATAATTACAACAGAGCCTGAGTTTCCTAATACAGGGCACAGAGGGAAAGAAATAAATGTGAATTTCATTCATAAATGTTAAAAATCTGTATTGAATTGCAGTCATGTGCCACATAATAACATTTTGATTAACGATGGACTGTATATTTGAGGGATACCCAGTCAAATTATAACGGAGCTGGAAATTCCTATTAGACACTCATGTTGCAGCTGTGAGGCATTACTAATGTGTTTGTAGTGGTGCTGGTGTAAACAAACCGACTATTCTGCCAGTCTTATCAAAGTACTGGAGGCCTGATGCATGAAATCCTTGCAAGGGTCAAGGCCTTCTCAGTCCCTTGCATCCTCGGCCAGCCCTCACAGCCTGGGCTTGGCCCGGAAGGTTGTGCAGTCATTCATTCTGCTCTTCAGTCTAATTAGCATATCAGCTCTTTATTATATAGGATAGCATATACAGTTGTGTTCTGTACATAATACTTGATAATGATAATGAATGTTGTTACTGGTTTATGTATTTACTATACTATACTTTTTATTGCTATGAAGAGTAGCCTTCAATTTATTTTATTGAAACAAAATGTTTGCTGTAAAACAGTATGCTGTTTCTCTGGCAGCAGCCTCATTCTCTCCTGTATCCCCATTTCTGAATTGCATCATTTTGTCTGATGCTTGATTTAATTATGTTGTTTTGTTCATGTTGGCCCTAACATACAAAATCCATTATTAATACAGCCCAGCCATTGTTGTTCAGTGGTGAGCATGGAGGTCATGGTTTGTTCCCAATCAGAGCATATGTCAGGGTTGCTGGCTTGATCCCTATGGTGGGATGTGCAGGAGACGGCTGATGGATGATTCTCTCTCACCATTGATGTTGCTATCTCTCTCCCCCTTCCTACCTAAAATCAATTAAAATATTTTTTTAAATTATAAAATTGCCAATAAGAGGTCATATTGAGCAATTGTCATGAAAACAAAATTAAAAGAGATTGAGGACTATGAAGGTAGAAAACCAGTGATGATAATTGTTCACCAGTCAGGCAAGGACAAAGTGGTGAAAGATGTTAAAGGATCTACTTCATTGAAGGCAACAAGACTAACAAAAATTTGAGAAGGGCTTCCCATGTAGATCATGGCAATACTTTATATAAATGTATAATAGAGAAACTTCTAATGACCTGGATGGAAAACCAGACATAGAAGCATTTTCCTCTCAGCACCATGATGAGCACAGCCAAAGCAAAACGTTTGAGTCATTGAAAGAAGCGCCTGGACCTTAGTGATGTTGACTTTACTGCTAGCCCTGGGTGACTTAAACATACAAAAACATCATTCAATACATAATGTCAAAGTGAGTGGTGAGTCTGTGAGTGCTGATGTGAGGGCAGCTGAAAAATATTTAAAAGCTCTAAATAAGCTAATTATAGAAAAAAATACTTGCCAGAGCAAATACTCAATAGAAATAAAATTGCCCTAATCGAAAAACAGATACCTGAAAGGATTTTCATCCATAAGAAGGCCAAGTCAATGACAGATTACAAGGCTTTTAAGGACAGGATAACAGTCTTGCTTGGTGCCAATTTTACAGCCTACAAATCGAAACCCATTGTGATCTGGCACAATGAGAACCCCTGGATATCAATAGTCACATGCTGCCAGTGTACTACAGGGGTTATAAGAAGTCATGGATGACCCAGTTCCTCTTCCAAGATGCCCTCCTGAATTGCTATGCCAGCAAAATGAAGTACTGCCTAGAAAACAAACTTTTCAAGATTTTATTATTGATGATGTCTCAAGACATAACTTTTTATTGTTGATCTTCATCCTAATATCAAAGTGATATTTCGCTTTCTAAACATCACCTCTTTGATTCAACCCGCAGATCAAGGAGTTATAGTAGATATTGAGGCTTATTACCCAAGGAAATCCTTTGTCCAGGTTATTGCTACAACTGAGAAAGATACTGAGGAGACACTGAAGCAATTCTAGAACTTCAGCATTTATAAACACATCAAAAGCCTTGCTCGGTTTTAAGATGATGTCACCAAGCAGTGTAAGAATGACATCCGGAAGAAGACATTCAAAGTGTTTGTTCCTGGCTTCGAAGAAATTCCCAAAAATGACGAAGTTGGAAAAAATGAACAAGCCTATTGTTGAGATGGCAAAGGACTTTAATCTGGGTGTGAATGTCGTTAAGGAACTCCTAGAGGTGGCTCCTGAGATACTGACGAATGAGGAGTAGGTGGAACTGGAACAGGAATGCATAGTGGAAGAAGAAACAAGAGAAAGGAAAACTGCAGGGGGAAAAAAGGAGAACCTTGTAGAAAATCACAGTGAAAGGTTTAGCAGAAGTTTTCTCAGAACTCAAAAGCACCTTTAAAGTTTTAAAAACGTAGTCTCCCAATCCCAAAAGGTTTTCATTAATAGAGAAGAATATCCATGGTGCATTTTCTGCTACAAGAAAATCTATAATTAAAAAGGAACACACCACCAAAGACATACATCTAAAAAGAGTGACACCTCTTCAAGGAGAGCCTCAGGCAGGTACTTCAGGTGTTCCAGAAGAAGGCATTATTATCAGAGTAAGGTAGACAGGGATGGGATCATGGTGGGCAGAGGGAGGGGGGCACAGGAAGAAGAACAGAAAAACCCATCAAGATGGAGTTGCTAAGGCAACCCATTTAGGTCGGGGGGAAAAAAGCATGCATGGGGGACATGAGCTTTAAAATGTAAGAATATCGCTACTAGTAAAACAGCTTGCAGATAATCATTCACAAGGCAGTGAGATGTATAACCAATCCCAAGAATGTTGCTAAGATAGAATTTTTTAAAAGAACCAATCAGGAGCTAGCAAGGCTAATGGACCTTAATTAGCTTGGATGCTGAACTACACCTGGCTGCAACATGGAATGGAAACTCTGTACACTGGCATGTTCCTGGAGCTCCAGCTGCACCATTTGTTGTGTTACAGTTGTGTATAGTGTACAGTACAGTAACAGGCTGTACAGATTTGTAGCCTAGTAGCAATAGGTCGTACCATATAGTCAAGATGTCTAGCAGGCTATATCATCTAGGTTTGTATACGTGCACTCCATGATGTTTTCACAACCAGGAAATTGCTCATTAAGTGACACAGGATGATATTTAAACTGTATAGGCTTTTTCTTACTATATTAGTTAGTTATTACTATCTGACAGATAGTATCACAACTTAATAGCTTAAACACTAAACATGAATTGTCTTACACATTAACTGAGGACCAGGAATTTGAGAGTGACTAGCTGGGTGATCTGGTTCAAGGTCTCTCACTAGGATGAAAGAAAGCTACTGAGTGGGGCTGCACTCATCTCAACTCTCAACTGTGGCTGAGAATTCACTTCTAAGCTCATGACTGCTGGCAGGGGGCTTTCATTTCTTGCCATGTTGATCTCTCCAGAGGGCTGCTCACAATAGGGTTTTCCCTGACTGAATGATCCAAGTGAAAAAGAGCAAGAGAGCCAGAGAGAACCCAAGACATAATCCATACTTTTGTAAATCACAAGTGACATACCATCACTTTTTGTCTTAGTCTATTAGTCACATAGACCAACCCTGGTACAATGGGGAAGGAAATTACAAGGTTATAAAATACCAGGGTGTGGGCATCATTGGAAATCACCTTGAAGGCTCAATGCTACAGCAACTCATGTTCCTTAAAGTGTTTCTGGTTCATCTAAAATTTGTACAGTGCCCATATTTTGCCGAGAGCTATATATGGGTAGAAAAATAATAGACCACAACCATAGTAATCTTGAGCTTGATATTATAACACTGAACAACTAACAACTATTTCTTCTACCCATACTCTAAAATCATTGATAGCCCATTTTATCTATTCAATGGAATTTTATGTGGAATGGCTTCCATTTAAAGGTAGAGTAGTGCTTATAAACAGAGATATAAGGCAAACTTTTTTAGATTAATTGTTTGAGTGGGTTTTTTGTTGTTTTCCCATTACATTGCATAAGCTAAACATTTTGAATTATATATGTAATTGAATTGGTCTAGTTTCTTGATATAGTCAACCATAAAATTATTTTACTATTGAAATGCATATCATTTAATTATTTTTTGACAATATAACTATAATTCATCAGAAGAATCACATTGCTTTGGGCAGAAAAAGATATGTTTGTTTTCAGTATAATTCCTTATAAGCACTGTTCTGCAAAGTGATTGAAAGTAGTTAAATCTGAACTAATATTTCTGTTATATGGGGTAAACATTATGAGCTGATAAGGTCAATTCTGAAGCAAACTGAAATAGATAAATCTCAGAAATGTGTGCCATTACAATAGCAATTTTGAATGAAAGAAAGACAATAATCTTTTCCATTCTAATGTTTCCAAAATATGTGCTTTCCTATATTGCTATGTTGCACTGGTGCACTGACTGCCACCAGGGAGAATTAAAAAAAGTAGTTATGAGCTGTTTCGAGAATTCAATAACCTGGCAACCTGCAGTTCACAACAGTTAGAGCCATGCTAATCATTTTGGAAATCATTTGGATATCATTTTACAATACCAGTGAGAATGGAAGTGGCAAATTATTTAGCTTTATATTGTTTTAATTTTATAATTAAGTAATTGCACTTGGAACAAACAGTTTACAACTTCCGTTTTAATTAACATTTCACTATCTAACTATAGTACTCACCAAAAACACTATCTTCTTCATACAGAGCCAATTATGATATGCATTATTGTAAGTAATAAAATGTTTTACTAATCAAACATTTATGTGGATCAGACATTTTTATGCAGTGGCAATTATAAGAAAGGAATCAGGTTACCAGTGACAAATTTTCTTAATTAGAGATGAACATGTCTGGATTAGTCATATTTTGTCTTCCTACACAAAATATTCTTTCCTTAAAGAAACATAGATTACGTTTAAAATTCAGTTAAATATTTCAAGATTCTAGTTATGAAATACTATTTTGTTTGGTACTTTAATATGATGCCATGATTTTATTTAAAGTATAGAACTTATTCAATTGGTGGGCAGATTTATCTATTTAGTAACAAAGTTTTTACCAGCATAAAGAATTATAGAGCATTGTGAATTCTGATTTGCATTTTTAATTTAGAATATCCATTGGCTGAGATTACTTACAAAACAAATATATCACCAAAGTTCTCATAAATAATATAGAAAACTTAGAGAAATTCTTTTCTTATTGAATGAATAAACATTTTAGTTCAATCTACATAAGTCAAAACCTCGGGTTAATAGAAGAATATCTCAGGTGTATAGATGCCGATTGAAAGTAAATATTTGGACTACTGAAATATTCCATAAATAAATCTTCAGCAGGATTTTTTTGACATTTGAAGACTATTTATTAGAGTTATAAAAATAAAATATGCTGAGAATTATACAGAAAGTGATATATATACATATGTGCATATATACATATAGAGATAGAACAGAGATAAATATTTCCCTCCTATAGTAATGAGAGAGATAGTATTATTACTTACAAAAAGCTATCGAAACATTAAAAAAAATTAGAAGGAATTGGAAAAAATTTTTACAAATTAGTGACCTAAGTCTTCATCTTTGGAAGAAAAGATGAAATATAGAAATTAAAGTGAAGACAAATATAACTAAAAATAAAGAAATATTTTATTACTTGAAGAGTTTAATGAAACCAATAATCCCTGAATTCAAAACTTGTCTTAGTGAAAGGAATGAGATAAGCAATTTCAACAATAAAAGAGTAATAAAAGAATAAAAGAGTAGACATTCTAGGTCCTAGAGTCATTATAAAGATAAAAAGTAGTATAATTAAAATTATGAAAAATTTTTTTAAAAATAAATAATTTTATTTACAATGCCACCTGATAAATTAAATTTAATTTTAAAAAATTAATAAAACTTGACTATCTATTTATCATCTATATATTTTTATAATAAAAGTCTAATATGCTAATTAGACCAAACAGCTTAAAGACCTTCTGGACAACCATGGCTCTACATGGAGCATGAACTACAGGTTGAGAACCACTAGCAAGGTCACCTAAGACCATCGGAAAACACAGATATTTACATTATGATTCATTAACAGTAGCAAAATTACATTTATGAAGTATCAACACAAATAATTTTATGGTTGGGTGTCACCACAACATGAAGCACTGTATTAAAGGCTTTTGGCATTAGAAAGGTCAAGAACAAACTGTTCTAGACGAAGCTGCAATGGTGTGGGGACCAAGGCAGAGGTAGTTAGGGGCAATCAGGCAGGCAGGCGAGTGGTTAGGGGTTATCAGGCAAACAGGCAAGTGATTAGGGGTGATCAGACCATCAGAATGTTTAGGGGCAATCAGGCAAGCAGGTATGCAGAGTGGTTAGGGGTGATCAGATAGACAGGCAGAGGCAGTTAGGGGCAATCAGGCAGGCAGGTGAGTAGTTAGGGTAGATCAAGCAAGCAGGTGAGTGGTTAGAAGCAATCAGGAAGGCAGGTGAGTGGTTAGGGGTGATCAAGGAGGCAGGCAGGCTAGCAGTTAGGAGCCAGTGGTCCCAGATTGTGAGAGGGATGCCCAACTGCTGGTTTAGGCCTGATTTTACAGGGATCCCTGTGGGCTTGGGCCTAAAATGGCAGTTGGACATTTCCTGAGGGGTACCAGATTGCAAGACAGTGCAGGCCAGGCTGAGGGACCCCCCCCCCCATGCACAAATTTCATGCACTGGGCCTCTAGTATATATAAAAAAACTAAGCAACCATTATGACTGGACAGTAGCTATGATGTTCACTGACCATCAGGGGGCAGGTGCTCAATGCACAAGCTGCCTTCTGATGTTCAGTGCACTCCCAAAAGCCAATCTACCCTGGTCAGACAACTTCTGCAGTCTCTCCCCCTGGC
The DNA here is from genome assembly GCA_011751065.1 of Lasiurus cinereus. Classification (NCBI taxonomy): domain Eukaryota; kingdom Metazoa; phylum Chordata; class Mammalia; order Chiroptera; family Vespertilionidae; genus Lasiurus; species Lasiurus cinereus. Next base: position 62,080,230 of record JAAGEH010002531.1, read on the forward strand.
CCAGCAAGCCCTGATTGGGCCTGACCTGGACTGGGCAAGATGGTCTTGATTGGCTGGGAGAAACCTCAACCATGTACAAGTACATGCACCGGGTCTCTGGTCTAAATATACAGTCTATCTATATAGTCTATATATATATAGTCTATATATTTATACTAGTTGTATCATTAATAATGTGGATTTTGTAATCAAAGAAAAACATGATAATTTCAAGAGAAACATCAAAAGAGCTTTTTTTAAAGTAATGTTCACTGCTAGCTATATATTTCTCTCATCTTTCAGGTATATGAGGATACCATCCTAATAGAATTTTCCTTGTTTGAGGCAAACCATCCAGAGACCCAATTTTCCACTTCTTCTTACGTCTTGAAGTGCTGCTCAGAAAGTGTGTATGCCATCAATCAGAACAAATGGTAATCTGAAGGAGCAAGGTCTGATGAATACAGCAGATGGGTTAATACTTCCCAGGCAAGATCTTTTAAAATATCTTTAACTGGTTTTAAAGAATGTAATGGTGCGTTATCATGAAGCAAAATTACTTTGCTGTGTCTTCTGGCACATTCTGGTCATTTCTTGATTAAAATATGATTCAAATTGATTATTTGTTGTCCATAGTGATCAGTATTAATGGTTTCACCTGGTTTTAGAAGCTCATAATACAGCACACCTTCTTGATCCCACCAAACTCATAGCATTGTCTTCTTTCCAAAGTTATTTGGCCTTGCAGTTGATGTTGATGGTTGACCTGGATCAACCCATGATTTTGTGCATCTGGGATTCTCAAAATAAATCCACTTTTCATTGCCAGTCACAATTTGATGCAAAAAAAAAAAAAACCTTCCTTTCATGCCATTGAAGCAACATTTTACTGATGACCTTTTGATTTTTCATTTGTCTTTCATTCAGTTGATGTGGCACCCTTTTTCCTTCCTTTAAAATCTTTCCCATTGCTTGTAAATAATTGAAAATTGTTTGCTGAGCAATCTTTAATCTTCCTGCAAGTTGTTTTTGAATTTGACATGCATGTTCGTCCAATAAATCTTATAATTGTAGGTCTTGACACTTTCTCAGTTGATCTGGATGTTCTTTGTCTTTCACATTGAAATCATCAGTTGTAAAGCATTTAAACCAGTGTTTGCAAGTATCTTGAGATGGAGCATGTTCAGTATAAGCTTCTTAAGATATTCAGCAGTACTTTTCTTCAAAATAAAGTAATGAATTAAAACTTCCCGCAAATGCTCTTTTTTTTTTGGTATGAAACGACATTTTTAAGTGTAAAAATATCTATGATGTTAACACTTTCAGAAAATTTGGTAATCTATAATTTTTTAATATATATATAATATTTTTAAAATTCTAGGTTACCACAATGCTTACAAAATAAGCATTCGACAAAAATGAATATTATTCTTGACAAAAAGGCTGAGAAACTAGGAAAATTACCTCAAATTTATCTACATGAATCTAATAATTAACATTGTACTTTTTGGTCAAACACTAAACTTTTTCATCCTAAGGTAAGAAACAAAGCAAGGTATCCACTACAAGTGGTTCTATTCATTGCTGTGCTAATGGCCTAAAAGCATTTCCCTAAGGCAAAAAAAAAAGAAGAAATTAAAGCCAGAACAATTAGAAAAATGTTTAACTTTTCTTTTGATGGATGGTATGATTGTTTGCTAACAAAGTCTTTAGAAATCTTCAGAAACTAATAATAGCCCTAACCGGTTTGACTCAGTGGATAGAGCGTTGGTCTGAGGTCCTGAGGGATCCCTGGTTCGATTCTGGTCAACGGCATGTACCTTGGTTGCAGGCACATCCCCGGTAGTGGGTATGCAGGAGGCAGCTGATTGATGTTTCTCTCTCATAGATGTTTCTAACTTTCCCTCTTAGTTCCTTTCGGTAAAATATCAATAAAATATATTTTAAAAAACTAATAAGTGAAATTAGCAAACTTCCAGGGTACAAGGTCAATATGTAAAAACAATTACATTTTAGATACTGGAAACAAATATTAGAAATTATTTCCAAATATGAATTACTTTATAAATAAATTATAAATTAAAAATATAAAGTAGTTAACAATGCATTAAGTAAAATACATGCAAAAACATTAGTAGGGCCCTAAATTATTTAGAAGAGAGATTTAAGAAAACATAAATAAATGGACAAATGGAATATGTTAATGCATTAGAAAATGCAAAGTTGTTTAAATATCAATTCTCAAAAAATGTATCAATAGATTAGAGTTCATGCATTCACAATAAAAATCCAAATTTATTTTACATAAATAGACAAGTTAGTTATAATATTTATATAAGTGTTAAAGGATTTATAATAGCTAACTCATATTGAAATTATGAATAAATTTAATGCTAAAAACTACTGTAATCCTACACTAACCACTAGAGTGTGGTGTGTGTAAAGAATATCAAATAGATCAATGAAACAGAAAAGAAAAACTAGTAAATAGTCCTACTTTTATTTTAAACAAACAAAATATTTTAATAGTGTTTGAATGAGAGAAAAAAAAAAGAAATCTCAAACCCTACCATATTTCAGACTCTATAATTAAAGATGAATCATATGCCTAAAACTAAACACTAAAACTTTGAAACTTATAGAAAAACTAATTAATGAATATTTCTATGGTAAAAGGGATTTTAAATAAAATACCTGAGTCATTAACTATAAAGAAACTCTGCAAAGTCAACTTTATTATTATTAAAATGTCTGATCATCAAAAGACAACATTAATAAAATGAAGCCATGCAGTTAGGAAAAATAGATCTAATGTATCTGAGTGAGGACTATTATATAAAATTTATAATTAACTCTTAGAAATCTGCAATTAAAAATAAAATTTAAATATCCCAATTAGGCCAAATTAGCCAACACTTCACAAAAAGAGATGAAAGAATGTCAATAAGAAAATTTAAAGAAATGTAACACCAGTTATCATGAAGAAAATGAAATCACAGTGGGGTATCACTATACAGTAGGATAGTAAAATAAAAGATACTGGCTTGATAAGACTGAAATTTTTTGAGAACAAATGAAGCTTCCTGTCTTTCTTTATATTCTATTTAATAAAAGAGAAATATGCAAATTGACCATCACTCCAACACACAAGATGGCTACCCCCATGTGGTCAAAGATGCCTGCCCCCGTGTGGACACAAGATGGCCACCACAAGAAGGCCTGCACGGGAAGACAGTTGTGGGCAATCAGCCCAGCAGGGGAGGACAGTGGAGAGGGCCCAGGCCTGCATGGGTGGGCAGTTGGGGGAGATCAGGCCTTCAGGGGAGGACATTTGAGGGACCAGGCAGTTGGGGGGAACCAGGCCTGCAGGAGAGAGCAGTTGGGGGGAACCAGGACTGCAGGGGAGGGCAGTTGGGAGGTACCAGGCTTGCAGGGGGGGACAGTTGGGAGAGACCAGGTCAGCTGGGGAGGGAAGTTAAGAGCAACTGAGTTGGCAGGAAAGCAGTTAGGTGTCTATCAGGATGGCAGAGGAGTGGTTAGGGGGTAATCAGGTAGGAAGGCAGGTAAGCAGTTTGGAGCCAACAGTCCTCGATTGTGAGAGGCATCAGGCCTAAATGACTGTGGGACATTCCTCAAGAAGTCTCAGATTGGAGAGGGTGCATGCTGGACTGAGGGACACACACACACACTCCTCCCCCATGCACAAATTTTATACACCAGGCCTCTAGTATATATAAAAAAAGGCTAATATGCAGTGTCCCCTCAAGAGTTTGACTGTAAGACAGACAGGTAGTTTGATCACTAGCTATGACATTTTGCTGACCACCAGAGGGAGATACAGCTGGGAGGATCCAATAAGCCTAGGGACCCTATCCATGCACGCATTTCATGCACGGGGCCTCTACTAGTAGTATAAAATGGTTGAAACACTGAAGAAGAATCAAGTAATATATTTTTTAAAATAAAATTAAGGATGAACCTATTCTATAATCCAATAATCCCATTCCTAGGTATTTAGGCCAAAATAAAAACAAATCAATAGTAAAACTTTTACAAAAGTGATTGTAGATATATTCCTACAACTAAAATTGGGAAACAATCCTATTTTCTGGCTAAATTATAATTGAAAAATAAATTATACTGGGTAAAAATGTCCAAAAATCCCCACAACAATTGTCTATTACTTTTTTTTTATTCTAAATAGGAAAAATTAGAATGTCTCCTAATAATTTAATGTCTACTAATAGTTTCTTACATAAAAGTATTATATTTATAGATAATGGGGTACCATCCAGTAATTAAATATGCCACATTATAGGACATACAATTATGTTAAATGAAAAGAGTTAAATGTAAGAGTATGTATGTAATTATTGCATTTCTTTGGAGATGAAAAAGAGATAAAAGTCATACCTTGTCAGCTCAGCTGGCATGGCTCAGTGGTTAAGCATAGACCTAAGAACCAGCAGGTTATGGTTTGATTCCCAATCAGGACACATACATGAGTTTTGGGCTTAATCCCCAGGAGGCAGCCAATCAATGATTCTTTCTCATCATTCATGTTTCTACCTCTCTCTCCCTCTCTCTTCTTCTCTGAAATCAATAAAAATATATATTTTTAAAATCATACCATGTTGTAAAATTTAAAAAAAAATAGACCTGAGATTACTTATGATGGAAGAAATTAACTGTAAAACCATGGAAAGGAAATATCTATCAGGCTTGCAGAAATCTAAAATTTAATTGGGTCTTTATTATACTTACTTAAATTCATTGAATTGTACACTTAACATGTGAACTTTAATAACATATATAAATATTCATTAAAACTTAAGATCCACAGTTATTCCTATTTAGAAAAATACTGGAAATGAATATATATAACTACATATTTGTCAAAATATATTATCTTTGTCAATAAATAAAAATCAATTTAAATTGAATACTATTTATATATTTGCAAACTCAAAATTTTATAATTCAAAGACCTCTATTAAAATTCATAAGAATTTAAGTAATGAACCCTGGCCAGTGTTGCTCAGTTGGTTGAGCACCCTCTGATATACCTAGAGGTCACAGGTTCCATTCCCATGGTTGCTGGCTTGATCCCCAGTAGGAGGGATGGTGCAGGAGGCAGCAAATGATGTTTTTCTCTCTCATAGATGTTTCTTTCTCCTTTTACCTTCCTCTCTCTCTAATATATCTCTCTCTAACATTTAAAACATAACAAAAACATTTAAAACATAATTTTATACCATTTATGTTTTATAATTTCACTAATAAAATTTAAACCTTATTTTGCTTACAATATCTGGTTTTGTTTACAGTTATTCTCATTGTACAATTTTTGTTCATGTTTCCAGTTTTTTATTTTTATTTTTCAATGACAGCATCAATATTATTCTGCATTGATATCAGCATAGTGGTTAGATAGTCAAATAATTTACAAAGTGATCCCCCAATATTTCAGATATCCACCTAACACTGTACACAGCTATTTCAATATTTTTTACTATATTCTTTGTGCTTTACTTTACATGCCATGACCATGCTGTAACTATCAATTAGTACCTCTAATCTAATATTTCATAATATTATCAGAATGTAATCAGAATGATATCATTTCACTTTAATTTATTGAGAACTGATATATGATCTCTTTCACATATTATTTCACACACAAAATGACATTAGATCTGAAAGAATTGCTTTTCTCTGTGTAAAATTCTTTCTTGTGAAATTCAAACTCAATCTCTCATGCATTAAAAATACTATATTTCACTCCAGCTGGCTCTGTTAGTTGCAGCATCAACCTATACACCAAAAAGGTTGTGGGTTCAACCCCTGGTCAAGACATGTAGGGGAGGCAACCAATCAATATTTCTCTCTAACATTGATCTCTCTCTCTCTTTCTCTCTCTACCTCTCTAAAATAATAAATATATCCTTGGGTGAGGATTTTAAAAATCTATATATTGTATTGGATTTTGAGAGAGTTATATTAAATCAACACAAATGATGTTAATACCATAGGGATTCTTTCATTACACAGTGGCCTATTGTAATTGTTCTTCCTTCTATTTTTGAAATTTATATATTATAGTTTTTAGTTAAATTTCTTGTATATGAAGTAAAATCCATCTGAGAATCTGTCCTTTATTAGTTAATATATATTTACTAGATGTATATTTATGTTAACCATAGTTACTGGTATAGTGGAACTTATTTCTTCCAATAACTTATTCTCTCCTGTACATTTTCCTCTCTTCTCTTGCCTTTAATAGAAAAGATCAAAGATTCATTTCTGCTTATTTTAAATTATGTATGTGTACATATAATATAAAATCTATTGAGATGATCTGATTAGCCACTAAGAAAAATGATTTTTTTTCTCCTGGTTAATTCTCCTCAGGTTCTTTATACTATATATATATTTTTTACAACCCCTCTTAAAATAAAAAAGTAGATATTATCAGTGGTTTTAACATTATTTTAAAAATGTATTTTATTGATTTTTTTCACAGAGAGGAAGGGAGAGAGAGATAGTTAGAAACATCGATGAGAGAGAAACATTGATCAGCTGCCTCTTGAACACCCTCTTCTGGGGATGTGTCCACAACCAAGGTACATGCCCCCAACCAGAATCGAACCTAGGACTCCTCAGTCCTCAGGCCAGCACTCTATCCACTGAGCCAAACCGGTTTCAGCTGTTTTTTATTGTAAACTTAAGTCACTGAATATATTCATATTAACTTTCACATTATTTTATAATTTATCTAATATTCTGGCATAGAATTCATATAAAACTGTCTTTAAATACAATTTTATTAATGATAAATTCACTTATATTTATTCCCTAGAAATATAAATAATTGTAAAATATAACTTTTTATAATCGAATGTTCACAAAATCACATTAAGTATTTACCAGAGAGAATTATCCTACATTGATAAAATAAATATATATTTCTGTAGGAATTAAGGATCACTTTAAAAAAATATTTTCAATTACAGTTTAATGAATACTATTGTATTAGTTTCAGGTGTACAGCATAGTGTTTAGCTAATCATATACTTTATAAAGTGTTCTCCCTGATGTTTCAGGTACCCACCTGACACCATACCTAGTTATTACAATATTATTGACTGTATTCCCTATGCTGTTTTATATCTTTGTGAATATTTTGTGACTGCTGATTTGTACTTCTTAACCCCTTCACCTTTTCACCCAGTGCCTGAACCCCTCTCCCTCAAGGCAACCATTGGTCTTTTCTCTGTACTTATTTTGTTTGTTTAAGAATAATTATTTTATGTTCAGGATTTTAATAGTTTTTTTTTTCTGGAAATAGTTGCCCAAACTATTAAAAAATGTAAGTGTTGCCTAAGTCTGAGATAGATTTTTGAATCCTATAGGTATCATCACTTATTTAATATAGGAAACCATTTTAACTATACTAAGACAGTGAAAAATTAAATAAACAAACTGTTAATATTAGGCTTAACTCTGGGAATTTGTGACTCTAAGTCTATGCCTACGTCTTCTATTAAAAATAAAAGTTTTAGCCCTGGCTGGTTTGGCTCATTGGATAGAGCATCAGCCTGGGGATTAAAGGGTCCCACGTTCAATTTCTGTCAAGTACCCGTGCCAGAGTTGTGGGCTCGATCTCCAGTGGGAGGCAGGGGGCATGCAGGAGGCAGCCAATCAATGATTCTCTCTCATCAATGATGTTTCTATCTCTCTTTCCCTCTCCATTCCTCTCTGAAATCAATAAAAATATATTTTAAGAAATGTTTTTTATGCAGGCAACCCATACTAATAAAAGTACTTGTGAAAATTAACTCATGTAAAAAAATCAGTGCTTGAATATGAATTTTACTAATAATTGTCCATGCTTAATTTGATAAATTAATTCTCTTTGTGAATATTTAAAAAAAATTACATCATATTTTATTATAGCCTGAAAATTTCTCAACTATTTGTTGGTAGATCATAAACATGCTTTTTTAGTTGGTAAGGGCAGAATCCTTAGATTTAACTTACAGAGAGCAACATTTTCTATACGTTCTTTTTGAAGTGTGCAAATAGAGCTATTCAGTTTGGATGATTCCATCACAGTTTTTCCAGAAATTCCATATAACTTTAGTGATCTTGCATCTATAGAACCACTATTTTGACCTAAAAAAGGGTTCTGTCTTATTTTCTTCTTAGATTTGCTTTACAGAGATGAACAAAATGTTAACTGTATCTGCTATTCCTCTCATTCACACCTGATATTTAAAATTTATAAAATTTTCTTCTCCATGACTGATTCATGTTAAATTTTGCTGTTGTTTTAATTTCTCAGTAGAGTGGTGGATATGTTGTTTATACATTTCTGTTCCCTTCAAATTACATCTTGAGCATTGTAAATAAATAAGAAAGCATGCAAATTTAGTGTTTTCATTAATATTGCTTTTGAATTATTGTATTGTGTTTTAATTCTTATAATTCTCTAAAGGGAGGGAATTGATTACCTAAATTTAAAGTTCTACTTCATAATATTTTCATTCCTTATTCCTTTATTTATTTATTTGCACTGAAGAAATGCAAAGCATGAAATTACTTATTTTCAAACTTAATTTATTCTCATTTAGTTTTCTCCAATCTTAATCCCATCGAAGCAATGTTTTTCTTTGAAGCCTTGAGTGCTCTGACAATTTATTGCTTATGTGCATTATTTTTAAACATTGAGTTAGGCAAATGCAAACTAAATGTTAGACTCTTATAGAATGGCTTTATATTGTACCTAGAGTTTATTAACTTTGACTAGTTTACAATTCATTCAATAGTTTTAATTTGTTTATTCATTTGACCTAAAGCTGTTTTCTTACTCATTTGTTTAATTCTCTAGGTCTTTATTTCTTCATTGTGCCTTTTCTTTTGTTTATCATTGGACTTTTCATGATTTAGCAACTCACAACATTCATAAAAAATGTATAGTTGTTCTCAGAACATCTAATGTAGGAGAGATTCATTATGTTGACATTTTATAGTCTTTCCAATTATACTTTCTTCACTGGTTGTCCTCAAGTATCCTATTTATCTTTGTAAGGACTTTTTCCTTTTAACTTTCCAAAGCTTTTTATCAGGAACTCATTTTAGGCTTTATTAAAATCAGGCATGTACAATGTCTCCCATTTCAAAGTGTGTAATAATATTTTCTGTCATTGCTTATATCACTCAGCAAAACTGAAAAAGGGAAATGGCTTTTTTTAATATCACATTACCAATAAACTTCAGCACTTTAGTTTTAAAATATCTATCTTTGGCTAGGTACTTCTTTAATGATTAAAGTTTCACAATACCACACACTTATTCTGTTACTTTCTTCCTTACTCAAGTGATTACTTCAGTAAAGACAGGAGTAATATTTATGTAACATGTTAGAGCAAACTGATGCTTGTTAGCATCACCAAAGGAGCTCATTAAAAGTTCTCTCTTCCCTGTTGAGAAAAATAGAACAAAGGAGTCACAAATCAAGTAAACATTATACTTTAATAACTAATAATTCCAAATCGGTATTCATTACATATATTGAATTCATTTCATAATATGCATTTCCAGAATCAGACACCCTTATGTATACAGTAAAAAGGTTTGGTGAAAGAGCAATGGGAAATACTTTCACTCAAATTAAATCATTCTGAATGCTTTTTCTTCATATGAAAAGGAATGAGCAGTGACCTGCGTTTAGCCAGGCATACTCAAATGTGTCAACCACTAACTCATCACTTCTCTATGTTAGGAGTGAATAAATTGAGAAGGCAGGTATTTAGAAAACAACATTTCTCCTCATGGAAACCCGGAGACGAGAAGAGGTATTCTTCAATAATTTTCACCAACTTTTCATTTCCTTACATCATTAGCCTTTGGGAGTAAGCCTGTGTCCGAGTAGAGGGATGGCTAACTGCTTAGCGGTGAAGATGGCGAGTAGGAAGGCAAGTCTGGAACACCATTTGTGAGAATATTTCTCCTCTACTACAATTTAGCACTTCTGTGCACCTTCGTGGGACAATGTGAGGCACCCTGGATTTTTACCCCTAAAAGTCTGTGAGCTATAGGATGAGCACAGTGTCACATTAACTCCAAAGCCACTGTTTTGCCAAGGCTGACAATTCACTTACTAATCTGCTTCTCAAATTGTGTCCAGCTACATTTTCCATGAAAGCTTAAGATTCTTCACTAATAGAAACATATGGTCAGCCAAAGCCCAGATGTGTAACCCTAACTGAGTGACAAAAATGCCAGTAAATAGGAATGCTTTCTTAAATGAATATTCTGCCCTAATTTGCATACATGGTGAAATTAAATTCTAAATGTTAACTCCTCTTTAATGTGAAATTACAAAGCAGAGGGGAAAAGTTCAAAAATATATTTCTCTTGTCTAATGATGAGATTAATATCCCAAAGAAATGAAAAGCCATAATCTGCATTTTGCTCCTTCTGAGGTCTAAGAGTTCTCTGTCAAGGCAGATATGGTTTCTTCAACACCCATACACAGGCTAACTCACACAGAAATATGCATATTTCCTTCAGGGCCTCAGGTTTTATTTCCAGGTCTGTCTCTAATATATTTCTCTTTCAAACTATGCAAAGAATTAGGAGGTCACAGAGCATTACTACTCGGGCCTCATCCCCTCTATAATAATCCCCAGGCACACAGGACCCAATGCAGTTATCACAGGTACATTATGTTGCCAGTAGCTGGTACTTAATATTGCCTATGGCTTTAGAATGAAATCACCTAAACTTGGGGCAAAAGAAGAAAATGAGAAAATCATGATTTTGGCTCATCAAATTAACAGTCGGTATATATACTGTACTTCCTTTGTGCTCTGTGTATGTTAAATTCATTTGGAAGAAAAACTTGCACAAAGTTAATATTTCTATGATACATGTATACTACCTCTAGGGGTTGTTCCATTATGCTTAATCTGATAATTTTTATTTCCCTTTGAACCCTATTTATAACATGACAGGACTGGATTGATTGTGCATTTTATAAAGTGACATAGCATCACTCTATTTTTTTTAGCTGTTCTATTAATCCTATATGGCAGTGGAATTTCTTAGGGTTAAGAAACCTGCCTTGTAGGAAAGGTTTCTTTGTCTATTATACCCAAGCATTCAGCAGTCACTTTTATTTTTTTAATTTTTTTATTAATGTATTACATGTATACATATCTTCCTGTTGCCCACCCCTGCCAGGCATACTCTAACCCCCCAGTATCTTACGTTCATTGGTTATGCTCATAGGAATGCATACAAGTCCTTTGGCTGATCTCTTATCTACCCCACCTCTCCTTAACCTTCCTGCTGTAATTTGACAGTCTTTTTTATTCTTTACTGATCATACACTGAGAGGTGGTATTCAGCATATGCAAAAGCTGCCATCAAACTCCAGGTCAGGTAGCGCCTGCATTTTTCTGCTTAGAGGGTCCCTGAATGGAGGATGCAATTCATTTCTGGTGATCTAAATTTCTTAGCCAGCCTAGCACCAACAATGTACAGCTGGAATCTCAGCAGCACGCATGATCACAGCAGAACTCTGCAGATGGCAAATGAGAAGCAGTTCACAGTGCTCAGAGTCCAGACCCTACACCCGAAGCACATAAAACCCTCTGCCCCTTAGATTCAAGTGCCTGCCTCTGGCATGCATGCTTGACAGAAGTTGTGCTTTCTTTGCTAAGCTGAAGGAGCCTGTGTTCAGAGGCTAGTCCCACCTACTAAGAACTCTCCAATCCATTACTTTGCTTGCACATGTCTACTATGCACTGGAAATGGGTAAGGAATTTGGGATAAAATTCCTTAAATTAACTTGATGACTATAGTCTTGGTGACTTGCCAGCATCTGGTAAGGCCATTTATATTCCTTGTGACTCTGATGCACTCTCCTGTGGTCCTTGCTGAAATATAAGCTGCTCGTGGCTCAGCTTAGGTGCCGGACTTCTGCAGAATGGGTCTTTTTTTTTCAGTAGACAGAGTCACGATAAACTATAGTCCTTCTCTAAAGTCAACGTAGCTTGTGAATGGCTTAAAGCTTCATGCATATCCCACAGACACTAAACACGAAACCAAAATTAATTAAATTGTACACTTACATAGGTGGCTTTTATTGTATGTAAATAGAACTTTATATAATTTTAAAAACTGATGTAGCAAAACAAACAAGAAAAAATCTACAGGAATAATGTCCCAATGGTATCTACGGGTTTTATGCACATATTAAAGAATTCGTGGAACTCTAAACTTTAAAAAAATGTCAAAATTTACTGAATGTAAGTTAAATTTCAAAACTTAAAAAAAAATAGTGAACCTGTGCCTGGCTGGAATGGCTCAGTGGTTGAGCGTCAAACTATGAATGGGGAGGTCATGGTTTGATTCCCGGTCAGGGGGCATATGCCTGGTTTGTGGGTCCGACCCCATGTGGACATGCAGGAGGAAGCCTATCAGTAATTCTCTCTCATCATTGGCATTTCTGTCTCTCTCTCCCTCTCCCTTGTTACCTGAAATTTATACACACACCACACACACACACATGCACACACATATACTGAATGGCCAGATTATATGACCAACCCATCAGTACTTCTTTGGGCCACCTTTTGCCTTCAATTCTGTGGCAATTCTTCTTGACTCCAGGAGATGTTGAAAGGTGATGTGAGGAATCTGACACCAGGCCTGATGAATAGCACTCTCCATTTCTGTGAGATTTTGATGGTTGTAGAACCAGATGCCTGATGGCTCTTTTAACTTCGTTCCCACAAATGCTCATTTGGATTAAGATGTGGTGATTGTGAGGGTCACCTAAATAAAGTGAAGTCCCCCTCATGTTCTTGAAACCACTCCTACACATTCGGAACACCATGGCCTGGCACATTTTCTTGTTGGAAAAGCCATCTCCATTGAGATATTCCATCCATATGATAGGATAAACTTGATCAGCAATGATACTTAGGTGTGTTGCTCTATCCAGACATTGTTCCACATGAATTAAAGGGCCCAAATCATGCAAGGAAAACATGCCCCAAACCATAAAACTGCCCTTATCAGCTTGAAGGGTTGTACTCATGCATGTGGGGTGCATGCTTTCATGCTATTTCCATGAAATTCTCATTCTGCCATCTGCATGATGCAACTGGAAACATGATTCATCAGACCACATGATCTTTTTTCCAAAGCTCGATTGTGCAATCCTTGTGTTCCTGTGCAAATTGGAGACCTTTTACCTTGGTAACTGCAGGCAGCAAAGGTGTTCGAATAGGCCTTTCATATCCCATATGATGCAGTGTATGGCTAATTTGCCTATAAACGTCAGGTGGTCATAATAATCCGGCCACTCAGTATGTGTGTGTGTGTGTGTGTGTGTACATATATATCATATATATACATATATATATGTATATATACATATATATATATCCTTAAAAAGTTCTATTAGCTACCATGTTAACAAGCAAATGCGAACAAAAGAATGTACTAAAATCTAGACTCTGTAATACATAAATTGTAACAACAAAAATCTCCCCATAGGTAATTTTTGGTCTCAAATATTTCACTGTTGTGTTTTATTTATCAATTTTCCCAGGACTAGTTACTAAAGTCTGGAGTAACAGAGCTGGTATGAATTAATAGAGCTCTATTTACTGTACAAGGTTTGAGCAATTCAAGGAATGGTAGGTGAGTGGCTGATAAGTAACTTTATTAATATGAAGAACAAAGGTCCAGTTTGAAGGACATGGCTTTGAATGGGCCAGTAAGTAAGTTTTAAACCAACAAGTGATATTTTCACTGAGGTTCTATTTTGTATCCAGATTATCTTTGTTGGATATCTGGAAATATATTTGTTTTATGATTTACTCTTGATAGCTTGATTGAAATGAGATTCCAGGAAAATAATTTTTGACCTCCATGAAAATATTATTTCATTATCTATGGACATCATTTGCTTATGATAATGTCTCTGCTGTCAAAATAGTATGCATACATTTTTAAATTGTCTGTCATGTGTCTCTGGCAAATCTTAAGATTTCTTATGTCTGGCATTCTGCAATTTGACTTAAAATTGTCTAAGTATGCAGTATGGTGAGATTGTACTGTCAACCTATCAAATATAAAATTGCATTTCCTAAAGCTCTCTTCACTTTGTTTTACCAGGTAGGGATTGGTTACAAGATAAATCCCAATCCAATTTGGAAGGTAGTAAAGAAACTTTTATTTTTGTTGTATGAAAATTAGGGTAGAGCACCAGGCTGTATAGCTGTGGATCCACCAGCTCACCTCTTTGGCGTGAGCAGCCCCCAAGTCTGTGTGGCTCCACCTTCTGTAGGATCTTTCTGTTGACTTAGGTCAAATACATATGAATGTGCAATTTCATAGTAAAGGGTGCTAGATTACTCAGCGAGTCACCCACATAATTCTGATTGGAGGTGGTGTGAGTCACACATGGAATCCAGTTTAGCCTCATAAATTATAGTTTGTTCAGTATTTTCTTACTACTTTACAATTGGAGTTCAGCTGCTTTTCTTTACCCCTTTCCTGGCCAAGCCATCGCATTAGGTTCACATTATATACAAAAGCTGAGACTGCATGGATTTCCTTTTAACTAATACCCACATTATGTATATCCTTATACCTACAATAAATCACTAAATCTATATCATTGCCATGATCTCCTTGTCTGAATGAATATATTTCCTGTTCATTCATTCATTCATTCATTCATTCATATATTCCTGCTATTTAACATTTGATGTTCTTTTTAATTATGATGGGTTAAGTATTTATTCAGTTCTGGGATATTTTTATTCATTATTTTATTAAATCTTTTTTTTCTTAAATATTTCATCTATTTACAGAGTCTTCTCAAACTCCTGTAGTGTAAACTTGCCATTTTTCCCCATGCTTGTAAATATTTTTATACTTTTATTTCTGTTTTCCTTGGACAACATCCTATATAATAAAGAGCAAATATGCAAATGGTCATCATGCCCTAACCCTGTCATGCTGTAAGAGCCCAGACACTCAACACTGGGGAGAGAAGAATGGGGACCAGCCAGGCACAAATGAGCTCACGAGAGAGGAATGGGAACCAGGAAAGGGAGAAGCTGCCTGCCCCATAGTCCTGGGAAATAGCAGTTGCACCTCTATTCTTCAGCCTGGGGGAGGGCCACTTTGCACACCCCACGGTCCCTGCAGTCCCAGGCACCAACAGCTGCATCTGCACCTGTGGCATGGGAGAGGGACAAGCCACCTGCCCTGTGGTTCTGGGGGCCAGTGTCTGTGGCCCAGGTGAAGCAGGCTGCCTATGGTCCCCTGTGGCTGTGTGGCCAGCCTGGGCAAATCCAGCCCAGATCCTGGGTGCCTGCAGCCAGTCAGAGGGAGGAAAGCTCAGGTCCTGGGTGCCTGTGACCAACTGAAGGAGGGAATCCTGGGTCCCAGGTGTGGGGCAAGGCAGAGGCACTTAGGTGATTAGGCCAGGAGGGGAGCGTTTAGGGGTGATCAGGCTGTTAGAGGTGTTTAGGGGCAATCAGGCAGGCAGGCAGGCGAGCAGTTAGGAGCCAGTGGTCACAGATTGTGAGAGGCAGTTGGACATTCCCCTAGGGGTCCTGGATTGGAGAGAGAGCAGCCTGAACTGAGTGATACCCCCATGCATGAATTTTGAGCACCGGGCCTCTAGTTATGATATAATTTGTCAAAACTCACTTTCAATAACTAATTTACCTGTCTGATCTCAAATTAAAATTTATATCAGATATTGAGTATATGTCTCTATAGTATATCTTTATTTTAAATTATTTAATTATCTTTTTCTTCAATTAGCAATTTTCTTCTTCTTTTTTTATTAAAAAAAAAAAAATCTCTTCTTGCCCTAACCATTTTGGCTTAGTGGATAGAATATCAGCCTATAGATCAAATGGTCCCAGGTTCACTTCTGGCACTTACATTCATTACATGCTCCTCCCTGGCCTAGGCCCTAGTCAGGGCTTGTGCATGAGGCAACCAATTGATGTTTTTCTCTCACATCAATGTTTCTCTCTGTCTTTCCCTCTGTCTTCCACTCACCCTAAAAATCAATGGAAAAATATCCTCCAGTGAGGATTAAAAATAAATAAATAAATCTATTCTTACTCATATCTTTTATTTTTTCTGTTGGCTCACAATTTGTACTATTTCAATATTTACAGTGTATCTTCCATGAGCTTGATGACTTCTAGCAGACATTTAAGAATTACCTAGACTGCTGAGACCCGTTTGGCTCAGTGGATAGAGCGTTGGCTTGCAGACTGAAAGGTCCCAGGATTGATTCTGGGCTGGGGCATGTACCTTGCTTGTGGGCACATCTCCACTGAGGGATGTGCAGGAGGCGGCTGATTAATGTCTCTCTCATTGATGTTTCTGACTTTCTATCTCTCTCCCTTCCTCTCTGTAAAAAAAAAATCAATAATATATATATATATATATATATATATATATATATATTAATTACTTAGACTGCCATGTTTTTCTTTTTATCTAGAGTTAACCTTTTATTTTTGCTTTTATTTTGTCAACACATTCTTTTAGCATGCATTGTTTTCAATTGTGTTGAGATATCACATTATCTTTCATCTTTACTAGAAATTTGATCTGATTTCTGTATATTTTTCTCTTAAATTTTATATTAAGTCTGACTGTCCAATGGTTTCTTCTTGCAAAGCGTTGCCACATATTTCATTTCAACTACCTACTTATGAATCCTTATCAAATCCATAACTGAAGGCAGTAATCAGGCTTTTCTTGATGTTTTAGTTGCATTCTATGTTTTAGGTACACCTTATTCTTTGATATCCAAGCATAATCTTGGTTCCATCCATTGACACACATACTAGTCTCTCTGTTAAACTGCATGAACTAAATATTTCTCAGCCTCTCTTAAGATTTATTTTTTATTATTTATCTACATATATACTAATTTTTAATTTTAATTTAGATAAGTATATTTAAATGTTTCTGTTAATATTTCACTTTTGATGCCAAGTTGGAGAGACTAAGTAATGAAGTTAAAATGCCACCACATATACTTTCTATCAGAGTTAGGAAACTTTTTTTTTCATAAAAGGCTAGATAGTAAATATTGTAGGCTTTGCATATCATATGCAGTCTCTGATATATCCCCTTCTCCCCCCCAAAAAAAAGGTTTAAAATGTAGAACATCATTCTTACCTTAGGGGATATAGACTACATACAAAGTAAGAAGACAATTTTCTGCTATTGCATGGACACATTTAGAACTATTATGACTGAGATGGTCTATTAACACTGTAAAAAAGTACATATATTATGAATTTTTTAACTGAAAAGACCAGAGTTACATTATGTTTAATTCTAATTTTCCTCATTAATATACCACCATTTGCTTTTTTGCTTAATGATAATTTGATGTACGTCAATAATTTTATATTTTCAGGAAACATTACAGACAAATTAGCTGTCAAAGTAATGTACAATTTCTAACACACGGAGGTCTGAAACTTGAAAAGAGAAACCAAATGATCAAGGGTTAAGCAAATTCACGCTGAAGAGAGATGAGTTTGAGGGGAATCTTGTAAAAATTATAAGTATTCTCCAGTTAGTCAGAAACACTTCTGAAGAAAAAGGAGCCTTGCTCAGGGCCTAGTCATGAATAAGAAACTTTAGAATAAGTATTTAAAGTTAAGTCTTCTTTTGATGGTTCCCTCAAGTAGCATCGAAATCAACACCATCAGCAACTCTCCGAATAGAAGAGTATCACTTGAAAAAGGCTTTAGCTAGACAATATATAATTTGCAAACTACAATACACAGATAAAAGCCTGCTTTGCTGAAATATGTTACCTTTCAGAGCATGCAATGTTAAATAGACTGGATGGGGAAGTGATAGGAATTTACGTTAGTCAAAATAATGATCGTCCATTAAAGCAAAAAAATTTCAGTTATTTTAATGAACATATGTTCTATACCTTCTAGAGTGCTGTTAAATAAAAAAATAAAAATAAGAAACTCTATTAGAGAAGATAGAAAATACCCTAAACAATTTATGAAAGTAGACATGAAAATATTACATAAGCATTAGAAAATATTTAGTCATAAGTTTAAGTATTTTTAATTTCCAAATATATCATGTGAATGTTCATCAAATTTACAATAGTTGTCAATAATCACTAATTTTTACAAATGACTATAGCCAATTCACTGACTACTTCTAAAGCTGTTGTCAATGTTTATATCAACCTATATTTTCTGGAAAGAAAATTTTTAAAATGCTCCAGGAACCTTTAAAAGAGACCCAATTTTTTAAAGCATATAAATTCTCTTCTAGAAATCTGTTCTTTGAATATAACCATCAATACAAAATGTACACAATACATAAAGAATAGCTATTAAAAAGTCACTTATGATAGCTAACAGCAAATGAAAGCAAATAAAATCTTACTAATGTAATATTAGTGAGGTTTAATAATCCCTTATCTTGCAGAAAGAAAATTCCATCACCTTTTAAAGCCATAGTTTTAAAATCTCTACTACATGAATATTTTACATGTGACCTAACATCTAAAGAAATATCATTGTGTAGAGAAAATGAGTTATATATTAGTGTTTGTGTATAAATCATTACATTTTATGCATGTCACAAAACTTTATATAATTGTTTTTAAATTAAACACTCATATATAACTGGTTTTTAAAATATTACTTAATGCATGCTTCTGAAAGTTAGCTATATTTATTTAAAAATAAACAATGAAACTGCAAATTAGAACCACAAAATACAGTCTAGAAAACAGAATAAATTAATTTTAATAACACTTGACTTTAAAACTTCCCTTAAGATGTATCTATTTATCATTTTGATTAATAGTAATTATTTTCAAGTAAATGAAGTATATTTTTATTGGTTAAGATTATATTCTCTCTAATAATTTGTGCTTTTAGTTTTTATATCACAAATACATTTTCTGTAAAGCTAGCATTGGTACTACATATGATAAAAATAACTAATTTCCAGATACTATTCTTAATGCTCCACATAATGTTCAATAAATGAATACTACAATGCATATCCTCAAATATAGATTTCTTTTTAAGTTAAAACATCACATCATAAATGTTACTTTTTGACCTCTTGTTATTTACAGAACACTTATTGTAGTCCACATTGTGAACACATACAAATAAAGTAAAGCATTATTCAATCCTGATGAAAATATAATAAAAATGGATAGGAAGCAATCATAGATAAATATATACATACTAGAGGCCCAGTGCACAAATTCATGCATGGGTGGAGTCTGGCCAGTCTGGCCTCAATCAACAGATTGGGGCTGCACCTGTCAGGAGGAGGAGATGGCAGGAGGTTGGCCAGCCAGCCCATCCTAATCAGGGCCCAATCAGGGCCAAGCAGGCTGGGGGGAGGGGTTGTGGGAAATTGGCTGGCAGGCCCTACCCCCAATTGGGATGGGGGAGGGCAATTAGTGACAGAGCCCGCTATGGATAAAGGCTATGGGCCAGCCAGCCCTATCCATGAATGGGGTGAGGGGGCGCTGATAGGGGGTCAGTGGCCTGGGCAGTAGCAGGGGGAGGTTGGCTGGCCAGCCCTATTTCTGATTGATATGTGGGGCCGATCAGGTGCAGAGCTGGCTGGTGGAGGGGCTGGGGGCCAATCAGTGTGGTGGGGGATGATCAGGTATATAGCTGGCTGTGGGGAGGGGCTGTGGGCGATGGGCCAGCCATTCACATCCCTGAATGGAGTGAGGGGAACCTATCAGGGGCCAGTGGCCTGGCGGAGGGGCCATGGATGGCCAGCTCTGCCCCTGATCAGAGTGGGGGGGGCCACAGGCGGTTGGGATGGTTTGGGCCCATCTTGGATGTGGCTGGCTGGAGGGAGGGGCTACAGGAGGTTGGCTGGCTGGCCCACCCCCTATTGGGGTGAGGTGGCAATCAGAGATGGGGCAGGCCAATTGGGGGAAGTGGCCATGGGAGGTTGGCCAGCCAACCTCATCCCCAATCCTGCCGGTTTGCTGGCTGCAGTGGGCGTCATAGTGACTGGTCATTCTGGTTGTTACAGCATTCTGGTCACTGACTTTTTGTATATATAAATGTGGCAAACAGTCATTTAAAAAGTGATAGGTAATAAATAGTCCATAAAAGATTAATAAGGATTTAAATTATGGGTTTATTCAAATATTCAAATATTTCATGTATACATACAATAATATTGTTTTAATTATTTTATATTCAAGGAATATTTGAAGATAGAAAACTAGAGATGTCAGATTTTGATCCTAGTAAATGTAAGATCCAGTAAGATCTGGTAAATATATAAACATAATACTTTTAAATTATATGTGGAGAAATACTTTAATAAAAATTGGAATACAAGAAAGTGTGTGTGTGTGTGTGTGTGTGTGTGTGTGTGTGTGTGTGTGTATGCATATGTGTGTATTTATGTGTGATCAGGGTAGCCTGGTTGGAGACATTGTCCTTTGAATTGTTTTTTGAGTGATATATATAGAATGTGAGCATGTAAGATTAATATAAAGAACATTTTAGACAATGAAGTAAATGTTTTGTGGTACAAAAAGAAAGGCAGTTTGAACAGAAAATGCTTGAAGAATAGTATGTAAAAGAATTGGTGTGTGACCATAAAGGGCAACAAGTACAAGGATGAATCAAATGAATGTTCTCAATAGGCAGTAGAGAATCAAGTAGGTTACTGTGCAAGAAAAAAGCAAAAAGCCAATATCAGTGCTGGGTATTACAGGTATGACTCTGTCAAACAGATCTGAGTTTAACACCCAGTTACAAATCCATTTATAGTTAAGAAAAGGCATTTAAAATGATGAGAACTGTCTTTCCTTACAAATGCTATAGGAAATATAAGAGATTGTTACTCCAATTTTACTCGCCAGTTTAAGTCCAATTAGGTAGAAAATATGTTGGTTTAACATACAAAAAAAACCAAAGATGCAAAAATAAATAAACAAATAATAAAAAATAAACTCAATTCTAGCATGTAACACATTCTTCATAAATAGACTGGAGACAGTAGAACTCTTTATTCTTCGTAGAACTGCAGAAGGAGAAGGAATCTGCCATATTTGCTGAAACAGAGTAATGCTAATGCTCTATCACTGAGCCAAACTAACTAGGGCTCTTTTCTTTATTCCCTTTTTTCTCCTCTTTTCTTAGTCTCCTTTCATTTCTTTATTCCCTTCCCTTGTGAAGTAATTTGATTCTTAAACCTGTACGTAGGATTAAATCAAGTGTAGAAAATGGCCACAGAACCTGGAAAAACAATGTGTTTGAAGCTCAAGGTAGACCAGAAGGATTCCCACATGTAAGCAATTTCCTGGAGTAGGATCTAGATGTTTAAGAAGAGAGTAGAAGGCAGCTCAGTGAAGGATACATCAGTGTAGGAAACTGCAAAGTACTTTGGAGTGAGGAACTTTATTGCCCCATCTAGGCCAAGACAAATAAAATGTAAGCGAGTCAAATAGCTTTTTCCTTAAGACAATGCATAAAGACAATGTATAGTCTGTTCTGCTGTGCCTGCTATATTGTTGAAAATACAGCAAGAATTACTAACAACAGCTTGCATATCATCCTGACTAATGAACAAATAACTAGAGAAATACATTGTCCATCACTTTTTGGTCCCATGACTTGGGACTGGTTTGTATTCCGTTAATCATTAATATAGATAGTTTTGAACATGTTGATGGTCTGAATATTAAAAAAATCATAAGAATTTAAGAAGACAATGCATGATTCCTGCAACTCACTTGACATTTCCATTAAATGTAAACAGGCAAATTATAGGTAAAATATATGAACTTAGGTAAAGAACTTGTAGAAGCTATTTGGCATAGTTTTGGGAAAATTTTATGAAGGTTTATTGTTTTTCAAATTAAAAATATAATTAAAAATAATATAAGTCACTGGAAAATATAAATGGAATGCAATTTCCTACTCACAAGAGCAATGTAAGAACAAATTTAATAAGAATATTTCAGGGCCCATATGACTGGATGCATTAAAAAGCCTTAACTGGGAGATGTAATAGTCTTAAAAATGTAGAAAAAATATTAAACCACAATAGTAATCACCAAATATTATAAAAATAGAAATGAGATTGCCTTTTGTCCCCAATTTGGTAACAAAATCACAACATACTATTTAAAAATATATGGAGAAATGGGCTTTCATATACTACTTAAGGGATTTTATAAATTGGTTTAATTTACTTTTGAGTAAACCTGTGATAAGATAAAATGGGATATATCTTTTCCCATGCCCTTCCAATCACTTTACTCAGAAAAGTTTGAACTAAAGAGAAACAGTGATGGGAAATTTCAGGTAGGCAATGAAAGGTGTAGTAGCAAGTTGTTTCTACCTCTGTATCTCCACTGTACAGACTGTGATTTCAGCTTCTACTCAGCAGCCATCCTCAATTCTTGGGTGACAGTAACATAATTTCTTCTGTTGTCTTAAAAAATCCCAAGTGGGATTAACAGCTTCAAAGCTGTTGCTAATTTTTACCTCACTGAAAGATTTAGCTTCCAAAGAGATTATTGAAATTACATTTCTAACTATTTTCTCATTTTAAATGCCCACTATTAAACCATGTGGCTTAGGTTTTGTTTTACCGATAGGATCCTGACTGATATAAGGACAAATTCTAAGGACTACATCCTAAACACATACTACACTAAACATCTGGGTTCAAGATGATAAATCACATTCCTTTGAAACAGTAAAATATAGGAAATGTTTAAATATTTCAAAGTAGTTGATTAGTTAAACATAGTCCATTCATACTGGGCAACACAAATAACTAACAAAAATTCTATTTTAAGTTCTTAAAGTTTGGAAATGTTGTTCAGTCCATGAAGTGTAGTAGAAAAAATAAATTTGTTTCAATTTTATAAAATATTGAAGTGATGAACTGAAATAAACTTTTTTTATCATGGGTATTCTAATTTCTAAGATTTCAATTCTCAAATTAAATGTTTACATTCCCCACATTTTACAGAGTATATTTAATTTTATATCATTAAATTATAACTATTATTTAAAGAAAAAACTTCAAAGTCATGCTAATGATAGAACATGCATGAAGCTATTTCTATTTTCTCTGCAAATGGCTCTCTTCAGATTCTCTTAAGGAGCTGGATAATATTCAATAAGGTGGGGTCAGATAATTTATTATCTTTATTTCTTGTTTGTTTGTTTTTTTAAGATAAGCCTGTAGATCTATGAACTTCCCTCTCAAGACTGCTTTCACTGTGTGCCATAGATTTTGGATTATTGTGTTTTCATTGTCATTTGTTGTCATGATGCTTTTTATTTCTTTTTTGATCTCTTTGGTAACACAGTCATTGTTTAGAAGCATGCTATTTAGCCTCCAGGTGTTTGATTTTCTTAATTGTTTTGATTTTAGTTGATTTCTAGTTTTATGCCATTGTGATCTGAGAAGATGCTTGATATGATTTATATCTTCATGAATTTGAAGAGGCTTTGCCTGTGTCCCAATATGTTTCTATTTTTGAAAAAGACCCATGTGCACTAGAGAAGAATGTATATTCTGTGGCTTTGGGGTGAAATGTTCTGAAGATGTCAATTAATTCCATCTAATCTAGTGAGTCATTTAGGATTGATGTTTCTTTGCTGATATTTGTTTAGAGGATTTGTCCAATAGTGTTAGTGAGGTATTAAACTCCCCTACTATGGTTGCATTGCTGTCAATCTCTCTCTTAATATCCTCTAGAAGTTTTTTTATGTATTTGGGTGCTCCTGTATTGGGTGCATATATGTTTACCAGAGTTATATCTTCTTCTTGAATGTCTCTCTTTAGTATTTTGAAGTGGCCTTACTTATCTCTGGTACAGTATCTGCAAATCAATAAATGTGATATATCACATAAACAATCTGAGAGACAAAAATCACATAATCATATCAATGGATGCAGAAAAAGCATTTGATAAAATCCAACACCCTTTCTTGATTAAAAACTCTCAGCAAAGTGGGAATAGAGGGATCATACTTCAACATAATAAAAGCCTTATATGACAAACCTACAGTCAACATCATACTCAATGGGAAAAAACTAAACTCCTAAGAACAGGAATAAGGCAGGGATGCCTACTATCACTACTCCTGTCCCATATAGTACTGGAAGTGCTAACCATAGAGATCAAACAAGAAGAAGAAATAAAATGCATCCAAATTGAAAAAGAATTAAATCTCTCCTTGTTCTCAGATGACATGATACTATACATAGAAAACCCCAAAGACTCCATAAAAAAACTACTAGACCTAATAAATGAATTTGGCAATGTAGCAAGATACAAAATTAACACCCAGAAATCTATGGCCTTTTTATACACCAATAATGAACTCACATAAAGAGAAATTAAAAACAAATCCCATTTACCATTGCATCAAAAAAATTAAGAGACCTAGGAATAAACTTAACTAAAGATAATAAAGACCTGTAGTGGGAAACTTCAACACACTGAAAAAAGAGATAGAGGAAGACATAAAACAAATGGAATAACAAACCATGTTCATGAATTGATAGAATCAACATCATTAAAATGTCCATACTACCCAAAGCTATCTACAGATTCAATGCAATCCCCATTAAAATACCATTGGCATACTTCAAAGATCTAGAACAAACTCTCCAAAAATTCATCTGGAATTTAAAAAAGACCCCAAATAGCCACAGCAATCCTGAGAAAGAACAAAGTAGGAGGGATCTCAATACCAGATATCAAGCTATACTACAAAGCCACTGTTCTCAAAACTGCTTGGTATTTGCACAAGAATAGACATATAGACCAATGGAACAGAACAGAGAACCCAGAAATAAACCCAAGCCATATGCTCAATTAATATTTGAAAAAGAACGCAAGTACATACAATGGAGTCAAAACAGTCTCTTTAATAAATGGTGCTACTAAATTTGGACAGATACATGCAAAAAAAAATGAAATAAAATAACCAACTTATACCATACATGAAAACAAACTCAAAATGGCAAAAGGACTTGAATCTACGACAGGAAACTATAAAAATCTTACAAGTTTCCCTAGGCAGCAAAATAGCACACATATGTTGCAGCAATATCTTTACAAACACAGATCCTAGGGCAATGGAGACTAAGGATAAAATAAACAAATGGGACTACATCAAAATAAAACCTCTGCACAGCAAAAGAAACGATCGACGAAATAACAGGAAAGCCCATTGCATGGAAGAATATATTTGCCAATGATATTTCCAATAAGGGCTTAATCTCCAAAATTTACAGAGAACTCATACAACTTAACAAAAGAAAGATAATCCAATCAAAAAAAATGGTCAAAGGATATAAATAAATATTTTTTGAAAGAGAATATACAGAAGGCAGAGAAACTTATGCAAATATGCTCAAAGTTACTAATCATCTGAGATATGCAAATCAAAACAACAATGAGATACCATCTCACACCTGTCAGAATGGCTATCATCAATAAAAAACAAGTGCTGGTGAGATGTGGAGAAAAATGAACCCTCATGCACTGCTGGTGGGAATGCAGACTGGTGCAACCACTGTGGAAAACAGTATGGAGTTTCCTCAAAAAGTTAAAAATGGAACTCCCATTTGACCCAGTGAGCCCACTGCTAGGAATATATCCCAAGATATTAGAAACATCAATCAGAAAGGATATATGTACCCTTATGTTCACAGCAGCATAATTTACAATAACTAAGATTTGGAAACAGCCTAAGTGCCCATCAGCAGATGAGTGGATTTAAAAACTGTGATACATCTACTCAATGGAATACTATGCCATTATAAAAAAGAAGGAACCTCCAACATTTGCAACAACATGGATGCAACTGGAGGACATTATATTAAGCAAAATAAACCAGTCGTAGAAAGACAAATATCACATGATCTCACTTATATTTGGGATATAATGATCAACATAATTTGATGAATAAGAATAGATCAATTTAGAAACAAATGGCAGGGAATGGGAGGTTAGAGATCAACCAAAGGACTTGTATGCATGCATATTAACATAACCAATGAACACTGACTCTGGGGCGATGGGGACTTTCCTGGAGTGGGAATGGCTGGGAGGGGGGTCAATTGGGGAAAAAAGGAGACATATGTAAAACTTTAGACCATAAAAAAATAAGGTGGGGTCAACTCTGAAGATATGTTAATATCAAACATATTGTTTTTCTTTCCTGATACATGAAATTGTTGCAATATCTTTTATTATTTGTGAATTTGACATTTACAAATTTGACTACTCAAAATGTCTTTAGTATTCACAGTGCAAATCAGTATTCACAGTGCTTTCTCCATTATTTGAGGACATGTACAGATTAGTGAAAAATCTGAGTCACCTGATGCACATGTTTCTTGCTGAAGTTGAATAAGGTAAGGCTCTGCCTTGTGTCAGCTTTAGTAGTAAACAAGTGTCCTGCTCATGGTCTACTTAGTGCTACATTTTTATTTTTTCACATTTTGTAGGAAATTTCATTGTGTAACATGCCCCCCAACCATAGTGCTAGAGTCCTATCTAGTGTAAGAAGGCTGTGATGAGCACTACAAAGGAAGTATATGTATAAGATTTGTTCAGTCATTTGTTCATGAGTTAGTGTTGTTAGCTATGATATCAATGTTAATGAGTCTACATTATATATTAAATAAAGTATATAAGGTAGTCTTCAAACAGAAATAAACATAAAATAAGGTTCTGTGTTGACTAGTTGATGAAAATGTCATGAACAGATAATCACGTAAATCTAATTCTGTATTTCTCTAGGAGATTGGTTTAGTATTTGGGAGATTTCCAGTTTAGAGATACTAACAACCTATGTTGAGCTATTTCAGTTGACCATTAAGTGTTTGAGTGTAATTTATAGATCATAACTACCACCAATAGCAACAATCCATTGCTTTGTAGCTAGTTTTCTCAATAATTTCTATATGATTTCTAAATAGGCTTATAGCTTTAACAAAATGCCAGTTACTTACAATAGTAGTTTCTGAAACATGCTGTTCTATGGTTCCACCTTCATGTGGAACAATGAAGAGAGGTCATAGCATATAATTTCTGCACCCATTGCCCCAATTTATCAGCACTTCATCTGTTTTTCATACTGAGGTTTATACAAGAATGTTTCTGCTGATAAAATAGAAAGGAAAACCACAGGCATTTTACCGTCAATAATGATGACAATGAGGAAACCTATCATTGTAATATTGTTAATTACTATTTTAGATATAGAGAACTTAAAAGTGAAGATTTATTCTAACAGAGAAATATGATAAGTAATTATAACTATATAAAAGAAAAGGCAAGCTTTTTACTGCATTGAATGTTTAAGTAAAATAACTAATTTCCTTAGAATTAATATATATTTACTATTTTAAGGAAATAATTCAGCCTTGAGCAAGAAAACTGGCAGTGGAAACAAAGAGAAAACGTGATTACTGTACAGTGATTTTCATCCAGAAAAGAGCTTCCTGGCAACTGTTTGGATAGGAACAAAGTGATTAAAATGAAGGAGATGTAAAGGGCACTCAGAGATAGCCTCAAGCCAAAAACACTGATGTGGTGCGGGGTTGTGAGGGACTTGTGGGATTCAAAGGGTGGAATTGGCACTGAAAGTCATAGATAAAAGAGGAGCAATAGGATTGAGCTGACTTGTAAAACATTGGGTTTTCTTTTCCGTTAATTTTGTTTTGTTTTGTATTTAATGTGCAGTCAGTTGCTCAAATGTAAAACCACAGAGATGTTCAGAAGGCAATTTTGTAAACAGATCTAAAACTGGAGGTGGACTGGGAAGGCAGTGATGAACATATTTTGGGAGATTTCCAGTTTAGAGATACTAACAACCTATGTTGAGCCATATTGGTTGAGTTTTACAAATGGAATTACAATTCTTTAATTGAATAGGTTTTATTCTTAAAATATAAAGAAATTTTGACTAATGATTAAACATCCACAAAAGTAGCTTATCATATTTGAGCTCACCTTGAGTGAGATTAAAAAAAAAAGATACAGTATCAATATGAGGTCCTTTATGCCTCATTTCTCACAGAACCCACTAAATGTTGTTCAAAATAAACACATATCAGTTTCTCTCCTCCGAAAAGAACAAAAATCTGAATATGCCACAAATAAAAAAACAAATATTGGGAAGATCTAAATAATAAATCAAAATTTTATTCCAAAATAGATTTTTATAGGAATTTCCCCTTCTCTCTTCTCCACTTCTCCTCCTCCTCTCCCTCTTCTTCCTCTCCCCTTTTCCTTCTTCTCTTCCTCTTCTTCTCCCTTATTTTATTTTATACATGGAATAATTAGCAAACTAATACCTAAGCAAATGTGTAGAAAAAAACACATTACTTTTATTAAACTTTGGTATAAAATATAAATTAAAAATTATATATATGATTAAATTCTAGTTGCAGGGCAATCAAAATAAATGTAGACTCTGTTTAGTTGGAAGGCAGGAAATAAAGCAAATATTACAGTACAGTGTCAAGCACCATGAAAAACATGCTTAGAGTATGTGTTAAGATAAAGGAGGTTCATCTAATTGTCAAAATGAGAGATTTGAACAATTAATACCACACATCTGAAAAGCACTTGTAGTTATTTGGAAAGTAATTAAACATGACACACTTTGTGCCCTAGATCCCTTAAAATTAAAATTTTATAGCGATATAAAATTATATGTATATACACATAAATTATTATGTGTATTATATATACTTGAAGTATGCACAGAAATACATATTCTCACATGCATTAGTTAAAGCTTTGATCTGCATATCACTTTGGCATGAAAAAAATCCAATGCTTGACCAATGTATCATTGTTGTTTGGAATTAACACCAACATATCTTTCTCCAATGAAAACAATCTTTCTCCAATGCGAAACTGTGTGAGCAAGAACATAATTCTTCAATTCCTATAAAAACAACTGAGATGGAAGATATAATGGCTAGATTAGACTTAAATAGTGAGATTGGATGAGATCCACAGGCTATGGCTATTGAATTAAATGTGATGTCATGAATGAGAACATGTTGGAAAGGATGTAATTTAAATTATTGGTCACATTTTTTATTTTAGATTAAATTCTGCAAAAACCTTTCCATCAATCTGCTAATTTATCCCAGCAAAGACAGGCCTGGAATTCACGACATTACTCTAGTTAATCAGGGTTCTATAAAGCAGCGATGTGAGAATTGCCACAAATAAATGCTCCTGGAATTCCTGTGATAAAGATGGAGTTTTTCAGCTGAGCAGATGATGGCTTTATGGAAGAATAGAACTGAATTAGAATGTATAAATTGATATATATATGCCTAAAAGCAGTGTCAGGGAGGAAACACAAGAAAGGTGATTTGTTCCTGATATTGTCATTTAAAATACCCTATTTTGTATGCTCAAATCCAATTTCCAAATTTATTATTTCCAGCTTTAGCAGCTACATAAATAAGATAAAGAAACACTGGGAAGCAAAGGCTTGCTGATCTTTTGCCATAAAATACCATCTTTGAGAAACTAGTTTGGAGAGACCTTGGCATTTCAAATTAAGGACTTATTTGGCAGTCCTGCTCTCTTCTCCACATTGTTTCAGGGAAGTGTGGCGCTTAAGGAAAGGGAATTTTTATACCCTCCTTATCCGCTTGCCTACTGATGCACTGATATTTTGGCACTCCGGGGAGATCGCAGAGCTTTTCTGCAGTGAGTTTTATTTTTAGAAAACTCCAGTAGCTTTATCTGCTTCTGTCATCTTCCACTCAGGTGACAGACACACACATGCAAAGAGAGAAAGGAGAGAAATCCTTTTATTCAGATGTACTTTTAAAGAGTTTTCTCTCCGCTCCCAGGCAAACGGAGACTGTGGACCCATCCAAAGTTTCAGGGAGACACATTCCATGACAAATAAACTTTCTTTCTGATGTGTTTAGAATGTATCATTATAACACTGCTGATGTATCTAAATAATCGCTCAAAGGAGTTTACTAGTAATAACAATAATTAATACTCAGGCAATTTCAGCTCTCAAGATTTTATTCAATCACCTTTTTATTTCATACTGACTCTTATTGATACATTTTATAAATGTAGTGACTATCTTTTCAGAGTGAAGGAATAGCAATGAATCGTGTGTGAGATTTAAACCCACTCTCTTTAATTCTAGGTTACTAATCAAAACAAAAAGAAAAAAACAACACCATGTGATTAGAACAAAGATTCTCTTAACAAATCTAGAAATGAATTCAAAAATTATACTTCAAAGAACCCTCCAATTTCCCCAAACAAGGGAAAATTTGAAAGAAAAGAGAAGGAGGCTTTAGCAATTCAATAAATGGGAGGTGGAAGCCCCTTTTTCCAGAGATTGCTATTGGGATAACAAGGACTTCAATTCCAGACACTTAGAAAGTGCTCTCAAACTATTGGTGAGATCAATAAGAGCGAATTCATGGCATTGTGTACTAGGAGAAATAAAAGAACATGGGTCTACTCCATCAAACATTGGGCTCACACTTTGAACAATAATCTCTTTCTTTAATAAAACAGCTGTCAGTCTCTGTCCATTAAATGCCTTGTAAGTACAGCAAGACCATGCCTGGCACAAACCATGATACTATTGATCAATTATTCATGTGTATTCATTATTTGAAAACTCCTCAAACACCCAACGAATAAATGGATGACTTCGTGTAGCTTTCACAGACTTCCTAACAGCCTTTTACTTTTAGACAGAATGCCTCTTGTTAGGTTAGCCCAACCTAAACTAATAAATGCATTTTACTCACGTACATTCAGATATTGCACTGAGGCTTAGTAGATTGTCTTGACGGATGAGATCGAAGCTTCAAGTTAAGTGAATGTGCTGTATTTAACACCATCTTTTTTAAAAAAAAATATCTACCTTGAGAGCAACTTTGTCTTTATAGGATATGGACCCATGAACCTTGGCCACAAAATGCAGTCAGATAGGCACATCTGTTTAAAGTGGCTAAAAGCTTCTATTATTACTAAAGAGATGCATCATAAAATGTTTCTCAGAGTATATGTAATACAAGAATGACCCACAACAAAACACTGCATTTTTTGGAGAGAATATTTGGTTGAAGGATGATTAAAACATAAAAGTAGTTTTAAAGAATAGTGGGAATGACTGCCAGACTACGTTTAAGTATAAACATTCAGAAAGAATACCAAAAATCATATATAGATCTGCTTAAAGACAAACTCACCACCACTGCCATGCCTGCCACAGGTCCCCAGTGTGCACTGCAACCCGGATTTAACTTGTCATCTATGATGCCACCAGCCTCCACACCACTGCTGCTCCGTCATGGAAACAATGATACGCTAATGCTTTCCTAAGAGTCTACAGTTTTATAGACAATGTTCATTCACATGGAGGAAACTTTCCTGGGGTGTAAGTTTAAATTGAAGCTTCTACTCTTCTCGCCAATTACTTTTGGTTTGAAAAATAGTTTTTAGAAAAGTGTAGTATTTAGGTTGGCATGTAAAAGGTTAACCTTGAGGGAGAATCCAAGATGGCAGCATAGGTAAACACCTACACTGCTGCCTCACATAACAATTTCAAAACTACAACAAAAAGACAGAACGGACATCATCCAGAACCACAGGAAAGCTGGCTGAGTGGAAGTTCTACAACTAGAGGGAAAGAGAGGGGCTCACGGAGACCCAGAGGAGCTGCAAAAAGCTGAGGTACGGAGACGAGCGCGCTGAGAGAGCGTGTGCCAGAGTACCTGGCTGGCTTTCTCTGGCGGGAGGGAAACGGAGACTCCCAAGGGCATTGAACCCCTTATCTTACAACACTAAACCCCAGATCCAGCGGAAACTCATACGGGGGGAGTTTGGACTGTGAAAAGGGAGAAGTGCACGGAAATTTAGGGGAGTCGCAAAAGATCAGAGGCCTGGTGGCACGCACGGCACTGCGCAGCACAGGACAGACTGCTGATTGTGCCGCTGGCTTTCGCGAGTGGGCGGGAGACAGACCCTCCCAACTGCGCCACTTCTGAGTCCACTAAGCCCCTGTTTTGGGCAAAACCCTGGGGACCTAGTCTCGTGTGGTCCTGGCGCGCAGGGGAGCCGGAGGGGCAGCGGTCTAGAGGCACTGCTGGTGCTCGGGCACAAGGACCGCTCCAGCCATTACCCAGTCACGTGAGACTCAGGGGCCGTGGAGGGCGGGGCCGACTGGAAGGCAAGGCGGTTCCTTAAGCCCTGAGACTCCACCTTCCCAAGCTCAACAGAGGCTTCTTCGGTTTTTCAAGTCTGGTATCATAAGGCTGAATCCAACACAGAAATTTCCCTGGCATAGTGAAAATGCCGAGACAAGGGAAGGGATCACAAACAAAAGAAATGGAGGAAAAAAAACGACTGGATATAGAGTTCAAAACCACGCTTATAAGGTTTTTCAAGAATATGGTATAAAAGTTGGATAAATTTAGTGAGACCCAAGAGGAGATGAAAAAGGACATACTAGAGACAATAACTGAAATAAAAAAATATTATAGAGAGTCCTAACAGCAGACTAGAGGACGGCAAGAATCAAGTCAAAAATTTGAAATATAAAGAATCAGAAAACACTCAACTGGAAAAGCAAGAAGAGAAAAGAATCCAAAACTGTGAAGATAATGTAAGGAGCCTCTGGGACAGCTTCAAGCGTACCAACATCAGAATTGTGGGGGTGCCAGAAAAAGAGAGAGAGCAAGATACTGAAAACCTATTTAAAGAAATAATGACTGAAAACTTCCCACATCTGGTTAAAAGAAATAGACTTACAAGCCCAAGAAGCACACAGAACCCCAAATAAAAGGAATCCAAAGAGGACCACACCAAGACACATCATAATTAAAATACCAAGAGCAAAAGACAAAGAGAGAATATTAAAAGCAGCAAGAGAAAAACAGTTTATTACCTACAAGGGAGCACCCATACGACTGTCAGCTGATTTCTCAACAGAAATGATGCAGGCCAGACGGGAGTGGCAAGAAATATTCAACGTGATGAAAAGCAAGAACCTACAATCAAGAATACTCTATCCAGCAAAGCTATCATTCAGAATTGAAGGGCAGATAAAGAGCTTCACAGATAAGAAAAAGTTAAAGGAGTTCATCAACTCCAAACCAGTATTATATGAAATGCTGGAAGGTACTCTTTAAGAAGAGGAAGAAGAAAAAGGTAAAAGCCAAAAAATTATGAACAACAAATACATATCTATCAACAAGTGAATCTAAAAATTAAGTGAATTAAAAATTTGATCAACAGAATAAACTGGTGAATATAATAGAATCAGGAGCACAGAAAGGGAGTAGACTGATAATTCTCAGGGGGACAAAAATCATAAAGCATCAAACAGACTGTGAAATTACAGCAGAAAGATTAAAGTTAGGTGAGGTAGATAAGTGATCAATCAAAGGACTTGTATGCATGCATATAAGCATAACCAATGATCACAGACACTGGGGGGTTGGGGTATGCCTGGGAGGGAGGGGGGCAATGGGGAGATATGTATAAAAATTAATAAAAATTAATAAAAACATAAAAATAAAGAAATAAAGAAATAAAAGGTTAACCTTACTTTTAAAGAAATCAATAGAAATTGTTAAATCTCTATTTTTAATATCTCATATGGCAATTATTAAAACACTAGAGGCCTGGTGCATGAAATTTGTGTACACGGGTGGAGGGGTCCTCTCAGCCAAGCCTGCACCTTCTCCAATCAGGACCCTCTCACAATCCTGGATCACTGGCTCCTAACTGCTCACCTCCCTGCCTGGTCACCCTAAGTGCCCCCTCCTTGCCAGCTTGATTGTCCCTCACTAACTCCCCTGCCAGCCTGGTTGTAGGCAGCCATCATGTGAGAGCATGAGGGTTAATTTGCATGTTACCTCTTTATTGTATAGTATATAATCCATGAAACAAATTTCTATAGGACCCTTCATAAATTTTAAGAGTACAGAAGTGTCCTGAAACAAACAAAAAAATGTTGGGAACTTCTCCCTTAGCCTTCCATTGAGTTTTACTTCCTATAAATACCTGCACTTTTATATAAAAATAATTATAATAAGCATCTTCAGTATGATTTCAAAATCTTTAAAGTCAGGCTCTTGTCTCTATCATAATTATCAAATGCAATGCCTAATATCAGTGTGGTCAAATAGGAATAACACAGAATTGCTACAGATAAAAATAAAATAAAATTGATAACACTTAAAATGCGCAAGAGTAAATTCAAAAATATAGTGTGTTATATGAACAAATATAAATATTCATAAATATTATACTTATAAATATGTATATGTTTAAATTATGATGGTAGTGGTAATGATTGCAAAAAATCAAAAAACATAAAGAATAAAAAAAAGAGCAGTAATTTAAAAAAACAAACAACACAGCAATGTGGTAGCATTCCCTTTCCCTCACATTTCAAAAATTACTAAAAGTTTTATGCACATATTTTTTATTCTCACCCAAGGATATGTTCATGGATTTGAGAGAGAGAGAGAGAGAGAGAGAGCGAGAGATGAGAAACATCTATTGCCTCTGTTGCACCCCAACTGGGGATTGAACCCACTACCTAGGCTTGTGGCCTGATGGGGAATTGAATCTGCAGCTCTGTAGTGGGGATGCTGCTCCAACCGGCTTAGCCACCTGGTCATGGCCACATTTTGTTTTATTCCACAATTATATCTTCATCTGTATGCATGGAAATGTATTTCTTATTTACTTCACAATAGTACTTTTATAATGGAACAATTAACAACCCACCAATTGTTAATTCCTTGTTAGTTTGAAACCATCTGGTGTCAAATTCTTTACACCAGGGTGGGATTTGAAACAGACACGCTCCCCACAACATGTTCAGTGTTAATCACCAG
Organism: Lasiurus cinereus; assembly: GCA_011751065.1. Classification (NCBI taxonomy): domain Eukaryota; kingdom Metazoa; phylum Chordata; class Mammalia; order Chiroptera; family Vespertilionidae; genus Lasiurus; species Lasiurus cinereus. Next base: position 62,115,219 of record JAAGEH010002531.1, read on the forward strand.
CGAAACCTGACTCTTTTTAGAATGCAGCTATTGTTTTAAATAGGGCTCTTTCTTTTCCTGGTACAATGTTTATTTCACTGGAACCTGTATTGGAATTTTATGTTTGTGTCAGGCCCAAAAATAACATCTTTTTCAGAAACTTTACAACATATAGTACATTAGCTGTCTTATATTTAGATATAAGCATATATAATATGATCCTATTTACAGAACATTAGTGTTTTACATATTATCTTACTATATGTTTTAAGTTTAAAAAATATCTGAGATATATTAACTTACATGCTCAATGTGACTAAAAATAAAATGGTATGAAGCATAAAAGTACCAAAAAATTAGCTGTTCAGTATTATGTAAGCATATGTATAAGAGGTTGTCTGAATCTTGGTCAATCCTTAGTACATTATACCGAAGGTATATGACATTCATATCATGCCATCTCTCTTTACATTGTATTTTCCTACTTAAATTTTTGTTCAACCCGGTTATTATGTTGACCCAGTTACATAATCTTTAATACTTTCTGACTATCCATTGGTCCAGATATTTCCACCTTTCTCCATGTGAGTGGGGAGAGTTTCAGGTAATTTGGGAAGTCATGACTGGGGCTTCTTTTTCTATTACAGGCACAGTCAATTTGACAAGCTTGCTTGAATTTGTGGAAAAGATGGTGGTTTTAAATAACATATATAAAAATTCCTCTGCCTGCAGCTCACTTAAAAACAAGAACTGAAAATAAGGAAACATTATTTACAAGGAAACACAGAAAATGACTCTATTATACACATTAAACAGCATCTGCTATTTACAATACAACATAGCAAAATGAAATAAAAAGGATTTTCAGGTAAACCTATAATTTTTCCATTACAAACCAAGGTAGACATCATAGGATGTGGCCCAGATTTGAAGTACACACTAAGTCTTTCCTGGGGTTTTCTGGAGCAAGGGTTGGAGACAGGGTCAGACTGCAGAAAGTATGACTGTTATATTCTCTTGTTACCAACAGCCATGAAAAGAGCCAGAAAAAAACTACCCTGCCAAAATATACATTTTTTAAAAAAAGTCTCATATCTAGCTTTCTACCTTGGAAGAATGAGGCCTGGTATGAGCTATCTTTGCAGCTGTGTAACAAATCTTACAGAAGAGAAAGGCAGGTGCTGAGACACCTTGCCAAATGTTTGCAATTCTGCTGTATGGATGTCTCTTCCCAGATAACACCCCGATGGGTGGGAGCCCAGGAAGAGCCCTATGACTGAATATCTGTGCCATCTCAACCTGCTCAGTTAGATTTCCCCTCTCCCCAGAACCCACCTGCATGCAGTCTGGCCCTGCCATTTTTTTATTCCCCAATAAGTATGGATATCAAAATTCTTACCCCAAACCTCCTGCAAAAAGTAGGCGTGGACACAGCAGGAGCTAGAAAAGGCAGAGGTCTGAAATGACCACAGGGTAACACGATTGTTTTTTTTAGTTGTCTTCGTGTTTGAGCAGAAGCGCTGTGTCTGGTTCTTCATTTGGAAGTTATAGCAGATGTATTTGTTTTCTATAGCTCCCGTAAAAAATGGCCACACACGTATGGGCTTCGAAAGACACACATGTATTATGTTGCGGTTCTTTAGGTCACAAGTTGGTTCTCCCCCAGAGCCTCAGGAAAGAACACAGCCCGGCCTGGGGTCAAATCAAGGTGCCTGGGGATCTGGGGGAGAAGCAGTTTCTAGCCTCTTCTGAGTTCTGCAGGCCTCCCACATTCCTTGACTCACGGACTCTTTCTCCCATTAACTAAGCCAGCAACCTTCACTTTCATTTTTGCATCTTTATTTCTTCATAGCCACATTGTCTCACTACATCTAGGGAGATTCTTCCATTTAAAGACCCATGTGATTAGACTGGGCCCACCTGGATAATCCAGGATAGTCCCAAAGTATTTGACTTAAGCCTGCAAAGTCTTTTTTGCCATGTAAAGTTTTTACAGATTCTGGGCATCAGGATGTAGACATCTTTGGAGGGAGGCATTATTATGTTCACCAGATCAGAGGAAAATCCTCCTGTTTTTGTCTGTGAAAATGAACTTTTTTTAAAACCTTATTTTCACAAAATGTCTCCATATATTCAGATTTATTTATAATGCCATTAGCAAAATTAAACGATAAAATTGTGATTTATTTATCTGAAATACCTCTCCTTACAGTGCAGTCAAGTTCTCAAGTTTCATTTTCCTTTTTGAGGGCTAAAATAGTCCATTTGTGTCTTTAGAAGCCAATAAGTGTGTGCTGATTTTTTAGAGCAGTGATAAAACCTAATATCCCTGGTAAAACTCCCAAAAGAAGTCAGATGCAATACTTTGGCTCAAACACAAATGGCTATGAAACTCAAGACAATTAAGTTTGATGTATATATTTTTAATGCTCTTAACTGTAATGATCAGTGATCTGCAAAGTCTGTATATTAAAGACTACATTTCACAGACTCTTATGAACCTAAAATGTGAATCCAAATATCTACTAATAAAGACTCATAAAATGTGACCTCCTCAGAAATTTCTTTCTGAAACTCCACAAGTTTCTCAGTCTCTATTACATTACTCTTTAGAGCACACATCTCTAAAAAAAAAAAATTAGATTAGGTCATATTCAGAGGGCACACACAACTAGACAAGAATGTCCTTTGATATAAGTGCAACTATAGTCAGCAAATTTCATACAATTTGGATAAACACAGAGACAATGACTTTAAAATGCAGTTTCCTTTTGTGTCAGTTTTTGTAAACCCAATTGTCTTTCCCACCCCAAATCCAAACATTCCAAGTACTAAATACAATATATAAAATACCTTGAGATCACCCTTACAATTTCTATGAGAATTATAAAAAAAAAATGCCCCTATAGACACAGATGTGCCCTTGCCCAGATTGCAGGCTCGATCTCAATAGGGGGTGGGCTAAAGGTAGCCAATCAATGATTCTTTCATCATTGATGTTTCTATCTCCCTTCCCCTCTCCCTCTCCTTCTCTGAAATCAATAAAAATATTTTTAAATGCCCATAAAAACAGGGAAAAGAAAAAATGCAATTCCAATCACAATGTTTTTGATGAAAGATTAGTCATAGATAGAACTAATCTCTTCAAAGACAAATCAAGTACAGAATAAAAGCAACACAATTAATCTTACATAGTTCCCTTTTAAGTGCAGCAAAGAAAAACTGGAAAAGAGAAATGTCAGACAGTATAGAGATGAATAACATGTGCTGGATGCATTGCAACAGAAATAAAATGAAATTGCAGGCTAACATGAATCATTCTCTCAGGAATTCTTCCTCCAAAAAGTACTTTTAAAAAATGGAGTAATAAAGTAATACAATGCAAGAAAAAAAAAAGAATGTTTTTAAGAGGAATTAAGATAGGGATGCTATTGCACAGTTCTCAAACATGGTCAAAAACAGCGAAGAGCAGAATGAAACACCAAAATAAATCCCAGACATTTAACCCTGATTGAAAAAAAAACTTCACAAATATTTGAGGGAAATATACAAATTAATTAAAGACATCAAGACAAAATTTGAATTTGGGAATACAACTGATGAAAAATAGATTTTTAGTGTTCCTAACCAAGAGACATAACAAGAACAGCAAAAAATCCAAATTTGGAATCATCTTTCCTGCCTGTTTTAATTACTTTTTAATTTTTAAAGATATTATTGATTTCAGAGAGGAAGAGAGAGGGAGAGAGATAGAAACATTAATGAAGAGAGAAAATTCATTAAGCAACTGCCTCCTGTACACCTCCTACTAGGAATCTAGCCCCAAACCCAGGCATGTGCCCTTGACTGGAATGGAACCCAGGACCCTTCAGTCTGCAGGCTGATGCTCTAGCCACTTAGCAAAACCGGCTGGGGCCTGCCTACTTTAAATTCAAACATAAGTATTGAATCATTTTGAAAAATGAAAAGAGAAAATATATTTAGATGATAGACAGATGATATATATAGATAGATAGATAGATAGATAGATAGATAGATATAGATATAGATAGATAGATGATAGATAGATTTTAAAACATAGAAGATATATAATAAACAAACTTAAAGATACCAAAATTAATGTTTAGAAACAAAAAACTCAGAAATCATTGCACAAGAATCTGGTAAACTCTAAAGCAAACCACAAAGTCACACAATCCTTCAACCTTCTTAGAGGTATTATATGCAAAACTCAAATAACAGGATCTGCAGATTTTTGAAAAAGGAAAGGTTGAGAATCACTAATTCCATACTAAGGCAAGTTATTAGTCAATACTGAAGAAAATAGAAACAGAAAATTAAAGCAATTTAATAAATAAGTTTGATTCCTAAAAAGATGATTAAGAAGTTAAACTAGTCAATAAATAGGTATATCACAGTAATGAAATTTGAATGGTGAAGCAATTTAGAAAAGCCAATGAATTTAGACAGAACTGTGATTTTTAAATTTACAGTACTATGGCTTCAAAACAGAATGACTTTTTAAACAGAAATATATATTAATTAATATTTCTGGGTTTTATTTTATAGTAAAAGCCAAAACTTTACCCAAAAAAGAGAATGATTGTGGATGGGTTTGGAGAAAAAAGAAGGGTAAGAAAAATATGGAATATATTTGGCTGTTTTATTCAAGAAGGCCAGTTTTACTCTGGACATAGAAAGTTAATAATTATAATTGGTGTTTATACATATCAGCCATTTTATTAGAAAACAGACTTTATAACTTAAGTTGTAAAAGGAAAAAGGTAAGATTCAAGAAATACACAGCAATATAGAAATATCCAGGAACATAAAACATAGAAAATTAAATATCAACTAAATATAAAAACACATTTTATATTTTTCCTATTAAGAGAAAAAGTGTTCACTTTAGGAAACCAAAACATTAATTTGGTTACATAGCTCAAATAAAAAACTAAAGGGCTAAAAGATAAAATTAAGAAAATCATCAACATAATTTAGATAAATGAAAACCTTAAAAATCAAGCATCAAAATATTTATGTCAGATAAATATTAATTTAAAACTTCAAGTGACCTTTCTTTAAAATGATTATAGAAGCAAACTTTATTGTTATGAGTATTGATGGGACAATACATAGATATGTAGATGCATGTAAAAATGTTTGAACCTCACCAAGCTACTGATACAATTTAATATGATGTTAGATATCCATAAACTAGCTCAGTCTTTTATATTTCAAAGTGATTAAAAATCATCTGGCTGGCGTGGCTCAGTGGTTGATCGTTGACCTAGAGGTCAAGGTTCAATGCCTGGTCAGGGCACATGCCTAGGTTGCACACTTGATCCCCAGTGTGGGGCATGCAGGAGGCAGCCAGTCAATGATTCTCTCACATCATTGATGTTTCTATCTCTCGCTCACTCCCTTCCTCTCTGAAATCAATAAAAATATATAACAATAAATAAATATATAGATAATCAGTAAATAACAAAAAATGAACAAACATGTATACAGAAAATCTGAAAAAAATAGAATCAGTGTAATATTTAAGAGTATATTAACTGTATTTACCCTACAAATATATAATCAATCTTTTTGCCTGCTATGGAATATTTTCAAAAACTCTCCCTAATAAATGTGTACTCATAGTTCCATAAATACAGTTGAGATCTTTGTCTTCTCTCCTTTTGAATGTTTAAGTTTAATTCCATTTTACTCTAGTTCTTTCCTTGAATTCCCTTTTCTCTTATTTCACAATTTGTCTTTATGGTTATCCTCAGGAAATGTGGTCACAGAACTGACAACCCTGAGACAGTGGAATTCACAATATAAAACATGTCAAAAGACTCTTCTGTACCAATGGCACCTCTCTAATTATGATAGTACCCGATAAATGTGCCTTCACTTTTAAATTATGATGCCACTTTGTATGTACTGGTACTCAAAAATGCATTTGCTGAATGAATGAACAAACCAATATGTGTGTGTGCACGCATGGGTGTTTGTCTTCCTGTCAAACACTCTATATCTCCCTCGTGAAGTTTTGCTCTCGAAGTGGCCTAGTCTCTAGATCTATAACTCCTGAATGTGGTGCTGCGGAATGGCCTGGCTCTGTGTACTATATCACAGGAATGCTATCTGTGTAAGTATTTCCTGTGGGACCTCCTCTACTAGGCACTACCTGTGGTTAATTGAGGGACAGTTTAGTTGTGAAACATCTAGCAGATGTTCATCAGAGGAGGCAGATCACAGACTGTTTATTCAGGCCTCTGGCAACAATTGTCAAGCACCCTTCCTCTAACATGCTCATTTCTATTTCGGTGCCCATCCATTTTCCGTGGGATTGCCAAAATCTGGTGTGTTGTCTTGTTAGTTTCCTTTTATGTCTATAAGGAAGAAAGGAATGCTGCCTAGAGTTAAAAATAACACCAATATATATTTTAAAGACATGATATGAGTCTACTGAGAGGTTATGACCATCCAAAAGGATTCTTATCTGGGCCACTCAAAATTATGAACATAAGAAAACTAGAGTGTCATTTAATCTTCAGCCACGAGCCTTGCTCCTTTGGCAGAACACTTTGTTAACAATACTGCTTCAGTTTGGACTGACTGCCTCACCATCTTTCAAATGATTAGAGCACAGTAACTGAGAAGGTCAGGGACTCTAAGGCTCACATCATTTCTATTGCTACGTCATGGGATTCTTCCCCAGTTACATTCCTGCTTTGCTTATTTTGAATCACTTTCTCCATTTGGAAGAAAATAATCTAATGTAATTTCACTCTGAGCAATTGCCCAGGAGTGCACACCAACCAAGTGATGGTTTTTATAACCTTGTGAATCAAATTGTTCCTCTTCATGTCTTAAAAACATTTTCCATGGTCCATCAGAGCCTTTAAACCTGCCAGTTCATATATAACCTCGGTTTTGGGGCAGCTGAGTTGGCCTAGAATTAATGAAGTTTTAACTACCTCCCACATCTATCTAGATATCTGGTTTAGGCTAAGCTTTAGCTCTACATATTGATTAGACTTATTAAATAACAGTGAGACCTGAAACTAAGATTTAACTGCTTGTTGCAATTAATTTCCATAGCTTGGTCAGAAATTTCACTGTTCATTAAAACTGCGTAAGTCTCTCTCTTTCGGCTCAGTGATTGAGTATCAGGGCACATGCTCCATTCCTGGTAAGAGGTGTGCAGGAAGCTGCTGATCTGATCGATGTTTTTATCTCATCAATATTTCTTTCTATATATCCCTCTTCCTCCTCTCTCTCTAAAATCAATAAAAACATATTTTTTAAATTGTAAGTATCTTAATGGCATATATGATCTTATAGAACAAGGACTGGCAAGTCAATAATGGGTCAGAGTGTCGATTCTTTAGGGTTTGCAGCTTGTTAGCAATTTTTTTTTGACAACTGCTCAAGAGAGCTATTGGAGTACAAAAGCAGTCAGAGACAAAACATAAATGATTGGACATGTCTGTGTTCCAAATAATCTGTAACTATGGACCTTGAAATTTGAATTTCAAATAATTTTCATGTATTACAAAATATTTCTCTTCTGAAATTTTTTGACCATTTGCATATATAAATGGCTATATACAAATGACCAGCAGGCAAGGTTTTGCCAATTATAGTGTGCTGACCTCTGTTATAGTATACAAACTTCAAAATATATTTTTTAAAACATTCATAGCCAAGTGTTAGATCTTTTCTCTCCTCTAGACATAAGCAAAAAACACTGATGGAACTAAGTAGAAACTGGCCATTCTGATGTGTCAACCCCAGGCTAAAAATCAACAAAGAAACTTGGCTCATACTTTAAAAATCTGTTCCAGTTCTAATTCAGGCCCCTGACAACTTGGAAGTGATTTGCCTTCGTTTTTTATCCCTCCTGTCAAGGCAGTGGCTGTCTGCATGGTTTCTTAGCCACATTTGGAGAATCTGCTAGTGTTCACTTATTCAATATCCTGTAGAGGGAATAATTAAAAGAGACCCAGAATAGAAAGCAAGTTTGACAGTGCCCTGCTTGGAACCATTGTGGAACAAGAGGTCTGGTTTTTTGAAGCCAATTATGAACAAAAATGTACATGATTTTAAATAATTTTATTTTTTAATGATGACATGCACTGAGTTTAAATGAAAAAAAAAAGAAAATTCTAGTAAGATGTTAGTGAGATATCTTTCTATCCTCAAGTTTCATTATTTCATTATTTCCATATTACATTACTTCTTTTATCTGATAGTTACCTCTATCTTTAAATATGTTTTACTTTTCAATTCTAGTTGACATACAATATTATATCAGTTTTATGTGTACAACATAGTGATTACTCCTATCTAATAAAAGAGTAATATGCAAATTGACCACATTCCATGACACAAGATGTCTGCCCCAATGTGGTCAAAGATAGCTGCCCCTATGTGGACACAAGATGGCTACCACAAGATGGCCTGCAGGGTTGGCCAATATTGGGCAGTTAGGGGTGACCAAGCCAGCAGAGGAGGGCAGCTGGGGTGATCAGGCTGGCAGATGAGAGCAATTGGGGAAGATCAGGCCAACAAGAGAGGGCAGTTGGGGGGGGGGACCCAGGTCTGCAGGGGAGGGAAGTTAGGGGTGACCAGGCCAGCAAGAGAGGGCAGTTGCTGGTGACCTGGCCAACAGGGGAGAACCAGGCCTGCAGAGGAGGGCAGTTCGGGGTGACCAGGCCAGCAGGGGATGGTAGTTAGCGGTGACCAGGCTGGCAAGGGAGGGCAATTAGGGATGACCAGGCTTGCAGAGGAGGACACTTAGGGGTGACCAGACTGGCAAGGGAGAGCTATTAGGGATGACCAGGTCAGCAGGGAAGGGCAGTTAGGGGAAATTGGGTCAGCCGGGAAGCAGTTAAACATCAATCAGGCTGGCAGGGGAGTGGTTAGGGATTGATCATGCTGGCAGGCAAAAGTTTAGGGACAATCAGGCAGGCAGGCAGGTGAGCGGTTGGAACCCAGCAATCTTGGATTGTGAGAGGGATGTCTGACTGCCTGTTTAGGCTCAATTCTACTGGGCAGTCAGACATTCCTTAAAAGTCAAGGGGTCCCATATTGGAGAGACTGCAGGCTGGCTTAAGGACACACACCTCCATGCACAGATTTTGTGCACCAAGCTTCTAGTATTTATATATCTTATGAAGTATTCACCCAATAAGTCTAGTTATTATATTATTGGCTATATTCTTTATGTTGTACTTTACATATCTGTGACTATTTGTAACTACAAATCTGTACTTACTTCCCCTTTTTTATCCATCCCTCCAACTCCTCCACACCTGAAAACCATCTAAATGTTCTCTGCATCTCTAATTTTGTTTCTACTTTGCTTGCTTGTTTGCTTTTCTTTAAATATATTCCACATATAAATCACATGATATTTGTCTTTCTCTGTCTAATTTATTTCATTCAGCATAATACTCTAGGTTCATACATGTTGTCACAGATGGCAAGGTTTTATTCTTTTTAATAGATTAGTTATATTCCATTATGTATATACTAAAGGCCTGGTGCATGAAATTTGTGCACAGAAGGTTGGAGTTCCTCAGTCTAGCCTGCACCCTCTCCAATTCAGGACCCCTCAGGGGATGCCCACAGGAATCAGGCCTAAACTGGCAGTTGGACAACCCTCTCATAATCCAGGACCACAGGCTCCTAACTGCTCACCTGCCTGCCAGCCAGATTCCCCTAACTGCTCTCCCCTGCCAGCCTGATCCCCCTAAATACTCTCCCTTGCTATCCTGATCCCCCTAAATGCCCTCCCCTGCCAGCCTGATCCCCCTAACCACCTCTGCTTCAGACCCGCCACCATGGCTTTGTCTGGAAGAATGTCTGGAAGATTTTCTGGAAGATGTCTAGACTAATTAGCATATTATCCTCTTATTAGTATAGATTCCACTTCCTTACTCATATACTGATAGATACTTAGGTTGCTTCCATCTCTTGGCTGTTGTAAATGTTCTGTAATAAAAGTATGGATGCATATGTCTTATTAAATTATTATTTTGAGTTTCTTTATATAAACTCAGAGACTGAATTTTTGGGTCCTTCTTTGTCTCTTGGTATAACCTTTGTTTTAAAGTCTATTTTGTCTGGTATAAGTATTGTTACTCCAGCTTTTGTTTATTTGCTTTTGTTTACATTTTTATGAAATACATTTTTTTTTATTCTTTACTTTCAATTTGTCTGTGTCTTTTGATCTGAAATGAATCTCTTGTAAACAACATATATAAGAGTATTATGTGTGTTTTTTTTATCCATTTACCCATCCTACATTTTTATTAGTCCATTTAATCCATTTATATTTAAAAGAATTATTGATAGGTATGTAGATATCACCATTTTATTATTCATATTTTTCACCTTCCTCCCCCTCCTCCTTCTCCTCCTCCTCCTCTTCCTCCTCCTTCTTCTTTTTTTTCTTCTTCTTCAATAAATTACTGTAACATTTCTTGTAATACTGGTTTGGTGATTATGAATGCCTTAAGCTTTTTCTTATCTGGGAAGCTGTTTATCTGTCCTTCTATTCTAAATGATAGCTTTGCTAGGTATAGTAATTTTAGTTGCAGGTCCTTGCATTTCATCACTGAATATTTAATGCCAATCCCTTCTGAACTGCAAAGTTTCTGTTGATAAATCAGCTAATAGTCTTTTAGTTGTCTACTAGGTCTCTTGTAGGTATCTAACTGCTTTAATCTTGCTGCTTTTAATATCCTCTCTTTGTCTTCAACCTTTGACATTGTAATTATGATGTGTCTTGGTGTAGGCCTCTCTAGGTTCATCTTGTTTTTCAGACTCTGCACTTTCTGAACTTGTATGTAAATTTTCTTTTTGTTTCTATGCATTAGGTAGAGCTGCTACATCTTGTGGTCTTTGTAAAGTGTCCTTTTAATTAGATGTCTTGTGGGGCCCAGTGCACAGTCTCCTGGTCACTTGAGCCAGGTGATCCAGATGTGTCTTTTATGTGGGTTCTGTGTGCCCTTCTGTTGTTGCTGAGCCTTGATTAATGTTGGCACCTCAATAGGAGGGATTGACCCTAAGGCTGATTGGTTGTGAGTACTGGCCATGACTACAGTGGAGGAGTTGTTGGGCAGGGGCTGACCCTACAAAGCAGGATTCACTATAGAAGGATTCTGGTATTTGTCAAGTCCTTTGAGTGTATTGTCTGTGGAGGTGCTTTGGTGTAATCTCAAGCTGGTCACTGGGTCTGTTGGTTTTGGGTCCTATTGGGAGACAGAGACCAGGTTCAGCCATTGTCTTTGTCCTGCTCAGGGCCACCTGGTATGAGCTATAAAGTGATTTACATATTGTTGCCATTTGTGCTGGGCTTAGGGGTACCTGGAAGAGACTAAGCTGCAAAATGAGGCTGGCTGCTGCTAATTCCAGGCTTGAGGCTGCTTAGCAAGATATAGGGGGCATGCTGGAGTCAGATGCTACTTGTTTATGGTATGTGAACCTTTGAGATATTTTAGGAAATTCCACAGCATGCTCCAAGATAGGCAGCTTATATTAAACTAGTAGTTCTGTGCACGAATCCATGTACCAGTAGCTCACCAGTCAGTAGCTTGCTGCTGCTCTTCAGTAGCTCTCTACCCGCTGCCCTGCCTTCCTGTAGCTCCACTCACCCCTTGCCTCTGACCCCGCCCCCTCATAACTTGCTGCCCTGCGTCCTCCTATAGCTCTCCACCTCCTGCTTATAGCTCACTGCCCCACCCTCCTGCTGATCCGGGATCTGGTCATTATGTGGTCGGTTATTACACTTTACAGCATAATGACCATTTGCATATCACATCTTTATTATATAGGATAGCCACCAAAAGTGGCTTGGGAGGGCCTGCAGTTTAGGTGGGGCCAATGGTGTTAGCTAGGTTGATGGATGTAGCAGTCCCCTGGCAGTACCATGGGGGAGGGCTCAGCAGAGGAACATGGCCTCTGTCTGAGAAAAAAGTTGCCCCTCCAGGTCTAATCTTGAAGTCAGACAATTTAGTCCCTCCCAGTATGTCCCTGGCACACTCTAACTTACTGCCCCCAGGTTGGAGCTCAGAGCCAGAGAGCCTTTCATCCAGTAAGTTTGTGCAAGGGCCCTTTAAGAGGAATGCCTGGGACTCCAGCAGCCCTTCCTCACGCTCGGCCAGGAGTTAGGGGGACCCTCTTCCTGGCACTGGAACCCTGGGCTGGAGCTCTGGTGTGAGGCTGGGACTTCTCATTCTTCAGGGCGGAACTCTCAGCCATGATATTTCTCCCGATTTTCACCTGCCACAGATGGGTGTGGAATCAGCCCAATATGTGTCTCCATCCCTCCTGCCAGTCTCCATGTAACTTCTTCTGTCTATCCTCAGTTATAGGACTTCTGTTCAGCTAGACTTCAGGCAGTTCTCAAGGATGGCTGTTCTGTAATTTTGATGTGGTTGTAGGAGGAGGCAAGTACAGTCTTTCTCTACTCTGTCATGTGGGCCAGAACTTTTCATCTCCACTGTATAATGATATTATCACGTTTCCTGAATTTATTTAATGTTGCTAAACACAATCTCTTGATTTGCAATTATGTTTATTCAATTCATTTACTATCAGATCTCCCTCCTTCCCTTTCCCTGCTTCTACCCAATAGGGTTATATCACAATATTTGTTTAAGGCAATATTTAGCACCTACAATATTATGACCATACAAATATAATTTAGTCTGAGTCAAATAATTTACCATTTATATTTATATGTACTTAGCTCTGCAACTTTTTCATTGTTTCTCTAATTAATTGCCCCTTATTTATATGTTTATTTCTCTGTATATTATGGTTAACTGTTCTCAATCTCTCAGTGCAGTATTCTAACAAAAACCTCTTCCCTTTAATCTGTTCACTAGCTGCACTTTCTTCCCTTTTCTAGGGAGGCTTTTGTTTTCTTATTTAAATATGGATCATCAATGCATGGAAGTATGCCCCGATTCTCCTGCTATTTCCTTTAATCTCATTCTGAAAAGTCTCCTTCCCATCTTTCTTTGTCAAATGTTCCATTTTCACAGTCCAACATTTTCCTTTTCTTAGGTTTAAGCACTGTTTTTTTCTGGAACTCACCATCCTAAGAGAAAGGTCACAGGAGTGACATTTTTGGAGACTTGCTTATGTAAAAAACTTTTATATTCATTCTACTCCCAAAATTGATGAATTACCTCACTTGAGTATATAACTCAAGATTGAAATTGTCTCTCAAAATATTTAAGACTTTTATTCAATTTCTTCTGACTGCTGATGTTGCTGTGAGAATTCTTATGTGCAAAATTTTTGTAGTCATCCCACCATATTTTCCTTACAATTAAGCTTTTCATCTTTCTTTCTCTTCTCTATCATCTATCATCTATCTATCTATCTATCTATATATCATCTATCTATCATCTATCTATTTATCTCTATTTTTATTTCTTTTAATTTAACAATTATACTCTATAATGATGGTATTTTCATCCTCTATTATGCTGAGCATATATAAATTCATGCCAATTAAGGCTGAGTATAACAGTATTTCTGTAATGTCTGTTTTTAAAATGGAATTTCAATAAGGTGCATGTTTCAATTCCTATATTGATTCTCAGTTTTCTCACATTTTTCTCTCCTAGTATTATCTTTTTGTTTGTCTTTTACTTAGAAAAAAGTTATCTTTATTCTTCTATCTTCCTATCATATCCTGAAATTTTGATTTTTTAATTTATTATGTTTCAATACCTAAGAGTTTCTTTAATTTTCTAATTTTTGCTTTTGGTATCACCTTATATTTTATTCCTTTCTCAGAATATTAGTTGTAAAAATAAATTTCTAACTTTTTTTTTCATGTTGCCTATTTCATCTGAGTTCTTTTGTTCCTATTTATTTTTTTTACTATCTTTTATTATGACTCCTGTTTTCAAAGTTGTTAAAGATCCTGGGACACTCACACACATTTAGCAATGAAACAAGAAAAAAGCTGATAGAAATATTTACATACTGGAGAAAAATATCTTTAAATGGAAATTTTTTTCTCAAAGAGATTTTTATTTCCTGGACAGTGTTGCAAAGAGGTTAGAGCATTGGTCTGCATACAAAAAGGTCATGTGTTTGATTCCCAATCAAGGTTATGCATCCATCCGATTTGGAAGCATGCATGAAGTAACCAATGGATGTCTCTCTCACATCCATTTTTTCTCTCCCCATACCCTGCTCTATCTTTTCCACTGCCTCTAACAATCAATGGGAAAAATATCCTTGGGTGAGGATTAACAAAAAAATAAATAAAAGTTCTTTATAACCAAACCTTGATAGTACTAAATGTAAGAATATAAATGAAATAAGCAAATTTTAGTTATATGTGAAATATTAGAGCCTGGGTAATAGAACACATTATAATTACACCTACTTGAGTATTACTATTTATAGAATGGGAAATTTGGATTTTATTTATTTATTTATTTATTTATTTATTTATTTATTGTCTAAAGTTTTACATATGTCTTCTTTTTCCCCAATTGCCCCCCCCTACAGTCATTCCCACCTCAGGCAAGCCCCCACCACCCCAGTGTCTGTGTCCATTGGTTATACTAATTTGCATGCATACCAATATTTAAAGAGAACATTTTTGCTTTATCCTCCACTCATTTCAATTGCTCCCAAATATCACATGTACCAGTAATTACACTACTTTTTTAATATGGTGAAGTTAAAAAATTGGTAGATTTTTATATTTCCATTAGTAATACTTTATTTTTAAAGGATGCCTTAAAGTTAAGTTAATCTCCAATAATTTAAGAGCATTTTCATAACTACATATTGTTAATGTCAGCTTTTATAAATGCCCACTAGTTTTATTTTCTTGTTTAAGCAATTGTGACTCTTCCTTGTGTGTCTTTTGACTTGAATAAAACTGCCAAAGAAACAGAATAATAACATATGAAGTTTATTTTCTTAGCATACTTCTAAGTTTCTTATATTTAATCTGCACTTAACCCTGGAGTCATGTGCAGTTGCTATTATTACCTGCATTTTATAGGAAGGGAAACTGAGGAGGGAGATAATTTGTGCAAGACCCTAGAGTAAATAAGTAAGAAGTAAAACTTGGGTTTGAACTTGGTCTATTGCAATGGCCACTAAGCTCTACTAGGCTTCAAAAATGAAATAACAGTTATAGTGTATTTTGGTTTGCATAGAAAGGTAAATATTATAAAGAAAAATTTGAATTTATATATAAATTGGTGTTCCATATGTTGCCCCATAAATGGCAATTAATGCATATGTACTACTCTATAGTTGAAACCTTTCTCATTTATTACTAAAGGATAAGCATTTATCCTTCAAGTAGCCAGAAAGGTGCTTGCTGACTATAATAAATTTTTACAGAAAACAAATGTCTTAGTGAACTTTTAGCTTTACTTTAGGTGAGTGCAAGTATATAGACATATAACAGTAAAAATAGCTATCAAATTGTTCTTTCCATGTAGAACTGAGCAGTGGACATCTCCCAAGCACTATAGGAGAGAATCAGAAAAAGCTCCACCATAAGAACTGAGGTATGTGCTAGAATGCTTTCCTGAAAACGGAAGTGGGGTTCTTTCTGCATATACACAGTCCATGGCAAGAACATGACAAGTTGGGGACCCCCAAATCAGTATCCGCAAAACTAGAACTATGGGCATAATCCACAAGGCATTTACTAAAAATTTGCTTTGTGCTCCATAGCACCACATTGTCCCTGCAGATGTGTGGGTCCCTCTGACCATTCATTACCTCTGGGCCTTCAGAAAGAGACCAAGACAAAATTTGAGGGAGATGAGCTTTTAAATAGAAAGCTATAAAATAAAATCTACCAAAAAATGGTGAAAGAAAAAGAAAATCAATATCATCCATTTTCTGTAGGACTGAGACCCTCTGGGAAAGCCTTTGGTATTGAGTCCTGACCATTGTGTCTGAGCAGTTGTTTTGTGCACCTCACTCTAATCCCATCTGAAGACAATGCAAGTCCAGCGGTGCAAATAAACTCTCCTTCATCTCCTCTTACTTCATGTAATAAGCATGTTTATTTTTAAAAGGTAATTTCCTATGAACTTACTACTGTAAGAGTATCCCTGCAAGCAGGTTGAAAGATTAGAAGACTAGGGCAAGCAGGCATTCACAAACATTTTAAAACCATGTTTATTAGTCATTGCAACTACATTAAACCAAATTTTGCATTTACTTTCTGAAGATTATTAATTTCATGCATGATTGCTTGGGTATATTTCTTTTCTTGAAATTTCCCAGAATATTCAAGCTATGGACCAGTGTTCATAGTACAAAATACCATAATGATAAAAATACAATAAAATGATAAAAATTATTTTATTATCATTGGTAATGCCATGTTAATCTCAAACTAAAAGGCCCGTTCATCTCATTCACAGAAATCCATAGTTATTTTGTTGTAGGCTGAGGTGAAAAGTTACAACTACGTCTTCCGTTTAGTGATCTGAATTCTGTGTTGTGACTTTAGATTCTTGTTGATTTATTCCAAATTATAGTTGCTTTAAGTTGCTTAGCCTTTGGGAGCTTAATATATACCTTAAAATTAATAAGCAAAAAAGTAAAAACAAACAAAATACCCTCTTATGTCCAGACAATTGAATAGAATACTTCTCTGTGACAGATATAAGAAACTACCAAAATCTCCCTCCTCTCCATAATTGTAGCTTAAAATTGAATACAGAGCAAAGAACTGTATTTTCCATTCCCTTGAAGTTATGGGTGATCATAAGCTTATGCTTCCCAATAGAAAGTGAATAGAAGTGACATGTGCTCCTTGTGGAACAAGGCTTTTAAGCCAATGCCCCTCTTCCATAATTCCTTTTTCCCTACCCACTAAAAATTATAAACTACCTTATGTTGAGCTATGAGACAAAAAAGAATTAAAATTGGTGGACAACCACACAGAAGAGAGTTTTCCCATCAGCCTGACCAGTCACCAAGAATTGTGTTAGGACAAAGACTGTTTTATTCTGTTGAGCCTTTACATTTGGATTTAGTTATCACTGTATTTTTGCTTATCCTCACTCATTATTCTCTCTGCTTCTGATTTTGAAGCCTGTTTAAGTTTTCCAAAGATTTTAAAGTCTATACAGCTATCCAGAGCCTTTCATACCTAGGCTTACTTTCCAAGTGAGTACACCCCCTTTGTGAGTACTTGAATGTGTAATGGGTACAGGGTTAGGGTGGGGAATCTTTGCACTTACTGGCACACAGTGGGAATCTTCTTTCTGAAATGGTAAACATGACATTTATGATGCACTTGGATTTATGGTGATTTTTACCACTTCTTAAAGTAAAAATATATTGTGTTGAATTTAGCAAATATTATTTGCTGTGCCTGTGAACATTCATTGACATGTTGATGAGACTGCACATCCTGATTTCCTTTTTCAGACGGTAAAAGCTGTTTCATGGAACAAGTGTTTTAGATGAAAATGAATAGGTAGCAAATAAAACTATAATGTAAATCTAGACTTACCATTGGAGAGTTGACAGCTGCACGTCTGAGGGAAACATAGTCAATATTTTCTGTGATGATAGATTGAAATGGGATTAAAATACAGCTGGGTTTCATCTGATACTTCTCAACAGTATACATTTTCCTCAAACTTAAAAGAAGTATCTGATGATTAGGACACAGACAATAGTGTAGTGAAGGCCTGAGGTGGGGGGGGAGTTGGAACAGGGTGGAGGTGGGAAAGAGGGGGAATATCAGTAATACTTTCAACAATAAAGATAAAAGTTTTTGGAAAGTATCTAGATGAGTTTGAAATATGAAAGTATTCATCAATCATAAGTTTTACTTATTTTTTCTGGATATAAATAGTGATGATTATTATGTATCTAAGCTGACATTTCAGAAATAAGAAATACATTTCTAGCCAAGACAGTGTAAGTGGATAAGTGTCAACCTATGAACCAGGAGGCCATGGATTGATTCCCAGTCAGGGCACATGAAGGATTATGGACTCGATCCCCAATAGGGGGCATGCAGGAGAAAGCTGATCAATGATTCTCTCTCAACATTGATGTTTTTACTCCTCTTTCTCTATCTTCTTCTCTTCAAAATAAATTTAAAACAAACAAACAAACAAACAAATTTCTAAATACGATTTCTCATATGTTCTAGTTTGCTTGTGTATGGTTATATGATTGTGCCTTGAAATCCCACAAAACAATGTACATATTTCATATATCTTACAAGATTCAGAAAGAGAAGATTATGCCCCAGTGAGTTTAGAAACTGTGATTTTGAAATACAGTGCAGCCTCACAGAGTTTCTTCTAGATATGTTATAATTGCATTCAGATGTATACTAAAATCAGTATGCTTTAAATATTATTCAAAAGAAATAAGATCACTATATGTTCTATACTCATCAAACTATTAGTCAAAGTCCATTAGGATAAAAACAAATCTACATAATTTAAATGAGGTAAATATATCTTAATTACTAAAAATTTAAGGAACTCATACTCTTAGCCTGTGAATGTTGTGAAAGCTAAAAACAATGATTACATTGATATCCTTTGTTCTAAGAACAAAGATGAAAAATGTGCCCAAGTTGGTGTTGCTCAGTGGATAGAGCATCACCCTGGAGACTGAAGGGCCTAAGTTTGGATTCTGGTCATGTGCATACATGTTGATTGCAGCCCTGGTCAGGGTGTATGAGGGAGGCAACCAATCAATGTTTCTCTCTCCTTTCCAGTCTCCCTAAAAGTCAATGGAAAAAGCATCCTCAGGTGAGTATTATTAAAAAAAAAAAAAAGACTTACATGTAGCCTGGTTCTGCTAATGCACTGCACATAACTCTTATCTAGTTGAATCGTACTTCCTCTCAGTCCTTAGTTCAATAGTCACTTTCTCAGGAAAGCCTACACTAGTCTGGATACCTAAGTGATTTTCACTCAATATATGTGTTCTTATCAGCATGACCATCTTCTTCATAATTCTTATCCTGTCTAGAATTCTTTTGTTTGTGACACTATATTGAATGCTATTCTTTTCTATTAAGCTGCAGGGTTTCTGACATTTTTAGTGACCTTTGTATATGTAACACTTAAAACATGTCATAGCTGAATAAGTACTACACTGCTGCCTCGTACAACAATTTCAAAACTACAACTAAAAGACAGAACGGACATCATCCAGAACCACAGGAAAGCTGGCTGAGTGGAAATTGTACAACTAGAAGGAAAGGGAGGGGCTCACAAAGACCCAGAGGAGCTGCAAAAAGCTGAGGTACAGAGACGCTCGGGTGGAGAGAGCGGGTGCCAGAGAACCTGGCTGGCTTTCTCTGGTGAGAGGAAGACGGAGACTCTCAAAGGCATTGAACCCCTTATTCTATGACACTAAACCCCAGGTCCAGTCGAAACTCATACGGGGGGAGTTTGGACTATGGCAAGGTAGAAGTGCACAGAAATTTAGGGGAGTTGCAAAAGATCAGAAGTCTGGTGGCGTACACGGCACTGCACACAGAGGACAGACTGCTGATTGTGCTGCTGGCTTTCACAAGTGGCAGGAGACAGACCCTCCGAACTGTGCGACTTCTAACTCCACTAAACCCCAGTTTTGGGAGAAACTCTGGGGACCCAGACTCATATGGTCCCAGAGCACAGGGGAGCCAGAGAGGCAGCAGTCCAGAGGCACTGCGAGAGAGCACGTGCGCACACAGGTACTGCTCCAGCGATTACCCAGTCACGTGAGACTCAGGGCCATGGAGGGTGGGGCTGACTAAAAGGCAAAGCTGTCCTTTAAGTCCTGAGACTCCACTCATCATCCTAAGCTCAGCAGAGAGGCTTTGGCAGTTTTGCAAGTCTTGTATCATTAGGCTGAATCCAACACAGAAGTTCTCCCTGCATAGTTAAAATGCCGGAACAAGCGAAGAGATCACAAACAGAAGAAATGGAGGAAAACAAACGACTGGATATAGAGTTCAAAACCGAGCTTATAAGGTTTTTCAAGAATATCCTAGAAAAGTTGGATAAAGTTAGTGAGACCCAAGAGGAGATGAAAAAGAACCAACTAGTGGTGGAAAAGGACCAACTAGAAATTAAACATTCACTGACTGAAATAAAAAATATTATACAGAGACCTAACAGCAGACTAGAGGAAGGCAAGAATTAAGTCAAAAATTTGAAATATAAAGAATCAGAAAACACTCAACTGGAAAAGCTAGAAGAGAAAAGAATCCAAAACTGTGAAGATAATGTAAGGAACCTCTGCGACAATTTCAAGTGTACCGACATCAGAATTGTGGGGGGTGCCAGAGAAAGAGAGCAAGATAGAGACAGAGCAAGATACTGAAAACCTATTTAAAGAAATAATGACCGAAACTTCCCACATCTGATAAAAGAAATAGACTTACAAGTCCAGTAAGCACATAGACCCCCATATAAAAGGAATCTAAAGAGGACTACACCAAGACACATCATAATTAAAATACCAAGAGCAAAAGACAAAGAGAGAATATTAAAAGCAGCAAGAGAAAAACAGTTCATTACCTACAAGGGAGCACCCATACGACTGTCAGCTGATTTTCTCAACAGAAACGATGCAGGCCAGACGGGAGTGGCAAGAAATATTCAACATGATGAACAGCAAGAACCTACAACCAAGAATACTCTATCCAGCAAAGCTATCATTCAGAATTGAAGGGCAGATAAAGACCTTCACAGAGAAGAAAAAGTTAAAGGAGTTCATCAACTCCAAACCAGTATTATATGAAATGCTGAAAGGTACTCTTTAAGAAGAGGAAGAAGAAAAAGGTAAAAGATAAAAAATTATGAACAACAAACACATATCTATCAACAAGTGAATCTAAAAATTGAGTGAATTAAAAATTTGATCAACAGAATAAACTGGTGAATATAATAGAATCAGGAGCACAGAAAGGGAGTGGACTGATAATTCTCAGGGGGAATGGGGGGGGTGTACAGGGAGAGACTGGACAAAAATCATACACCTAGGGATGAGGTCAACAGGAGGGAGGTAAGGGTAGAAGGAGGGGTGGGAGCCGGGTGGAGGGGAGCTCTGGAGGGGAAAAAAGAGAAACAAATGTAATAATCTGAACAATAAAGATTTAATTTTAAAAAAGTGAAAGGATATTTTATTTATTTCTAGCACACACACCCACTCATATTTTAAAACAATGCTTCTAGACATCTTGTGGTAAAACTAAACAAACAAACAAACAAACAAACAAACAAAAAAACTAAAGGTTTAGAACTCTTACATAGACAACAGCAATAACAAAATGAAAACATGCACCTACAGATTATTTGTTCCATGAACCAAATATGATTAACTGAATTACACATGCCTAAGTTGAAAAAAAAAAAGAAGCAAAAAAAAAAAAATTATTAGGTAATTTGGTGAAGATAAGCATTTTAAAAATGAAGATATAAGAAAGTAAATATAAATTCTCGCTAATAAAAGAGCAATATGCAAATTAACTCTGCTACACCCACAAGCCATGCCCACAAGGCAGTCCCAACAGTCAATCAGGAGCGAGTATGCAAATTAACCCCAACCAAGATGGCTGTAGCCACAGAGAGAGCAGGAAGGAGGCTTGGGTTTTCCCAGCGATGAAAGAAGCCAAGCTTTCTGCACACCCTGGACAGCCCAGGCTTCCACTCCAGGGTAAAAAATTTCAATTATAGAAGATAAATAAATCTCAACAGAAATGGCAGCAGCCATGGAGCTGGAGAGAGCAAGTGGCTAGGTGTCCCCAGCAATGGAGGAAGCCAAGCTTCTGTAGTCCTGGCCTGCCTTGGCCTTCACTTAAAGCTACAAAGTTTCAATTGTAGAAGATAAATAAATCCCAGATACTAGGGCCTCCACTTGGGATACTGGGGGGCATGGCTAGCCTGCAAACCTCCACAGGCACCTCCCCCAGGCCATCCCACATCTCAAGGGAACTCCTACCCTGATCTAGGATACCCATCAGAGAAAACCAGCTGTCCCCCACCCATGCACCAGGCCTCTATCCTATCTAATAAAAGAGTAATATGCAGATTGACCATCACTCCAAAACACAAGATGGCTACTCCCATATGGTCAAAGATCCTGATCCCATGAGGACACAAGATGTCCATCACAGGATGGCCAGCAGGGAAGGGCAGGTGGGAGGTACCAGGCCTGCAAGAAAGGGCAGTTGGAGGCAATCAAGCCTGCAGGAGAAGGCAGTTAGGAATAACCAAGCCTGTAGGAGAGGGCTGATAGTGACAAACAGGCTGACAGGGGAGCAGTTAGGCATCAATTAGGCTGGCAGGGAAGTGGTTAGGGGGTGATTAGCCTGACAGGCAGAAGTGGTTAAGGGCAATCAGGAAGGCAGGCAGGCAAGCAGTTGAGAGGCAGCAGTCCTAGATTGTGAGAGTGATGTTCAACTGCCCTTGGATGTCTGATAGAATTGGGCCTAAGTGGGCAGTTGGACATCCCTTGAGGGGTCCCAGATTGGATAGGTTGCAGGCTGGGCTGAGGGATACCCCCCCACACTGTGCCTGAATTTCATGCACTAGGCCTCTAGTATGTATATAAAATTTCATTACTCACTATAGGTTTTTTGGTTCCAGTAATATAATTACAGAGCAATGTAGCCCATGGTAAAAGGCATAAGGCCAATCTTTGTGTAGCAGATCTATTTAATTCTTGATCCCTGATAAAATGTAATAAGGGAGACTCAGAGGCATTCAAGGTATAGAAATCTCAGAACCATGATTCACCTAAGCTCTTTAGAATATTGCTATTTCTAATCTTTGTTGATTTTAATAGGAAAATCTCTTCAAAATTCTCATTTTTGTGCTTTTCTTATAAATCTACAAAGAGTCAAATGGATTATAAATCCACATCAAATACTAAGAAACAGATTTCTGTTATTTATTCAAGCTTACTTAATCTCTCTTCCACTAAATATTAGGGGAAAGTCCAACTGGTTTTTACCTTCTTTAAAAAAAAAACCACATGAAAAACATGATTTACTTATATAGATTTATACTGTTAAAGTTTAAATGTTTCAGGTATTATTATTATGTAAAATAATGTTTATTCTCATAAATATTTAATAAGCAGACACTGTGTCCCAGTCACAATTCTAAATATGGGTAAGGCAGTATTAACAATAAAGATAATATCCCAATTTTATGGGGTTTTTCTTCTGGTCAGGGAGCTAAAAATAGTTTAAATTAATATTTTGATTGTATTAAATGTGAAGAAAATCATGATGTATAAGTGACTTGGAAGTAGCACTTTATATTTGGTGGTTAGAATATAACTCCCTGAAATATTGACACGTCCCTTTAGACCAACTATGTGATCATCCAGGAGAATGAATTTATAGTAGAAAAAGTGTGAAGTCTATGCAGTGTGCACCAACTTAGCATGATTTGGAAGTGACTAAAAGACAGCATGCCCAAAAGTCATGAAGTCCAGGAAAGAGTTAGACATACTAAAGTTAGAGGGATAGACAATTTCATGTAAAGACTAAAAACCATGAAAAAGAGTGTTTTAATCTGAAGAGTTATTATAACTTTCTAAGGTCTTTTATACAGGGAAATTGATGCTGTAGTCTTTCCAAAAAAGTTGGAATGTCTATTTTTAAATAAATTAATTTTACACCTCTGTTTATTGTCCCTCTGATTTGTATAACCCAATTTCTGATTATTGTATTCTTCTAAGAAGTGTATTTACTATCATGTCAATTAGATAATGACTTGGCCACGAATAACCAGGGCTGTCAGTTAGTGTAGAATGTGGTTAGAGTTATTGAATCAAAGGCCTCTGGAGCCTGTGAAACAGTTGCAAGCTCATGTATCTAGTTAGAAGGAGAGAAGGACAAGAATAAAGAACCACTGAGTTCTTGAAGATAATCAACTTGGGATTTTTCAAATGTGTTCAACAGCTCAGGTTTTTCTTGGCCACACGATTTTATCAAAAATGCAAAGGAATTGACCAAAAACTTTTACAAAATACTTATCAAAAGCATTTATAAGCTCAGAAAAATCATTTGCATGGCATATTCTGGGTCAATATTATTAAATGAAGGGTATTTTAGCATGTTAATATTAGCTACTGTCATATTGGTGAATAATTCAGCTCAAAAAACATGAAATACAAATATCAAAGCAATGAATTTAGGAAGTTATTCTTAATGCCACATTGTACTTCTTCTAGCATGTACTGCTGATAGTATGCTACCAAACAGGCTAGAACTTGGACCCCACACATACTGTCCCAATTAATATTCCTGAACTTGATTTTCACTGATTATTTTATAAACTAGAGGCCCGGTGCATGAAATTTGTGCATGGTGGGGTGTCCCTCAGCCCAGCCTGCACCCTCTCCAATCTAGGACTCCTCAAGGGATGTCCGACTGGGACATCCTCTATCACACCTTCATCCCAGGTAGGATCAGGCCTAAACAGGCAGTTGGACATCCCTCTCACAATCCAGGACTGCTGGCCCCCAACTGCTTGCCTGCCTGCCTTCCTAATTGCCCCTAACCACTTCTGCCTGCCAGCCTGATCACACCCTAACTACTCCCCTGACAGCCTAATTGATACCTAACTGCTCCCCTGCCAGTCTGTTTGCCCCTAACTTCCCTCCCCTGCAGGTCTGTTTACACCTAACTGCTCTCCCCTGCAGGCCTGGGCCACCCCCAATTGCTCTCCCCTAAATACCTGCTTTCCCTCAACTTCCCTTCTCTGCCTGCCTGGTCACCCCTAGCAGCCCTCCCATGCAGGCTTGATTGCCCCAACTGCCCTCCCTTGCAGGCCTGATCTCTCCCAACTACCCTCCACTGCTGGCCATCTTGTGGTGGATATCTTGTGTCCATATGAGGGCAGCCATCTTTGTGTGTTGGAGTGATGGTTAATTTGCCTATTACTTTTTTATTATATAGGATGCTGGTGGAGTTTTAATACATGCCACTCAAGACACATATTCTCAAAAATTTTGAAAAGCTATTTTTATACTATGGTTATGTCCTACGCTTAGAGTTTTCCTTCATCACACTTTCATCATCATCTGCTGGACTTATATTTTTCAATCTTGAAATGCTTATCTCAAGGCTACTTCTTTTTCAAGGAGTTTTCTGACTCATTATCAGGCTATAATTGATCTTTGTCTTTTTCAGTCTCCATAAAATGCTTTCTTCTTCTGTCTTTATTATTCATCTTTGTTTCATCTTTGCATAATATGCTACCCTGCATTGTGATAATTACATAATTTGTTCAAATCACAAAGTATAAGATTCCTTATAGCAAGATGGGTCTTCTTGGAAAGCACATTAACTTTATGGCTAAGAATCTCATAATAGTGGAAATAGCTATGTTTTTATAGTTATTCTTCAAGATATCTTTTGTATTCTTATATATATTACATCAAAAGCACCAGACCAGATTTTATCAGTTCAAAGTGGGTAAGTATCTTGCCCAAGCTCAATCAGGCTATAAGCTATATTAGTAGGATTCTAAGCCCTGATGCCAGAGACTGTGATTGTATTATTTTACAATAGTTTTGAGAATGGGCGTGGAATTATACAGGTACTTGTTTTATATCCTTAACTTTTCTTTCACTCCACATAGCAAGCAACTTTTGGAAGCAGATGTAAATTCTCTGAAGTTTCCTTCTGATAGCAGTGCTGTTAATTATTTAATAAGTTAATATTTCTAAAGTTTATGGGCTAAAAGATCTATCTAGTAAATCTTAGCCTAACTCTTATATCTAATTTTTGTGTCCTCTGTAGAGCTTAAAATACACAATATTTTTTTAATATATATTTTATTGATTTTTCACAGAGAGGAATAGAAAGTCAGAAACATCGATGAGAGAGAGACATCGATCAGCCGCCTCCTCCTGCATGCCTCCCACTGGGGATGTGCCCACAACCAATGTACATGCCCTTGACCGGAATTGAACCTGAGACCCCTCAGTCCGCAGGCCAATGCTCCACCCACTGAGCCAAACCGGTTTTGACCACAATATTTTTTAACAGAGTATTCAGTAAATTTTAAAAGGAATTTGTATACCATGAACACTAAACTGCTTATATTTGTTTTTATTTTTTGGAATGATTTGTGTTAAATCTATAGATATATGCCATAGTGTATCCTGACTCATGACTAACTTTCCTTGACATTATAAACTTTATTACATGTTGTGGGGCTTAGCAGGGCATTCCCAAAAAAGCCATGTAGTAAGTTGTGCATGCGTTAGGTTTTTGAGAATTGATTTTTTTTCATTTTTATCAATAGGGGAATCCACCTCTGCATCACTCAAAAAAATTAAAATTAAAAAATAAAGAATTCTTAAGACAGGTTCCCATCACTTTGAGTCCTTGGCACAGTTTTGATGACAGAGATGAATGACTTTTCTCTAAGAAGCCACACACAATTGTGTTGTCAGTATGCGAACTAAAAGCATTTGGTTTATACATGTGGTATGGCCTTCTTAATTTTTTAGTTCATCAAATTTTAAGGAGTGAGCAAAAAGCAAAGATTGTAGCGTTAGCTGCCAAAGAGAGTGTGAATCATTTCTCTCAAAATTTTAAATATCTTCTTTTTAGCTCAGAGGCATAAAGCAAACAACCTGAGTGAAAACAGACTTAAGCTGCAACAAGAAGACAGAATTTAACCAGCATATGCTAAAGTGCCTTACTGAAAGGAAACAAAAGTTTTATGCAAAAATGTTACTTAAAGAAAAGAAGAAAAAAAGCATGCAGCAAATTATTCACATTGTGTTTGCTGGACCTTATTATAGCTTTAAAGGTCATGAGAACTCTACCAGGATAAAGAACTGGAAATTACAAAAACAATAATCTGTCACGAGGAAAGATATTTGATACTTTATTGATCGATGCAGATTTTTATTAAAATCATCTACCTAGCTCTATGGTGATGCTAATATAGCCAAATTAGATATATGTTACAGTATTTTATATTTTTACTGGATTAATAATTATTTACTAAAATTATGATTTATATGTACATATCATTTTACTTAACACTTAATAATAAGAATTCTGTAGTTCAATGGAATCTATTAGGAAGCTCAGAATGGACCCAAATATATATATATACATTTAGTTTAAAATTAAGATATATTAAATTAGTATAAAAAGACTTCACTATTCAAAGAATGTTGTAGAAACAATTGAAGATCTATCTACCTATCGGACAAGTGGATCAGTATTTTATACCTTATGACAAAAATTAATTTTAAATGGATCCATATTTTAAGTTTAAAAATCAAACAAATATTGAAGTACTATGTAAATACTAAATGCTAAATACTCAATAAAATATTAATTTTTATTAGAAAATTGTTTTAATCCTCATATAAAATCCAAAGTCCTAAGTTTGATAAATCCATATAGTTGGAACACTAATTAATATATATACAATATAACATAAGCCAAATTAAAAGGCAAATATGTACCACACATAAGAAATAGATATATGTTAAAAGCTCATAGAAATCAACATAAAAGATCAGCAGAAAGATGACTTTTATTCAGAGGCCTTGTCTTCAGGTCTCTGTATAAACATTTCCATATCAAAGAGCTCTTTCCTGACAACTACAAAAAACAAAAACAAAAACAAAACAAAACAGGATATTCTGAAGAACTCTCTAACCATATTAGCCTGCTTTTCATTGTAAATTCTCTGCAAATTCTAGGAAGGCCAGTAACTGGGACTCCGATTTAGTTCACTATTGTATCCTAAAGCATAAACCATTGCCTGGCAGTGGCTCTTTAAATGAAAGTTTAGAATGAATGAATAAATTCAGGATAAAATATAAAGAGGCATGATAAATAACAGAAGGATTATCTTGGAAAGAATGAACATGCTATTTTCTGAGGTAAAGGCAAAAGAGTAAAAGTGTGTGTGTTACGTGTTTGTGTGTATGTTTGTGTGTGTGCATGCACGCATTTTTTGTGCATGTGAATAGGAAATAATCTAGGTTGTAACTTTCACAAAAGAGTTATCAAGCATGATTGAATGAACATTTTACATTAAACAATATGAATTTGTAGAGGACTGGTTGTTTGATTTTGTAAATTTCCCCATTGTTGCTCAGCTGTCTAAAATCAAGAATAGAGAAATATAACATATTAACATGCCTTAGCTTAGAGTTAAAGAAGTGATCATAAGCACTGAATAGTTCTATAATTAAAAATAAACATTTGAATTGGTGACCATTGGCTCCACTATAGGCAAATGAAGCTGAAAATGGGGTGACAACATCAAAGGATAATGAGAATTTGGAAAACACAGAAGGTAAATGAAGAGAAAATTTAGTAAAGTAGGGAAAATCAAAATGTTAATACATTTGAAATATTTAAGGATCGATATTATACTTTCTTTTCCACTTATAGCTTCTCTGACTGGCTTTTCTTCCTATGCCTTCTTATGGCATTAAAGCTCTCCAATGTTTCTATGCACGCAACGCTTCCTGGATGACCTCATTCAATTCCATGTCCATCACTAAGAGCTAGTCTCTAATATGTTTGCCCTCCATTATATCCTTTTCTTTAAAATTCAATTGTAGAAACTAATTGCCATCCAGAGTTTATCAATTAGGAACCACTTATATGCAAATAAATCCATTCTAGATGTTTTAAACAGAAAGGGGTTCAAAACAATGATAAGATGCTTTTTAAATACTTGGAAGGAATGGCAGTGAATGCTCAAGGCCAACACCTCGACACCCAAGCAGGAATTGTTGAGTTAAAGAGCACACATTTGTAGCTGTGCTCCTCGAATCCGGGCATTGCCCCCACTTGCACCCCGACCTGTTGACACATGGAAGACAGTGACCGGATTGTTATGGAAAAACTCAGTGTCCTCCTACTATGTTTGATAGGAGTCAGAGACAATCAATGAAAAGATAATCTTTCCATCCAGTTCTCCTGCATTCCAAATGTTATGGAAGTGCATCTAATTGGAGTTACTTTATTTGTATAAAAATGGTAAAAGCAAACTCTTTTAGAAAAGCTGTTTGAGCTTTTGCAGCCTCTGAATTGAGATTAGATAGATATAAGGAGGTAAACAGGATGGTGAGTGGGAGTGCTTTATTACTTTGTAGGTTCACCCCATGAACCTATCACCCTGGATGTTCCACAGACAGTTCAACATCAAAACAGAAAACATTTTTCTCTGTCACACTGCTTCCCACCTTAACCCCCTCATCTTAGTTAATAGCACTATCCAAAAACCTTTCCTCTTCTTTTGCCTGACTTCCAACACCTACAGATAAGTATACTTTATTGATTCTAATATTTAAATATCTTCTAGTCTCATGTCTTATACAATGTTCCACTGACATACTTTGTACATGATTCAGGATTTCCAGCTCTGTTATGTTTATTATTTTTTTTCCATGATTGAAAATGTTTCTGACTAAAGTGACCTGAATTACAGTAATTAAAAAAATATATATTTTTATCGATTTCAGAGAGGAAGGAAAAGGGAGGTAGAGATAGAAACATTAATGATAAGAATCATTGGTCGGCTGTCTCCTGTATGCCTCCCACTAATGATTGATCCCACTAGCCAGTCTCGTGCCCTGACTGGGAATCAAATTGTGACCTCCTGGTTCACAGGTCGACACAACCACTGAGCCATGTCAGACTGGCACAGTAAATTTTTAAAAAATTTTAGTTAGTGAACAATGTTACATAATTTTAGTATTTAGATATTTATTTTGTGTAAAAAGGATGATTTCATCTTCAAGAAAATGTAGAATTTAATAAACTTGTATTATAGAGTGTGTTATTGTGATGTGTACTACAAAATAATTTAAACAGAGTTCAAGGAAAACAATCATCTAGAATGCTAGAATTGTGGAGTCTTTTAAGTTATTTTAGGCTTGGGGTGTGAAATTTCCCATGCCAGCTTTATTCCATTTTACATATTTAATTGGTGTTTTAAAAACGGCTGGTGATAAAAGTTACATATTCTATGCTATGGTAAAAATAAATAAAGGCCTCCAAAGATGTCCCTATTCCAATCAGTGAAACCTGTGAACATGTGATTACATATGGTGCAAGGGACTTTTCAGATGTGCTTAAGAACTATGAAACAGGAAATTATCCCGGATTATTCCAATGAATCTAACAACCACAGGATCCTCTGACAGAGAAGCAGTAGAGGCAGGTTCAGAGTTTAAAAATAAATGTAATAATAGAAGCAGAGGTTGGAATGGTGCACTTTAAACATGGAGGAAAGAGCAACAAATCAAGAAAAGCAGGGGGCCTCTAGAAGCTGGAAAATGCCAAGGAAATGGATTCTCCCTTGAAATTTCCAGAAGGAACAAAGTCCTTCAACACTTTGATGTTGAAATTCTGACTTCCATAATGATAAAAGAAAAAAATTGTATTGTATTAAGCCACTAATTTTTTGGTAAAGTATTGCAGTGACAATAGCAAACTAATGCATATAAATGCCAACTACGGAAATTAAGTTCAGTCTGGCAATGCTGTGTTATGATGGTTTCTACAGAGTCAACATTTGACTCGGATTGGAATGTATCTCAGACCCACCAGCATGCTGGGAATTCTAGGCAGCAAACAGGTTGACACCCCTGCTGAGAAGTTAGTAGAAGTGAATTAACTTAAAATGTTTCTTCTTTACAGGGTTGCAGTTCCATAATGGCAACATTTTACCCTTCATATTTATTAATGTCTGTGTATTTACCCCAAATCAACCTAGGCATCAGAGAAATACAGTCATATCTATTAGTGATACATTTCTTATCATTCTATAAAATATGTGGCATGAACAATGTGCTCAATAAACACATGTTTCATACACTAAGAGACTCCCCGACTTCTTTAATAATATATAAAGTAAGTTATCTCAAAGATGAAAACCCAGCCTGGCCGGTGTTGCTCAGTGGTTTAGCATCAACCTAGAAACAGGAGGTCACAGTTCAATTCCTGGCCAGGGCACTTGCCCAGGATGTGGGCTAAATTCACAGTGTGAGGGGTGCAGGAGATAGCTAATCACTGATTCTCTTTCATCATTCATATTTTTTTTCTCTCCCCCTTTTTCTTCCTCTCTGAAATCAATTTTTTTAAAAAGAAGAAAAACCAATTCGCAGAAGATAAGAATGTTCTCCCATCCATATGATTATTTAAGCGAAAGTTGAATAGATATGAAACCAGATAAATACAAAGAACCCTGCAGAGTAGAAATGGCATGTGGGTAAGGCATACACAGAAAACAATCCAAACTAAAGAGGTGTGAATAAAATTGTCTTTATGGGAATATTTTTCTTCTTGTTTTTTTTTTCCTAGAAATAATCATTGCTTGAATATAACAAAGCCTATTTATGCTTTTGTGAATTAAGTGTCCTGCATCAAATATAAACTATTTTGATGAATAGGAGGTAAAATCATTAAAATCAGACACTTCAGACATTTGTGATAGGCTTGGTAGGACAAAAGAAAAATCACCTCAAAGTAACTGGAATGCATCTGGAATCAATCATTACCGGTGGAATGATTTAGAACAAGGTTGTATTTATCTCTTGCACTGTTCTCCAAGTGGCAAGTAAAACACTATAATTTCTACTCCCACTCCTCATCAGAAGCTTAATGGAGTTCTGAAAACACAGGCTCCTGATCTGCATTCCACCTGCCACGCATCTGTGACAGAGAGAGTGTTGGTTCTCCTCCGGCACCCATTGTGCACACCTTCCTGGGCACCCGAGAGCATATGCCTGGACAACTTAGGAGCTGGCCAAAGCCTCTTGCTGTCAAGCTCCACCCATTTTATGAGCACACTATTTGTTCTCAGAACTGTAATGGGAATTTTGTTAAGCATGCATAGAGATTGTTCTCCTGGATTCCTGTGTTCTTCACTTTGCTGACTAAACACCACACGTCAGTATGAATTTCAATGAAACAAACAGATCTACTGTAAACTCCCATTCTTTCCCTTTCTTTTTTATTTTTTTAAGAATTTATTTTTAGAACAGTTTTAGATTCACAACAGAATTAAGAAGTAGAGTTAATTTTCATATGCCTCTGCCCCCACAGCTATAGAATTATCCATCATTACCAATATCACTCAACAGATTGGTATATTTGTTTCAATTAGTGAACTTCACTGATACACCATAATCACCCAGAGTTCATAGTTTACCTTAGATTCATTTTTTGGTACATTCTGTGGGTTTGAACAAATGTATAATGACATTTATCTATTACTAAAGGCCCAATGCATGAAATTCACTGTGCATGGGTGTGGTCCCTGGGTCTGACTGGCGATCAGAGCACAAGCATCTGGCATGAAAGGACAGGTGCCAGCTGATCTCTGGGCCCTGGGCAGCACCTGGGCCCCTGGGTGCCACACATCCCCCTCCACCTTAGTCATCGGACTCCCACCTGGATCCCTCAGCTCTGGGGAGCCAGACAGTGGCCCTGCCCACAACCGCCACCACTGGCCACCGTCTGCAGGGTGATCGGTGGGACAGTCAGGCCCCACTTGCACCTGCCTTGACCTGGTGCTGCCCATTCACCTGCTCCACCATCCTGCCACGGTCCCACTCTCATCTGGGCCAATCGGGGTTGACAGGGCCTCCACTGCTGCCTGCTGCCAGTGCCACGTTACCAATGCCTGCTATGCACCACGCTGCCCCCCGGTGGTCAGCACACATCATAGTGAGTAGTCAAATTCCCTGTTGAACTCCCTGTTGAGGGGACAATTTGTATACTAGGCTTTTATTTTATAGGATGATAATATCAGACACAGTATTTTCACTGACCTAAAAATCCTCTGTGTTCTGCTTATTCATCTTTCCCACCCTCCCACACTCAATCCCTGACAGCCACTGATGTTTGTACTTTTTCCATAATGTTGTCTTTTTCAGAATGTCATATAGTTAGAATCATACACTACCTTTTCAGAGTGGTTCTTTCATTTAGCAATAATCATTTAAATTTCCTCCATATCCTTTTATAGTTGATAACTCATTTCTTTTAGTGCTGAATACAATTTTATTGTTTAGATATACCACAGTTTATTAATCCATTCACCTATTAAAGGACATCTTGGTTGCTTTTAAGTTCTGATAGTTATAAACAAATCTGCTATAAATGTCTCTTAAATTTTTTTCAAGAACAACAATTATCTCACCATTCTAGATATTTGAGTTACCAATTTTCCATTCTAGTGTAACAGGTTTTTCAAAACTCAGCTTTAAGAGATTAGATGTAGCTAATTTTTAAAAATTCATTCACAAATGTTATATATTTAATTATAGCTTATTATATTTCTTGGGTAACTTTCTCTAAGTTAACTTCATGAAAAAAATTAAAAGCCATAACTTTTTAAAATAATGCTGTGTACCTAGACAGCCATTTACTTCAAACATAAGAAGAATGCATTGCACTTCAGCTGAATATGGCTTGATGGAAGTTGAGTCCATATTTCCCAGAAAACAGGAAATATGGCATGCAATGTCACTGGTTCAGCAGGTATTAAATAAGACTATAAAAATAAATAAATTGATTTCATAAAGTAGTGAACAAAGATGTGACACAGTGAAGCACAAAGATCATGTAGTGATTACAATGACTTTGAATTAAGAAAGAAAGTAAAGGTATATTCTGGTAGAAGAAACCTGAATAAATATATAGATATTTTTAATGAACCAGTTTCAGATAATATAAGTAACCGAGGCTAGGTCAACACAAAGCACATTTTCCATTTTCATGAGGAACAGATGGTGTGGATGGACTTGAATATTGGTTTCATAGAGGGAAAACTTGTTCAGTTTGGCAAGTTCATTTCAGAAAAGGTACTACAGAGCTAGATTTGTGTAGCCATTGTGAGAATGTTCCCCCACAGATGCAGTTAATAAGAGGTAATCATGGCTACCTATGTAATCTGTAGAAGACTATCTAGCTGCCTCCCATTGAGATGCTCTCTCTGGCCAGCTGGATTTGTAGAACAAGTTTCTGAGAATTTCATTCTTTTATTTAATTGGAAGCTTTAAGTAGAAAAACAAATTATATGATAAATTAAGTTATAGCTACTTGGAATTGCTTAATGCCTGTAGCTTATTTCTAAGAAGAATAATTATAAAAATTATAAAAGTAGAGGTCATTGTCAATGTATTTTGAGCAAATACTTTTTGAGATAAATTAAGAAGTACTTGTTTAAGAATAACCAACAAAATGTTATCTCAAAGGTTGTATTTTTGACTTGAAAAGAAAACTATTTTACTTCATGTAGAAAAGAGACTGAAGGACCAGAAGGCACAAGTTGAGTTTTCATTTTTCATTCCAGTTAAAGGTCTAATTTAGAAAAACTAAGGGAAGTAAAGGAGATGAACAGCTGGCTACATGTACTATGCCAAGTACCAGTTTTCACAAACTGGGCCTACAACAGGAAGTTCAATGGCAAAAAGATAAGCTCAATTTCTTTGGCATGACAATCTTCATTCTCATCAAGAGACCTTTACCATGAATATGAGGGGGAGAAAGAATATACGCCAGAAGAATTACAAAACTGGGTAAAAATGAAACCAACAGATATAGCACCAAAAGATGATTAATAAAAGTAAAATAAAATACTCCCTTGCTCATTCATGAGGAAAATAGTTATAGATTTTGCAACAAAATGTGCCTTTAGATATAAATAATGGTTACCATGAAATTTTAACAAAGGACATAAATGCCACATGATAATTATCAAAATTGTGTAATGTAAAAATTAGGACTTCATATATGTATATGTATATATCGAGACAGCATCTACTTATTTGGAAAATAATTCATGAAATTAAGAATAGATACATGAATGATGGAAAGAATTTGGAGGAATGAAACAAACTGGTAGGAGTTCCACCAACTACTAGACAGTGCATATGAAAGAAGCTATGGCTTAATAATTTCTTACTTTGAATTCATATGTGATGGAAGTACTGAGAGGAAATGCTGTTCTAAATTAAAATCATATGAAAAAGTAAGAAGTACTTACTGATTTATATATACGTAAAACTTGGGAAGAATAAGGAAATATAATCTTGGAGTTTAACTTAATAAAAGAAGGAAATATTTTATATAGTCATTATAACCATAAAATTCATATATAGTATTTTAAAAAATGGAGAAATTAAATTATACCATATTTGCATTGGAAAAATAGTCAATTTATTTAAAATATCTAAAAAATAATAAAATAAAATAAAATAAAATAAAATATCTGACAACAATATTATTAGGATAAACTTTTTAAAATTTATTTTTGTATGTCAATATTAGTCAAATATTAACAATTTCAAATATTTCAACAAAATATGGTATACAAGTTAATATGAAATAAATAGATCTAAATATGAAATGGCTTAAAATAAGTAAAAGTGTGCAAAAGGAAGTTCTCAAAACAGAGTTGGACTTGTCTGCTTCTGGTCTCAGGAATACACCTGCTTCTGTATTGTAACTCTGCTTTGCCTGACTGCTTTACTGTGAGATGCAGCCTGTGCTATAAAAGGGGAAAACCCATGAAAGATCATTACTGCTTCACATAAACTTTGGCCAGAAGCGGTGCCTGCCTCTTTTCACATTTCATTGTAGGGTACAAAGAGCTCTTTGTATGTTCAAGAATATTAGATATATTTTGACAAAAACTAGTGCTCTTTGAGACACAGTCATATACACATGCACATACTGTGTTGGTAAAATTATTCTTGGAATGAGTACAACAGCTCAGCTAATGACCCAAAAATCAGACAGCCAGAGTCAGAAGTCTGGTGCTTCCTACTTGTACCATAGAGAGGTACTCATTTAACATTTCAGCAATTTCTCCGTATTTCACAGACTTCATCAAGTTACAAATTGTCTTGTTTTGGCCCATAAATTTAGGCAAAGAGTCATACTGGAAATCCCCAGGATGCTTCTCTAATGCTGTGGCATCTGAAGAAGCTACGTGTTTCATCAGCTGCAGCTACAAGATGGTGGAGCTTCCGTCACCCTTGGCCCCTGAGTGGCCACGTAGAGTCAGCCACATCACACACTCAGACCATGAGAGATAAATAACATATCTGAGAATTAGGTTATTTATCATCAAGGGGTAATCTGTTATCATAGTAATTATTATTATTACAGTTAATAGAGATGTAGTAATTATGTAGTTATCTATAAACTGTAATAATAATATCAAGTAGTAGGATCATTGTGAACATAAAGTTATTTAATGCATGTAAAGCACAGAGAGCACTGCCTGCTTGGACCTGGGGAGGCATTTAATAATTGTTAGTTATTAATATGGTATTAGAAGTTAAAAATAGTTTAGGGGTACCCCTAAACTATATATTTCATTATGACATGCTTTACCATGTCATCACAATTTTAAAAATTTTATTGAAGTATGATTGGCATACAAAAACCTGTAATTATGAAATGTATGCAACTTGATGAGTTCAAGGTTAGTATAACCCATCAAACCTATCACCACATTCTGTCCTAGCCATCCCCTCCAAAAGTTTCTTCCTACCTTTTGAAATCACTGTGGCTATTTTCTTGTAAGAAAACCTAACAGGAGATCTACCTTCCTAGAAAAGTTTTAAGTAAATAATACAGTGTTATTATCTGTATGCTCTATGCCATATCATAGACCTCTAAAACTTACTCTACTTGCTGAGACTGTGCTGTTCGACTAATACCTTACCATTTTCCCCTGGCCTCACATGCTGACAACAATCATTCTACTAACTACTTCAATAAATGTGACTTTAGAGTCTTCATAGGTCAGTGGCATCATGTAGTATTTTTGCTTCCATGCCTGGATTATTTCACTTAGCATAATCATCTCCTGATTTATCTGTGTTGTTGCAAATGGCAGGATTTTCTGCTTTCTTAAGGCTGAATAATATTCCATTGGATGTATATAACACAACCTCTGGAAATATATGCCAGAGACTATGGGTAAGCTTGTGCTGTGAGTAGACCTGGTTCTCAGTTCTGCAGGAGAGTGGTTTGTTGGCAGGGGCCATGAAGAAGGTGAGTGGACCTGATGCCAGGGTCTACAGGTGGGTGTGCCTGGTGCCAGGTCCATCAGCAGGTGGGCTTGCTGCTGAAAACCACAGGGAAGGTTTGTCACAATTTTAAAAACTTTCAAATGTTTACCATGAGCTTATGAGAAAATTATTTCCATTAACTAACAAAAACACAGATATACAAAATAAGTAGGTAAATTGAAAAATCATAGCCTGGCCATTGTGGCTCAGTGATTGAGTATTGATCTATGAACCATTAGGTCAAGGTTTCATTCCTGGTCAGGGCACAGGAGGTAGCAGATCAATGATTTCCTCCCATCATTGATGTTTCTATCTCTCTGAAATCAATAAAAATATATTTTAAAAAGAAAAGAAAAATTATGAACTTAGTAACTTGTAGAAGCAGGAGTTATCCTTAAACCATAGCATACTGCCACTCTGGTTATCTGTCCAACTTTTAGAAAATCTTGAAAGTTAAACCTTTCTGCTTTATATACGCTATACAAAACTATGTGTTTTTTGTTTGTTTGTTTTTTGCCTTAATCAGTTTGGCTCAGTGGATAGAGCGTTGGCCTGCAGACCGAAAGGTCCCAGGTTTGATTCCGGTTAAGGACATGTACCTTGGTTTCAGGCACATCCCTAGTAGGAGATATGCAGGAGGCAGCTGATTGATGTTTTTAACTCTCTATCCCTCTCCCTTTCTCTCTGTAAAAAAAATAAATGAAAGATTTCTTTTATTACAACAATATTATGCAAATTTGTCAGACTTTTTGATTAGTCACTGCAAAGAAATCTTCATAATTAGATTTATTTCTTAACATAAACTATACAAAAATAAAACAGACCATTGTATGAAAAAGCAAGGCAGAAATTAATATGTGAAATAAAGTTAAGAAGATGGTAAAGGGAACAGAACCACAATTGAAAACACCAGAGTAAAAGCTTCTAAGGAATACCAGAAATTACAACTTGTTTTGTTTTAGAATTTTTTATTTGTGTTAATCTATAGTCAAACAAAACAAAACAAAAAGATGAGAGAAAATTTTTACTAATGTTGGGAACATAGCCATAATGATGAAAAATAAGTTAGAAAAGAGACTCTTCTTACTTTGCTTTCTTCTGAACTTCAGAAGAAAATTAGTTGCAAGTTGAAAAACTTGAGAATAAAACTATAATAAAATATCTAATGACCATAAGTGGCATTTTAAGTCCCTACATAGGTTTTAACATAAATCTTAGTGATTATTTAAATGTATATTTTTACAGAGTAGTTTAAAAAGATAAAAGCCAATTGCTTTTTTATTCAAATTGGGGAGTTGTGGGTGGGAAGAGAAATTCTAAAAAAATACAAATAAGTGAACTTGATGCTGACATGTTTTCAAAATTCTGAAGGAAACAAATTCCTTGACCACTTAAATAAGGGGACACTGAACACAGTGAGAAACAACTTACAGAAGCATCAATAAACTTCTAAATGTGCATCCTTTGCTAAGGATTATATCTGGAGAATGGCAAAAACATAATGTAACCTATGTCAGCACAGAATATGGCAGTGTATCTTATATTAATTTTATAGAGTGGATTTTTCATGATCCCATATTTTTACGATAGCTTGAGCCAGTCACTTATAGACTAGGTTGCAAATGAGAAAGACTTGACCTACAGGAAGAAGACATGGATTTGAAACAGTTTCTCTAATCTCTCTGCTTTTATATATCTACTAGAGGCCCTGTGCATGAAATTCGTCCCTGTGCCCCACCAGCACAGCCAAGGGTTTGGCGAGCCTGAGGGAGGGCTGGTGAAGGATGAAGAAAAGACAGACAAAGAGAATAAGCTGGGTCTAGGTGGATCTTCTGTGCCTGGCTGAGGCCACAGAACAGATCCAATCTGCAAGCTGAGCCTTTATTTTATAGTCAGAGGTAAACAAGGTAATTTACAATGTTCTTGTACATTTCACTTGTTTTAGCAGCATTTGCTGCACCTCCCACGGCCCAGGAAAGATCTAAAGATCAAGCTTAATTATGCTAAGAGAGCTGTGCTCTCTAAACTGGGACTTGTTTGTGGCTTTTCCAGCAGGTCAGTGCAATGCTTAACCCTATAACTGCTCCCTACAGCACCCTCAGCCCAGCCTGCACCTTCTCCAATCCAGTACCCCTCAGGGGATGTCTGACTGCCAGTTTAGGACCAATCCTGCAATCAGACATCCCTCTCACAATCTGGGACCATGGGCTCCTAATTGCTTGTCTGCCTGCCAGCCTGCCTGCCTGCCTGACTGATCACCCCTAACCAATCTGCCTGCTGAACTAGTCACCCCTAACTGCCCTCCCCTGCTGATCTGGTTGCCCCTAAATGCCTCTGCCTCAGCCCCTGCCACTGTGGCTTTGTCTGGAAGGACATCTGGATGGACGGATGGATGTCCAGAAGATGTCCAATCTAATTAGCATATTACCCTTTTATTAGTATAGATTTCATAAATAAAGGTATAATGAAAGAAAAAGATAACTTAATACCTTATCTATAAAACACAAGCAAGTGACTTCTTTCATAAAATTGAAGTTTTATAGTGTTACATGAGAAAAAAAAGTATGGAATTGCTTATAAACTGCAGTACACTAAAAAAAATAGTTCTTCATGATTTACTAATAATTTCATTTCTATGATACCTTCCATGTACTTGCAATATCATACTAGAAAGAGAGATATTGGATGCTGCTATATTTTCTTTTCTCTATTCTCTTTTTATTACATATGACTAACACCTGGGTGTGATAGCTAAGGGTCTATATCTGTTCTTCAAATGGATGTTCCCATGTTGTAAGTATTTAGACCTGACTTAACCCCATTGGTCACAAATCGCTGCAGTCACCTTCCACACAGTATAGACACCTTAAAATACTTTTTCAGGTCATTTCCTCCCATTCTATTGTAACTATTGTTTAGTATTTTAGAACCATTCTCTTTTATTTTGCCTCCCCCCTAAGTGATTCATCATGATTATTGTTTCGTATTACAATAATTTTTATTTCCCAACAGGTTTACTTCCTTGCTTTTTTACCTCCGTTTCTTTTCAGAATGAATAACTTCCCTTAGGGTTTAATTTTATTCTTCCTAAGATTCAAGGTTAGAAATGTGTTTTCTGTACAGTTGTGAATCAGAAACATTCTCATTTGTTAAAATCTACACTTTCATAATCCTTTCCATTGTAAGTGGTAATTTGGCAGACCTTGCATTCTAGTTGACAGCATTTCTCTCAGCAGTTTGAAGAAATGATTTACCTCTCTGCTGGCTTCTATTATTGCTGTATAATATTTGTGCAAGTTTCATTCTCTCATGCTTCTCACTTTAATATCTTTGTTTTTCCCCCAAACTTCTCTTTGTCTGTGTTCAGCATTCTCTAATATTTCTTCCACTAAAACCAAAATTATATATATATTGGATCCTCTCATGATATCCTTCACATCCACTAATGATTCTCAGCTTCAATCTCTTTATCTATTTGTTTTTCACTAGGGATACTTTATTTAATGCCAAAAAAACAGCTTACAAATTTTCTTTCCAGTTTCTATATGCCCTTTTTGCCTCATCCCTTGTGATTTTTAATCTAATAAATATAGGCATTTAAATTTCTATTTATTAAACATCTCCATTTTAATATAGTATCTTACAATTCACCATGTTCTTCAAATAGAGTTATTTTGTAATCATTTCCTATCCTCTGATTTTTTCTGACAGTCTAATTCTGCTGTTTGTTATTTCTACTAACATACATTTTTTCTTATATTTTTGTTCATTTGAAATGTAAGTTCCTGTTCAGTGGAACATTAGTAGGACAACATGAACTTTTAAAAATATTTTTATTTT
The DNA here is from genome assembly GCA_011751065.1 of Lasiurus cinereus. Classification (NCBI taxonomy): domain Eukaryota; kingdom Metazoa; phylum Chordata; class Mammalia; order Chiroptera; family Vespertilionidae; genus Lasiurus; species Lasiurus cinereus. Next base: position 62,156,121 of record JAAGEH010002531.1, read on the forward strand.
TCTCATAGAGTCATTTTTTTAATTTTCTTTAATCAGATAAGCCAATTTTATTAACAGTCTATGACTGTTTAATGGTTATTTAACCATCTGGGTTTAGAAGACCATGCAGATCATATTAATTCAAATGCAAGTTGAAATCAAAGAAGACCTGTGATTATCACTTGTTGGGTAAGAACATTTTGTTTCTTTTCCTTGGGCGTGCAAAGAAGACACTCAGTCCTGCTTATCATCTTTTTCCTCTTCATATTTTTTATTAATGCATAATGGTTTCTATTGCACAATTTCATAAAGTAGCAATCCCTCCAAGTGATCTGTTTTTGTTGTTTGTTTGTTTCTAGGGCCCATACTACTTGGATATTGAAATTACTGTACTGAAGGCTCTTCTACCAACAAAGTAGCAAACAAATTGTTAGCTTTTGCTTTCTATTCTGTTTTCAACACTCTCCATATTTGGTCCCTGGCTATTTTCATTTTGATTTTTTTTATTAAAAGCTCATCTCTGCAAATAAAAACGTATTTGTTAAGTGTAATCTACATATTTTAGTTTTTTTATGGAGGAAGAGTTTCAGACTATATTACATGAAAATTGTCTGGGAGAGAAAAGAATAGATAGAAACATCTCTCAGTGATTAATAGTACTTTTTGTCTTAGTTGTTTTATTTTCTCAGTATTTTTTGTTAAAAATAGAGAAAGTTTTCTTAGAAAATTTGTGTAACAGTTATGAGATATAGCTAATGTGCTAAAAAATGGTGAAATGATAGGATGGAGACAAGATTAGATGTAACCTCAATGAAATTCTCACATGAAATTTATTTATTTATTTATTTATTTATTTACTTACTTACTTACCAATGGACTGGTGCACTAAATTCGTGTGTGGGTGGGAAGGGTGTCCCTCAGCCAAGCCTACACCCTCTCCAATCTAGGACCCCACAGGGATCCGGCCTAAACCAGCAGTCAGACATCCGTCTTGCAAGCAAGGACCTCTGGCTCATAACTGCTCACCTGCTTGCCTACCTGATCACCCCTAACCACTCTGTCTGCTGGCCTGCTCCTCCCAACTGCCCCCCC
>JAAGEH010002531.1:62166059-62196815 GCA_011751065.1 Lasiurus cinereus
ATAAGCTTTAAGGATTCAAATATTTTTTCTGGCAAAGGTTAATTCCATACATGTATTTATTAAATATAAAATGCAATGTATGGATTTCTATACATTATATTAATATAAAATAATATATACTAGTTTATGGTCAGTGGTTCAAAAAATAAATTCTGAAATGGGAAACCAGATATTATTTTTATTTTATTTTATTTTTTTAAATATATTTTATTCATTTTTTACAGAGAAGAAGGGAGAGGGACAGAGAGTTAGAAACATCGATAAGAGGGAGACTTCGATTAACCGCCTCCTGCACGCCCCCTACTGGGGATGTGCCTGCAACCAGGATGCATGCCCTTGACTGGAATTGAACCTGGGACCTTTCAGTCCGCAGGCCAATGCTCTATCCACTGAGCCAAACCGGTTTCGGCCAGATATTATTTTTTTAACAATCTTAATTGCTATCCTGTAAAGAGCTTTAAATTGGTTCTGAGGGTAAATGAAGTTGAAATAGACTCCAAACTCAGAATATATAACCTAGGAAAGAAAATTAGACTTATATGTAAGTCATTAGACTTATAGTTAAATAATAACTTAATTGAGAAAACAACAGAAGTTTTGATGTGATTTTAGAAGATCTGCTTCCAACTGGGTAAATCAGGAAATATTTTGACAACAGCTTTCATAAACAAACTAGGTGAGTGGAGTAATTCAAGTAGTGTATAGTGAACAGTTTAATTGGTTTGTAGTTTGAAGCAAAATAAAACGGAGAGATTGTGTGGCAAGAAATGTGATTAGTTAAGATTGGAAAAATCAGCTTGGGAACAGATAATTCTGGGTTTCACATAAAAATTACTGTGGATTTCATTTGGTATGTAATGAAGACCCTTTTAAAGGTTTTATGCAAATGTAACATGATTGTGGTGGCTTTAGGAAAATAATCTGATTCCATTGTGCCATGTGAATTAGAAGAGAAGGTTGAAAAGTCTATTAAGTTTAATGTAAACGTCAGGGAAATGGCAATGAGTTTAAGAACAGTTAAAATGGCACATTGGCTACAGGATTGAAGAAAAAGAAAGTAGTACAATGAGTATAAAAGTGTTACTAAAAACATACAAAGTAGAGACAAAAAAGAATGCTTGCGACAGTGATGACTCTATTCCAGACATGTATCAGTATTGCCACAAAAACACTCAGATTAATACTGTTTAGCAGTTATTTGGAAATGCTCAAAAATAATCAGACAAATGGTTTAGAATCTATACCTTTGTTTTAATTTTCTTTCCATGAATTGTCTGGTCAGAATTTTGTAAAGTAAGGATTTTGAGCATCTACATAAGAATTCTCTGAGAGCCGAGACCGATTTGACTCAGTAGATAGAGCGTGGGCTTGTGGACTGAAAGGTCCCAGGTTCGATTCTGGTCGGGGGGCATGTACCTTGCTTGCAGTGTGGGGCGTGCAGGAGGCGGCTGATTGATGTCTCTCTCTCATTGATGTTTCTGACTTTCTATCCCTCTCCCTTCCTCTCTGTAAAAAACCAATAAAATGTATTTATTAAAAAAAAAAAGAATTCCCTGAGATGCTTACCAAAATGCAGATTCCAAAGCCATTCTTTAAACTATGAATCTAAATATGTATTTAAATTCACTAACCTTATAACCATATTGCATTTCTTCATTCTGTGCCCTTTAATTGAATTATAAATATTAATTTTTGGCATAAATGCAATTCAAATAAACTTAAATTGTAAAGAACAGTAAATTATGATAATAAGGACATACTTTTGAATAGTATTGTTTAACCTTGATGCTTCAAGAGGAGACTTCACTTTAAGTTAATGAGTTATAGTAATCTACAGAGACTACAATAATTTTTAAATTAACTTGAAATCACAATGCAATATTGTTGATTAATGGGTAAAGGAATAGCATTTATTTCTTAAACTGTTTAATTATAGTCAGTGCTATAAATGGCCATATTTTATTTCAAAGTAAAAATAAATTAGATGATTAGCTTTTATTACTATTTTACAACTCACAGTTTTCATACATTTCATTTATATTTTTATGAACTGATGTTTTGCTTTGATTAAATTAGAACCTCAATGAAGTCATAATGAGTTAATATTTTGTTACTATCTCCTACTACATGGCATTATATTATGTAGAACTATCAAATAATTGTGAAACTTTTTAGCATCTTTAATAAAATATTTGTTAATAAAAACAACTTTATTACATTAAGAGGCATTTCTCCATAAAAAGTTGAGGCAAAATCTAACAAAATTGTATTTCTTTTTTGGTTAGTTCCTGAACAATTTATATGCAGCTCTAGGTAAAGAATGTAAAGAAAGTGAGAAAATTTGGACAAATTTGATTACTTGTATTTGAGATTTAATTTCTGTCCTTATGTACCTTAAAGAATAGATTATTTTATAAAAGGAAATCGGAAAGTACCTTATCAAAAAATCTATATTATTTCTCTTATATAAAATTAGAATAAAAAACAGATTCATGTATCCAGCTATAGAGGACAAGATTAACTTACTGCCATAATAAGTTGTTTTTGGATAGTCAGGGCTTTGATAGCATCAAAGAAGCAGTTGACTGTGGACAAGGTCATTAGGGATTCAATAACATTATTGAAGGATAATCATATAGTTGTAGCTTATTACACAGACTCAAGGATAAAATTCTATTGTAATAAGAAAAGCAGGGGATAAAGATCTATTTGTTTTAGAAGAGAGAATAAAGAGGAACTTGAAGAGATTAAAGTGTAACTTGTAGAAAAAAAATTTAAAGAGAAAATGAGTTATACCAGAATGTTACAATCATCAGAAAGCTGATGATGCTGGAAAAATGTTTGCCATCACAGGATAAAAACCATGATATTTTCCTAAAAAATGGAATTAATATGCCAATCCAGATCTAGATTTGGACTTAACTGTATCATGTAAATTTCAAATTCATAAAAATATAATAGTTGAATAGAGACTAATGTTTATAGCTTACAGGAAACCATTTCTTATTCACTAAAATTTCTAAATACATATGTTTTAAACAATTACCACTTTTACAGGAAACTTTGAAGTGTTCCCTGCTTAAATTCTACCATTTCTTGATTTAATGTCTATTGCATGAATTGAACATCTACAAAATTAGATGTCAATTCATACAATATGCAACATTAATAATATCAGGCAGTTAGAGGAATATGTATTAATGTTAAGGCTGGTGAAAAAAACATTGAGAAAAATATAACTGAAAGTGTCTTGAAGATTGCCAGGTAGACCAATCCACAGACTATGGGGTAAATGAGGAACTAGGGTTACCTCTCTACCACAACAGAGTATTTTCTCTACTTTTAGGGCATAGCCCTCTCTCATCAGGTGACCAATTCAATGGTGAAGTTGCCACATGAGTTAAAGGTTACATAAAGCAGTGAATATCATGGAAACCCCAGAAATAGACCCTTGTGTATATGGTCAAATGATCTTCAACAAGGGAACCAAAACCACTCAATGGAGAAAGAGCAGTCTCTTCAAAAATTGCATTGGAAAACTGTATGCCCACATGCAAAAGAATGAATTTGGACTCATATGCAAAAATTAACTCAAAATGGATTAAAGAGTTAAATGTAAAATTTAAAGTATAAAATCCCTAAACGAAACATGAAAATAATCTTCATGAGATTGATTTGTCAATGATTTCTTGAACACAACTACCAAAGCACAGGTAACAAAGCAAAAACAGGTAAATATGGTGGAATTAAACTTCAAAACATGAGTGCATTATAGTCTACGACCAACAGTGAAAAAGTAACATGTGGAATAAAACACATATTTGCAAATCACATGTCTAATAAAGAGTTAATATCCAGAATAAAGACTACCACAACTCAATGTCAAAAATCTCAAATAACCCAATTAAAAATGGGCTAAGGACTTGAATAGACATTTCTTTTAAAAAATCACACACATATGACTAGATGTATTTTGTTAATCATCACAGAAATGAAAACCATATCCACAAGACACTTATTAAATATATTTTATTGATTTTTACAGAGAGGAAGGGAGAGGGATAGAGAGCCAGAAACATCGATGAGAGAGAGACATTGATCAGTTGCCTCCTGCACACCTCCTACTGGGGATGTGCCCTCCACCAAGATACATGCCCTTGACCGGAATCAAACCTGGGACCTTTCAGTCTACAGGCCGACGCTCTATCCATGGAGCCAAACCGGTTCTGGCCACAAAACACTTATTAAAATGGCCACTATGAAAAAAATAATAGGAAATAAAAAGTGTTGGTAAGGATGTAGGACATTGTGTGCTGTTGGTAGAGTAATAAAATGATACAATGACAATAGAAAACTGTGTAGAGGTTCCTCTCAATACATTATACTTAAAACTATCATATAATCCAGCAATGCCATTTCCACTTATATATCCAAAATAATTGAAATCAGTATCGCTAAGATATATCGCCACTCCCATGTTGATAGTTGTACTATTCACAGTAGACAAAAAAGTGGAAACTGCCCAATTGCACCTTGTTGAATGAATGGACAAAGGAAGAGTGTGTGTGTGTGTGTGTGTGTGTGTGTGTGCACAGACAAAAGTTTATAGTTCATATGGAAAATAATAAAATAATAATATAAGAATAAACTCTGTTTCCCACAACTGTACACCTACTTTTGCCCCATCCTGTATTATGAAATTTATTTTCAAGTAATAATAGTCCCAGGTCTTTGTTGTGAGAGTCAGGAGGAGGAAGGGAGTTTCATTCTGCCCCTTTTTTATTTTCCTTCCAGGTTAGTCTATGGTACATTTTATCACAATTCTTTCACATGAAAAAAAAGGTACAATCTTCCTATAAATTTATGGAAATAGTAAAAAATAGGCCAGTATTATTCTAACATACAGAAGGATTATAAAAGATTTGCAGGCATTGCATATGCTCACTTTCATTACAGAACACAGACTTATATTTTGATAAGAGCCCAGAAACCTCTTGTATCTTGCTTAAGACAAATAGACACTACGTTAATCTATTTTCTATTCTGCTTTCTGTGGGAAGAGAAAAAAATAATATTTTTAGTGATGTTAAGGAATCTGAGGTCCAATTTAGGGATTTTTTCTTTCTTACGGGTCTCTATTAACTGTAAGGAATCATACACAATAAAAGAATAGGTAATGAAAAATGAGTATTATTATAAAGAAAGGACAGTGAAAAGTGAATCCTGATAACCAAGAAGTGAAAATACTAAAGACTTTTTAAAGCAGGTTTATTGAGGTACCATCTACATACTATAAAAATACACTTAATTATACAATAAAATAATTTCAAAAATATTTTGAATCATACAACCATCACCACAGTCCAGGCTTGAAAAATCTCATCACTTTGCTCTGCAAGAGCCAAACTTCATTTGTCATTGCCTTGAATGGTCTTAACTTTCAGCACGATGTTACCCAGAGTTGGAATCTTTACTCTTCAATGCTTATCAGACAGGATTACAGTGACATTAAACACTCTTCTAGTCATATTTTTTCCTGTAATTGGTTTTTCACTGAACTCTGGTGGTGTTTTACTTTATTCCTTGTTTCTGAACTTACCCAAAAGCTCAACGCTTCACTGTATAAGATATTCTAGTGGAATTAGTTTAAGGGCTGGGTTTCTATTTGCTAGACATGCATCTCTTAAATGTCAAATGCTCACCTTCATGAATGTAAAGTCATTTATTGTCCAGGGTTGTAAACGCATTTACTAGCTATGATTCTGACAGCTTTATTGAACAGACCTTGGTATCAGCCTTCATAACATTTGAGAAGTCTTCATCCATCCATACGATCTTACCTGGTTAACATCTACCTCTGCACCCATCCCTTCTTCAGAACTTGCTTGTAAACTAGTCAGCAGCTCTCAGGCTGGGTTCTAGATTACTCTCCTGGCCTGTCATCTCTTGTTGACTTAAAGTCAAATTTGTGTGTTTTAACTTTTATCTAAGATATAACAATGGAATTTACTTACACTTAAAAAGAAGAAGATGTAAATATTCTGCTTTGGGTTTATTTTTAGCTTACATGGACCCCACTTATATTCAATTTCAAAATATCAGTTGGTAAAGGAGCAATTGGAGTGATTCAAAAGCCACCTGAAAAGAACAGATGAGTCAAACAAGAACCTATGACAGTTTGCAAAAATGAGGAAGAGTATCTTTTAAAACATCAATATCTTTCTGTTTTGTCATAAAGCATAGAAATACACAAGCTGTTATGGGAGAGAACTGAGCTTCCTTGGAGTGCAGTGACAGAATGACAGGTTATGAAGGGGTCTTCTTTTCCTCAGTCACTCTCTCTCTCTCCTTTTTTGTGTTATTAGTTTAGTTGCATGTCATCAGATCCTGAACTCTCATGAAAGAAAATCAAAATTGCTGTGGAGAACATCTGCTACTGCCATGACTAGTTGTTTTGAAGCCATTGAGAGTTCAAACAAATTAAAATTTGAAATGTTTCTCCTTCATCATAGGTGGATTTTTTTTTAAGGTTAAGCTAAAAGCAGTTCACAATAGTTGATTTTTTTTTCCTTTAATTGCTGTAATTCTTAAGTGCAAAATCATAGAAGGAGACAGGCAATGTGATTGAAGAAAAAACTGTGAGCTGTAGAATGAGACATAGATTTGTTTTCTAGCTCTGTGTTTATTATGTATTTGAACTGGATAGAAACAAAAATTTGATAGTTATTTACCTAAATAGTCAATTTGTGCCATGAGTAGTTTATTTATTGGTCTTAATTTTTAAAACTATGTTATAATATAGGTGTTCCAGCCTAATTTTCCAACCTGAAACTTAAAATCAGCTTAAAGTAAAACTAGATCCATTTAGAGTTAAATCTATATGACTTCAAAATACATTTTACTTTCACTTTAACATTTTATTTTGGTAAATTAAAATCTTAGTGTAGATTGCATAATAAAGTTCACAGTGCATAAATGTACAATTAAATGAAATTTTATAAATGATCACATTTGTGTAGCAGCCAATACTCAAATCAAGAAACAGAAATGTACCAGCCCCTGAAAAGCTTAATTTCTAATCACTGACTCTCGTAAAGTCACCAATATCCTAACTTTAAAACCACAAACTAGTTTTCTCTGTTTTTAAAGTTCATTTAAATATAATCACAGGGCATAAAATTATCTGCCTTCTTTAGTGCAACACTGTGTTTGCAAGACATTTATCCTTTTAATCAATGTGTTATAGTTTGTTCATTAACATTACTGTGTAATATTCCATTGTATGAACCTACTCAATTTAATATGCATGTATTTTATTTATGTACTAGAGGCTTGGTGCACAAAAATCCATACTCTTGGGGCGTCCCTCAGTCCAGCCTGTACCCTCTTACAATCGAGAATCCCTTGGGTAGGGTCTCTAGGCCTGATCCTGGACCAGGCCCTTTTGGGGCTTTCCTTCCCCCAGCTGCAGGCAGCTGGCCCCACCCCTACCGCTACCATGCTTGGCGCCTGTGCAGCACTGCCCTGCCACCGGTGGCCTCCCTCTGCAGGTGACAGACATGGAGTACAATGGCTTGGCTGATCTGGGCCTCCCTCTGCAGGGCGATCGCTGGCCAGCCACACACTTGCCACAGAGTTGCTGCCAGTGGCTTGGGCCTCCCTCTTTCTTTGCTGGGGTGTGGGGACAGTCCTGAGTGGCCATCTGCCTACCTGTTCACTCCTAACTCCTGGCCTGCCTACCTGATCACCTTTAACCAGTATGCCTGCCTACCTGATCACCCCTAACTGCTTGCTGGGGGGCAGGGCCAGCCAAGCAAGGGGCCATGGAGGTTTTGATCTCTGGTCGTTCCAGTCGTTATACTTATGGTGGCTGGCCTTTTATTATACAGGATTTTACACATGCACATATGTGTACAAAACATATGCTATATGTATAAAACAAATATATATATATATATATATATATATATATATATATATATATATCCTGCAATCATGTTCAGTTTTAAATATTATAAATGAAGCCCTGGACATTTTTGAACATGAATTTTGCTGAATATTACTAGAAGTTTTTTGTTGAATACACACTTGAGAATAAAATTGTGGATTAGAATATGCATTAAAATTTAATAGAAACATTTAAGTTTTTTATGCTATCATGTCCTGGATTTCCCACTTTCCCCTCTGCCAAGGTATTTTACCTATCTGAATATTAAGTTTCACATCTGCAAAAAGAATAACCTTTTGAATGTGAGAATTAAGTACTGTGACATATTAAGAGTCATCTAAATTTGGTCCTTTGGAAGCATTTGACCTACATTCGTAGCTTACCCATCTGGATTTTCTCCTTTGCTTTTCATTCAACAGCATCAATGATTTCAGCTATTCAATTTGTTATTATTAATGTTAATGCCACAAAAACTTACATACTTGATATGTTCAGAGAGTATTAAATTCTAAGAAAAAATATGTATAAAATATGTATGGGGAATATCTTAGATTTGCCATATTATGAAGATGTTAATGTGATGTTAGAGTAATAAACACACCTCTTATGTTCTAGGGAGCAGATTTAAAATAACATTGCACTATAACTACTGGCTAGAGTGGCAAACAAAACAGTCCTTGCTTTCACTAAGCTTAGAGTCCATCTCTTATAATAGGTTTACCTATAATACCAAGACACATCTTCTTCCCTTTTCATTTGCTACAGAATGATGCTCAGTACTATCACTAAACTCATTGGAAGTGGTGGGTGCCACTCCGACTTAAATTGAAGAAGCATATTTTGAAATAGCTAGAAAAGAAATAAACAGTACATTTAGGAACTCAAGAACTCTATTTAATTCAATAAATATTTTTAAGCAACTAATCCTGATTCTTATTTATTCTACAAAATGTATTAAAACATGATCACTCCCACAAAAATTTACAAATTATTTCAGAATTAAAGAAATGTACTGTGAGTGCAAGTGTAATTTATATTTATATCCAATTTAAGTTTCTGTTACTTATTTTTTGGATTTGGAATATTTTTAAAGATGAACAGCTTAATGAATTTCTAATTTGAATGACAAAGATATTGGCCTAATGACTTAATAATGTGTTAAAAGCTATTAAAATAACAAAACAAATTATAAACATTTTAAAGTTTTTAGAAGGTACATCTTAAACACAGAAAACAATGTTGCTTGGTCTCCTATGAAACAAAAATAAATGGTTATTGATAGAAAACCTTTTAAATTGTTTTACGCAAACTCTAATAAAAACATTTAAGGAATAAAACATGAACTTAAAAGAGTTTTAGCAGAATATTGAGCTCTCCTTGATATTCACAGAAATCAACACAATGTCCATTAGTGCAGAATAAAAGACATAAAACAGCTTAGTGTAAAAAAACACCCTGCATTAATGGAACATTAAAGTTATGATTTAAACCCACAAAATTCAGGAAATTCAGAATTAGAACTCCCAAGGTAACCTTAACTGTGACCTCTTGTGCAAGTACACGGTTTAAAAAATTGAGATTTTTTTCCTTCCTGATCACATATCACTATGGAGAACGATTTTGAAGGGGAAAAAAGGTGCTACTTTTCCTTAGAACCACTGTATATGTTTAAAGTTTTATACCCACTTAGAAAATCAAGCCATCAATCTTATACTACCATATGAGCTAATTATAGAATAAGAAAGACTTTTAAAAATATACTATTGAAAGCTGTAAAAGCTACAACATAATGCACATACATTTGTAATGTGAAGTTGGGCTTTCTTTTAAAATAGGCTTAGTGCCTAACATGTAATAAACATATTCATATTGCAGAGTGACAGTGGGGAACATTATTAAAATTGAATAGCATGGCCAGGAAATAGAGCCGAGAGTCAAAAGTATTATGCTTCATACCTTTTAAATCTACACTATCTTAGGAAGATGTTTTATCTCTACAACTATGGCTTCTTCATTGGTAAAATGAGAAAACTGAGCTAAGTGACATTGTAGTTTCTTCTAAATTTAAGAATAAATGATTCTGTGATTTCATATAAATTTACATTCTAGAGGAGAATCCTAAAATTGGCATCATATTACTTCTTAAGGAACTTAGTCAGACCTTAATGAAATAAGCCAAGAAGAAAAGTAGGACTGATAAAACCACTGGGTTTCCCTTCACTATGACCAGACTCTCTCATTGATGCTGACCTTTCTTTTGACTCTTAGTAAATAGATACAGTGGTACCTTGAGATACGAGTTTAATTCGTTCTGTAACCTTGAGGTGTGGGAAACTATGAGACTCTCGAGTCGCAGTAAACAGGTGGGTTGTGTGCAGCCAGCCAATCCGTGCAATTACTCCTATCTCAAATATTGCTTGTATTTCAAAGCAAAAATCGCTCACTCAACAGCTCATATCTCAAAAATCTTGTATGTTAGGGCACTCGTATCTCGAGGTACCACTGTATATAGTAGATAGGTAGATAGATGATAGAGAAAGAAAGAAAGAGAGAGAGAGAAAAAGAGAGAAAGAGAGAGAGAGAGAGAGAGAGAGAGAGAGAGAGAGAGAGAGAGGGAGAGGGAGAGAGAGAGGAAGGAAGGAAGGAAGGAAGGAAAGAAAGAAAGAAAGAAAGAGAGATGTTCAATCATCCATCCATTCAAACATTTGTCCAGTCTCTCTGACTAGAGTTAGGTTAGATATATTTTAGTAAATTGAAAAACATTCAAACATTCATCAGGCCTCCTGATGAATAGGATGGATCAAGAACTATAAAGTACAGGAAGGCCATATCAGCATCTCTATGGTATATAACTCTTCCAAGAAAAGTTTCCAAGGACCTTTTTATTTTAAACTAGAGGGCTGGTGCATGAATTTGTGTACCAGTGGGGTCCCTTAGCCTGGCCTGTGGGATCGAGCTGAAATTGGCTCTCTAACATCCTCTGAAGGGTCAGTGCACGTCATAATGAGCAGCTGAGCGACTTTAGCATATCATTAGGATAGTATGCTTTGATGGCTTGAATGGATGATTGGACACATAGCATATTAGGCTTTTATTATATAGAATAAGGAAATATATTTATTGAAGAGACCAATAAAAACATATATATTTACTTATATATATATTAACAGTGGCATGGCAGATGCTGTGTATGGCATCCTCACCCACAAAGTCTCAGAGCCATTTACTCCTTTGACACACTTGCTATGATATCTTTGCTCTCCCAGCAGCCATCACTTGCATGTTTCCTGTGTTGTGCAGTCTTCATAGAGTTTCCCTGCAAGGCTGAGGCAGAAATCCCTGCCTACCAAATGATTTTTGGCTGACAGCACATCTAGTTCCTAATATGATGTTAAATTGCCTTTGGGGATCCTGGAATAAAAAGAGGCTCCATTTTTAATGATGTATCCATTCCAGGATCACCTTCAAAGACTGTAAAGGAAGGCAATCAAAAGGCTAAAAGAAGTGGGCATGTGAGAAAGACTTGTTTCAAACAAGCTCTGAGCCTTTCAATGGCCCAGCAAATGACGGGTGAGCGGTGTGTCTCTGGCCCTGTCCCACCACTTGCCCCTGCACCTCTAGCCTGAGTCCACCTTCTTCCTGGATCAGGCCCCAGGCATTCTGGAGTCCACTTAATGGAAGGCAGCATCCAGGATGGACAAGGGCCAAGGTCTTCCCTCAATTCACTTTACTATATGCGTTAGTCTGAGGATCATTAAAGGCCCATTAACTAAACAAGAAATTTCTGAAAGCAAACAACAACAATAAATCCATGACTTTAATTCTATTTAAACTGAAGGGAGCAAATGTGCGATGTTTTAAATTGCATGTGTTTGAAACCTTTGTTAGAGTGAAAACACAGATAGTTATACATTCTATAGAATAACACAGAACAACATAAGGATTCTGTCTTAGGGCAACTCAAATCCAATAACCATCTGTGAAGTTGGATTTTTGTGCCCAATTGTTTCACCCAAGAGCAGAATGCAGTCTTCAGGAAAACCTGTATGTTTTTTCTTACTTTCTTTGGTAGATAATGAACCATGTAGATCACTTATGGATTCTAGAGAAAGAGGTCTGTTGGCCCATTTACATGAAGATAATACTACTCATTGGTAAATGTATTATAAAGAAAATAATATTACAATGTTTCCTTAATATAATTTACAAAAATCCAAGAAACCTCTTTATTACAGTGTTATAGTTTCAATTGCTGATAGTTATTAGCTTTCTTAAATACAGTTGGATGAATTGGGAGAGTAGCAACAGAACCTGTGATATATCCTCTTTTTTATTGAAAGACAAAGTGAATTCTGAAGCAAATCAAACATTCTATAGATCAAAAACATATCTCAACTACTTTTATGTTTGCATATTTTCTTTCAAATATTATCAATAGGGATATGCATACTTTATGATTGAAGTAGTAAAGACCAAATCATGGATTGCTTTTTAATAAAACATCATATAAACATGTTTATATGTCACTTTTTTTCATGGTTATTTTAAAGATAAAATAATATGCTAGCAAGTAAATGCACAATCATTTGCATAATTTGTTTATTATAGGACAACTTAGCTATTAGAGAATACACCTCAGGGAATAACCAGGCACATATTGCATTTTTTCTCCTCTTGACAAATTTCCAGCATGAAATATTTATGACAATACACAAAGTGACATTGCAACTAGTTGAAGGTGAGGAGAGGAGTGTTTAAAACTGAAACCACAGTTTTTACAGAAGTGACTGTCAATGATAAATTGTCTACTGAGGTACCAGGACAGAGTTCCTATCACCTAATGGTATGTAGATGCTTAAAAGTAAGCCTCCATATACATGCATTATCTACTTAGTAACCCCAAGCTAGTTGTTGCTGAAAGAGTCATATGGGTGTTTCAGTGTCACAAAGTACTTTTAAGTACTTATCCAACCATTTTACCACCTTGATCTTCAGAGTAAAATGTTAAGAGTGCAAATTCTGGTAGTCTCACACTGAAACGAAAAGATGGATGTTACAACTTCTTGCAGGGCATGCATGGATATATTTAGAGTAAGCTCTTTATTTTGAATAGGTAATAAAATTCGAGGAATAATGTTTCATTATGCAAAACAAGTGTTCTTACTCTGAAATCTCACTGCAACTGAGACTAACACAATTTTAGCAAATACCCTTTCACTAGTCTGGATGCCTTGTGGTGCTTTGCTGCTCTTTCCTAACATAGGCACATTTCTCTGAGAAGGAGAGAATCCCCTTGATAACCTGTTTTTCTTACAATTACTCCTCTGCCTTTGTGGTCTGGTTGCTGGCCCTGGCACTTGACTGAAACCTCTCTGACTATAAACAGCAATAACCTGTATGTGATGAAATCTAATGAATACTTTTCAGGATCTATGTTATTTCATCCATATTTTTAATCACTTGCTCCAGGAAATTTTATTTTTCTTTGGTTTCCTTGCAAAATGACTCTCTGCTTTGTCCTATAACTTTGCTATCTTAGCCCTTTGTATGTTTGTGTGTGTGTGTGTGTGTGTGTGTGTGTGTGTGTGAGAGAGAGAGAGAGAGAAGTGGGGGAGCCCTCTTAAAGTGAGGCTTTACAAAATATGTCCTATCCTATTGCCTTTTACTAGTACATTTTTGCCTTCTGAAAGCTTATTCATATTCAGTTTCACTTTTTAAAAATTGCTTCCTATACACTGGTTCCATAACTTATATTTCCTGTCCAAACCTATATAGAGATTAGTTGATATATTCTAATGCCAATTTTCTCTCTACATAACTCACTTAAGCCTAATAAAAACTGAACCTAGGCCTCAACCCAAGATCTGCTCTTCTAATTTCAAATACTTAATTCTGATGAAAGGCAACATCTTCTACTTAATCAGCCAAAATTATGTCATCCTCATCATCACCACACCACTATCCTTTTTTTTCTTATTCTATACATCCAATTACTTATTGTATACAGCTAAATATCTCTGTAATTTAATTATTTCACTTTACGCTCTCTGATATTCTTATCTCATCTGATAAGATGCTCTTTCCTAAAGCCTTAAAATATCCTCCTACTCATATCCTGATCATTGTTCTCTAATCTTACCTCTTTCCAAGCTTCATCCTCAGGCGGACTAAAAAGAATTTTTTAAAACCTATAGTTGTCACTTCTCTGTTTGCTCCACTGAATTGTAGTCACCTGCAGAAGAGTCCATACTCCCATAGCATCGATGTGTATTTCCATGCAGCCACCCATCCCTTCATACATCCACCCATTCACCTGAGTCTCAGCAACAGAGTATGAAGCTTCCCTATCAAGTAGTTTGTATTCAAAGATGAAAGACTTAAGTTTAGCGAGCAGTGCCATGGGGAAAATTGTGTACCACAATAATGGAAGTCCGTAATTGCCAGATTACGGACTTCCATTATTGTGGTACACAGTTCTTCCCGATGGCATTGCTCAGAGTCAGCCAAAGGCTTGTGATCATCAATAAGTTGTAAGTTTTATATAAATCTCCAGTCAAAAACGAGGGCAAAGGAGATAAATTCCTTGGTGAGTGTTGGGTCAGATGATTGTCTAATATAGGAAAAGCTTGAGCAGACTTGGAGGGGGAGAAAAATACAATTTTAGAGTAACCTGATAAGAGGAAAGGAGGGCTCAAGGATTTTACTATCACTAAAGAGAATGCGGGAGAGTAGATATAGATGGAATTCAGGAGGATTACTGCCAAAGAGCTTGGTGGATGCTACTGTCACACTAAAGAGCTGACATGAACACATTCACATTATAAGAGAGATCAGCCATTATGCTAAGCGAAACAAGCCAGTCAGAGAACGATAAATACCACATGATCTCACTCATTTGTGGAATATAATGAACAACATAAACTGATGAAGAAAAATAGATATAGAGATACAGAGGTATCGAGTACACTGTCAAACCTCAGAGGGAAGGTGGTGATGGGGTTAGGGATAAGAGATCAGCCAAAGGATTTATATTCATGTATAGAAGCATACCAATGATACAGAACTAGAGGGGTGAGGGTATGTGCTAGGGGAGTGGCCGGGGAGAAGTCAATGGGGGAAAAAGGAGACAGATGGAGATATATGTAATACTTTAAACAATGAAGAATTTACATATTTTTTTAAAAAGAGAGAGAGATAAGCCAGCAACCAACCAACAAAATACAGACTCTGGTTTCAGAGTACAAATGCAAGGATCTTCATGACCAAGCTCCCACCTTAACTCTTCCCACTTATTCCCAGCAGTTGCTGTCTTCCAATAACCAATTTCCCCAAAGCTAGCATGCCATTTTCTTAGTGTCTATTCTTTTGTGCCTTTGCATCTATGCAAATGTTTTTTTTTCTATTTTCTAAAATATGCTTCTCATTTTCTTAAACCATCAAAATTATCCTATAGACTAGAGCAAGCTCTAGTATTTTCTCCTCTCTGAAGCCATTCTTGACTATATTTTTATGCACCACATACACAAGTATATTGGAAGATATGCATACCCATTTTTTAATTTCCTATCCCTAGGATTATAGTTCAGAAATTTCTATATTATAATATAGTACCTAAAATATCTGAATATATCTTTACATCTTTATCCACAGGCTCTATCATAGTACCTAGCACAGTGCATGGCTCTTAGAGAGAGGGAGGAAGGGAAAGTTATTTGATCAATTCATGGTATTTTCCTACTGTTTCCATACAACAGTAATATGTTGGAGTGTTAAAAAAAAAACTTCCCATCAAAATAAGTAATCTCTACAGACTATTTGACAGATGGCCATACAGATTTTCCTTGAAGATTCAGTCACTGTAGCTCATTATTTCTAAACTACACCATTGTTTAAAATGTTGAAATTTTTAGAATTGACATTGGCCTTATAACTTCTATCCATTATAGCTAGTTCTTTTTCCTGAGTATATGGGGAAAAGTAAAAGAAAGTGTCCCTTAGTGTTTTATGCTCTTCATTACACATTTCTGGACAATTGCTTTCTCGTAACTCATAAAATATGGAATTGATTAAGCATAATATGAAAACCATATTTGAAGCTAATGTTATTGGATTAATTTCATGCACTAGCTGATCTTGTTGGACTCATCTATATCTACCCTTATTTCTTGGAGATTTTGGCCCTTAGTTTATTTATATTCTCCCCAATATTTATTCTGTAGTGAGGATTTTACTATCCCCGCACATTACCTTTCTAAAATCCTGGACTTGATATTCTCTACTTCAACAAATTATCAAAATAAACTTCTCTGCCATGCACACTACGCATAGTCCTACCTGAGACCTTGTTGTTAGTGGTAATTGGCATTGCTTTATTGCTTCACACTCAAGAATTCTGTTTTCACTGCTACAGGCTCTTATTATTTCTCTAGGACCCTGACTTCAGATGTATTTTTAACCCATTGATTGTTAGTGTCCTTATAAAAAGAGACACAAGAGAGTTTGCTTCTTATCTTCTGCCATGTGAGCGCACAGTAAAAAATCTACTGTCGGCAAGCCAAGAAAAGGAATCTCACCACAACCTGATCATATTAGCATCTTGATCTTGGACTGGTAGCCTTTAGAAATCTGAGGAAATAAGTTTATGTTGCTTAAGCCACCCAATCTGTGGTATTTTATGATGGCACTCTGAGCTCAGATAGTAAAATTGTCCACAGTGTGAGAAAAAAATGAAATAGTTATTATGTTGTATCATAATGCATAATTTTCTGTGTTTTTTTTTTAAATTATGCGATTTTATTTTGATAAAACTTCTTAAAAGCTTGCTTTCAAATTCTCATACATCTTTACTTCTTTCTGTCTTGGCCTCCTTCCTTAAAGATTTTCTTCATTTCATCTCAAAACTATACTTCCTTTCTGAAAAACTAGAGCATATGGTTGTTTATTTTAAGAACTTACTATTTTTTATCTATCTATGTGATCATTCTGCCTTTATTGCTCAAAACATTTTTGACAATAACAGAATGGAAAATAAAGATAATGTTGATTAAAGTTCACCTGTTGCTTTCATCATAATTGACACTTCCTGGATCTCAAAGTGAACAATATTTTTGGTGAAAATGTAAGTTGTCCCTATACATTATCTGCATTTCCAATTCCATTTGTCAAGAAATTCATGTTGAAAAATTGTTTTAAGCACATTTGTGCACTGATCTATTATCATTTTTCACTGAACAACACAATTTTATACTTATAGTTATCTTTATATAACTGAATCTTATTGTAATTATTTTCTCTTATAAAAATGTGGTATTTATCTAAAAATAAAGATCAGTAATCCGCCAACCCTTCTTTTATTTCTGTGTAATTTAGCAGCAGTAGTTCATGTATTCTCTGCTTGTTCTGTCCTCATATTTTCTATAGGTAAAAATCTGTTTACTAAGAAATACAAGACATTTAACTATGAAGCAGACATTTCTTTCTTTCAATTCAATTCACCAGGATGTTGACATTAGTTTTATTTTTAGTTATTTTATTGTACTATTGTATTCAGTGTTAAATGTTAATGATTTCCTGTTCTATCACTTATATTTTAATATTTTTGTACACTATTTATTAATTACTTAAAGTGTAAATATTTAAAAACATGTACCTAATTATATTTACCCCATTTACCTTTGAATGAATACAATAAGCTTAAAGAACATTGTTTGATCTTCTTAATTTATCAAAATTTATTGACTAATAATATCAAGTATTGTTCTATCCTTGTTCTAAAATATTTTAGAATACAATGAATAGATGTGTGAAGAAACATGTTTAAAGCAGTAAAATACCTCTAAGTTAAAATAATGCAGAATAAATAAAAGTTTAGTTTGAAAGAATGGAACTTTAAGAAGCACTGTTGATATTTAAGTATGAGTTGATAGGGAATAGAGGAATGATAAGCGGTGAAGTTGGATATTT
The DNA here is from genome assembly GCA_011751065.1 of Lasiurus cinereus. Classification (NCBI taxonomy): domain Eukaryota; kingdom Metazoa; phylum Chordata; class Mammalia; order Chiroptera; family Vespertilionidae; genus Lasiurus; species Lasiurus cinereus. Next base: position 62,183,971 of record JAAGEH010002531.1, read on the forward strand.
TATTAAAAAGAGAAATAAAGAAACTTTATTCCATAATACTTTCTTACACTATGTTGGACCTTAAAATACTATCCTGGAAAAAGTAGATGATTATTGAATATTTTCTAATGGGGACATGGTATAATTATATGCACATTTTAAAGAGTCATCATAAATATAATGTAAGGAATACATTATAAAAAAGCTAGGCTGAATGAAAAGTAAACTGCAGTGAAAATAAAATTGCAGTCAAGAAAAAGTTATATTTAAAGATGGCATGAAGTTCCATTGTGGTTTTAGTGCAGCTGGAGAGAAGTAGACAGGTAGATATAAGAAGCATTTAACCAATGACTATTTCTATGATAAGTTTAATTAATTTCTACTTTATGTAAAATATAACATACCAATCATTTATACTTTAAATTAGGAGAAATCCAGCAAATAAAATACTAGGAATTGTCTTTGGGTATCTCATAGTATTATTAGATTTGAGGAGTGAACATTAAAAAAAAACAACACATTACTATTTACTCTGAAGGACTATTTCTCGTTATGATTATAGTTTTCTTTATTAGAATGATATCAAATGCTTACACTTTAATATTAACCAAAGTATCTAATGAAAGCTCAAATTCCCCTTCCAGCAGTGATAGAGGAACTGGGGCCAGCCTTGCTCCAAATAAGTGAGGAAAGTATTTTTAGATGTTGAACAAGAGGAGTTTGATCCTTAAGAGGAGAGAAAATTCAAGTTGAAGTACGCCTGCTCTTCTTAGTTCTACTTGGGCACACTTCCTAGAATAGGGCTCAGTGAAGAAGAAGCAAAGCAAAGCATGGTGTGCTTCCTGACATGAAGAGACAAAGCTCAGAACTTACTGTCGTTGAAATGGTAGAAATGTTCAGGGCAGAACACCGAAAAGAGATCACAAAGATAATGCAAAACAAATGTGGGATGTTGACAGGGGGTTTCTGTCAGGCATTGCTTAAGTCTGACCTGGGATTTTCTGCGATGAAACGTGCTTTTTTTTGTTTGTTTGTTTGTTTGTTTTTATCTTCACCTGAGGATATGTCTATTGATTTTTTGTTTGTTTTTGTGTTGTTTTTCTTTTTGAGAGAGGGAGAAGAGAGAGAAACATCTATGTGAGAAGATTCGATTGCTTGCCTCCCATATGTGTCCCGATGGGGATGGAATTGCAACTTAGGTATGTGCCCTAACAAAAATGGAACCCAAAACCTTCTGACACACAGGGCGGGATGTTCTAATCAGCTATCCAGGGCTGGGTTAAAACCTTGTGAAGCCAGCAGAGAGGGACTGCTACTGTGGCTGAACACTGAATAAAAACATGACAGGACATACAGTGCTGAGAGAGTTGGAATACTGTCCAAGGATAAGTTAATTTGCACCAGAGTAAACCCATGCCTTAGAAGTAAAGATTATTTGCTGGGGAAAGGCTGTATTCTGTGAATAAGGTCAAAACAGAAATAGCATTTTTAAACAATAAAATCAAGTCTGCCAGAACAAAATAATTTACCAGTTATTTAGTTTTTTGCCAGGACAAAACATTCTTTAAAGGGACATGATCGAGATATCTTCTAACATCTCCTCAAAAATGTCTGGCATAAAATTGAAAAATAATTTGTTATATGAAGAACAAGAAAAAGTATGATGATCAATTTAAAAAACCAAAACAAAAACAGAACATGTGATGACTGAGGAGCTGGAATTAGCGACAAGGACTTTAAAAAGCTACTGTGAATATGTTCAATAAAATGAACAAAATGATTGACATAATTGAAGAGAACGACAATCTCAGCAGAGCAATTGAATGAATATGAATAAGCCAACTGAAAATTTCAGAATTAAAGATTATAATAAAGAATATGAGAAATTTTCTGGATGAGCATAACAGCAAATTGGAGACTGCACAAGAAAATATAAGTAAACTTAAATGGATGTATAGAAAATATAAAACTGAAGAATATCAGAAAAAATAAACTGTTTGAAAACAATAAACTGTCTCATTTTGGAAAATATCAGCAATTAAAATATAATTGCAATTGGTATTCTAGAAATAAAATTGCAGAAATATATTTGAAAAGTATTGGCACTTTTTTAGGGGAAAAGCATTAGCGTACATATCAAAGTACTTGACTAATACTAAGGATAAATCCAAAACATGATGCTTAGGAAAGTAATAGTTAATGTGCTGGGAGCCGATTTTAACAACAAAAGAGGACAGCCTGATGTCTAAGCCAGCCTATATAATAAAACTCTAATATACAAATTGACTGAACAGCGGAATGACTGGTCACTATGATGTGCACTGACTGTCAGGGAGCAGATGGTCAATGCAGGAGTTGCCGCCTAGTGGTCAGTGCATGCCCACATGGGGAACACCACTCAGCCAAAAGCCGGGTGATGGCTGGCGAGTGCTGGCAAGTGCAGCATAGTGGCAGGAGCCTCTCCCAGCTCTGAGGGTGCAGCCAGGCTAAGGGACCCCCATCCAGTGCATGAATATCGTGCACTAGGCCTCTAGTATTAAATAGAAGAGAACAATTTTAATAATTCATCAGAAAAAAGTCAAAAGACAATAAAATAACATCTTTAAAGTGGAAAAAAAAATGTCTACCAGAATTGTATGTTACAGAAAATATAACCTTAAAATGGATTATATTTCAGATAAGTGGAAGGTCAGAGAATTTCTTGCCTACTAATATTCATAAGAATAAATGCAAAATAAAAAATAAAATTAAAATATAAGTAGGGACAGGCAATAAAGATAAGAAAAAAAATCCAATAGGAAACAAGAAAATTAAACAAACTCTAACCTCATTTTTAATTATTAATAAAACCAATAAATCTGTATGTACATTGATCAAAGGAATAAAAGAGAAAAACAAATTTTAAACATCAGAGGAGATATCTTTACAAATCTTACTAATATACAAAGCTGGTAAAAGTAGGTCCACAGTTAAGGGTATGCAAAACAAAGTGTATTCTTGCATTATTACTAACTAAAGGCCTGATGCACAAAATTTATGCATGGACAGGGTCCCTAGGCCTGGTCAGGGATCAGGGCCAATGGGGCCCTCCAGCTGCCAGCTGGTGCCTTCATTCATTCTGTGCCACACCCTGATGGTCAGTGCACATCATAGCAAGCTGGTGAACTCCAGATCTGTTGAACTGCCAAGAGGACAATTTGCATATTAGCCTTTTATTATATAGGACTAGAAGCCCAGTGCACAAAATATGTGCACAGGTAGGGTTCCACGGCCTAGCTGACGATCAAAGCCAATTTGGGCCTTCTGGCTGCTGACTGGAGTCTCCATTCCCTAGCTGCTAGCTGTCACCTGGGGCTTCCCTTCATTCCATGCTGCCCCCTGGTGATCAGTGCATGTCATAGCAAGTGAATGGTTTCATGGTTGAACTCCCGTGGGGACAATTTGCATATTAGGCTCATACACACACACACACATACACACACAAACACACACACACACACACACACACACACGCACTAGAGACCTGATGCATGAAATTTGTGCACGGGGGTGGGTGTCCCTCAGTCCAGCCTGTACTCTCTCCAATTTGAGACCCCTCAAGGGATGTCCGACTGCCCATTTAGGACAGATCCTACACTGGGATTGGGTCTAAATGGGCAGTCGGACATCCCTCTCACAATCTAGGACTGCTGGCTCCCAACTGCTCACCTACCAGCCTGTTTGCCCCTAACTGCCCTCCCCTGTGGGCCTGGTCACCCCCAACTCCCCTCCTCTGCTGGCCTGGTCAGCCCTAACTGCCCTCCTCTGCAATCTTGATCACCTCCAACTCCCTCCCTTGCAGGCCTGGTCCTTCCCAACTACCCTCTCTTGCTGGCCATCTTGTGGTGGCCATCTTGTGTCCACATGGGGGCAGGATCTTTGACCACATAGGGCCAGCCATCTTGTGTGTTGGGGTGATGGTCAATCTTCATATTACTCTTTTATTAGATAGGATAGAGTCCTGGTACATGGGTGGAGGCCAGCTGATTTGCCCTGAAGGGTGTCCCAGATCAGGGTGGGAGTTTCCTTGGGGCATGGGATAGCCTGGGCAAAGAGACTGTGGTGGTTTGCAGGCCAGCCATGCCCCCGGCAACCCAAGTAGAGGCCCTGCTATCTGGGATTCATTTATCTTCTACAATTGAAACTTTGTAGCTTGGAACAGAACCAAGCCTCCTGCTTACTGGTGGTGGTAACCATTCTGTTGGGATTTATTTATCTTGTATAATTGAAACTTTGTAGCCTTGAGTGGAGGCCTGGGGCTGCCAAGGTGTGTGGAAAGCTTGGCTTCCTCCATCGCCAGGGAAACCCTCCTACTCACTCCATGGCTGCAACCATCTTGGTTGGGGTTAATTTGCATACTCACTCCTGATTGGCTGATGGGCGTGGCTTGTGGGTGTAGCTGAGTGGTGGTTTATTTGCATATTACTATTTTATTAGATAGGATAGATATATGTTTAAAATTTGTTTTTCTCTTTTATTCCTTTGATCAGTGTACATACAGATTTATTGGTTTTATTAATAATTAAAATTTTAAACCTACTTTTGCCCACCCCTGTATTTTAAAAAATGATGGAGATATTATGAAGATCTTAATGGCAAAAAACTTGAAACTTAAAAGAAATGGGTATATTCTTTGTCTACACAAAAGATTAAAATTAACTCTAGAAGAAAAAAATCAGAATAGTTATGCATTTATTTGTAAATTAAATTCATAATAAAAAGCTTTCCTACTACTATAGGAAATAAATGTGTAGTTTTCTCCAGATGGCTTTGCTGATGAATTCTTTCAAACATTTAGAGAAGAAATACTATGTCCTATATAAATATTTTCAGAAGAGGGAGCAGGAAGGAATGCTTTGAAATGAATTTTAGAAGGACAGCATTAGTCTGATATGAAAACAAAATGAAGAACATTAAAGAGAAATAATTCAGATAAATTTTGGGAAAACATGCATTTTATACACAATTGTGGGTGGCTGTGACAGGAAAATAATTGAATTGCAGAGTTGAAATAACGGGAATAAAAACAATTAAATATAAATTGAGGGCTCTCCACCCCCACACACATAGCAGATTTTGAGGATAGTGTTCTCTGGAAGGGAGAATGCATAAACTCTGATTAGAAGAAGTCTAAACAGATATAGAAAAATGATAAAATTAAAGATGTAGCTAACACAAGTTTGGTTATCAGAGAGGTGAAGAGAAGTGAAGGCAACAAATATCCTCATTTTACCTGGACTAAGGTCAAGACTATCACACTATGACTTTTTTATTTTATTTTAATCACAGCTTTGTATGTCCAGCTGGCATGGCTCAGTGATTGAGCACCATCGTATGTACCAGGAGATCACTGTTCAAGTCCCTATCAGGGCATGTGCCCTGGTTGCTAGCTCCACCCCCAGTAGGGGACATGCAGGGGACAGCTGATCAATGATTCTCTCTCATCATTGATATTTCTATCTCTCCCTTCCTCTCTGAAATCAATAAAAAATATATTTTTAAATAATAAAAATATAGCCTTATATTGTGAGAAGCTGATGAAATAATTTCAGCCAATATATAATCTATATAATTATAGGTTTGATTAAGCTATCAAGACTTAATAATTCAAGAGCAATATATTTAACATCTATAACAAACTATTAAATATATCCTTCTCTAGAGACTGTTGTTTGTGGATAAAGACCTTTGAATTATTTTTAAGCCATCCTAAAATAATTATCTTTTTTTTAATTAGAAAGTACATATATTATTTTTAAATTAAGAAAAACATAGTGAAACATATACTGGTAAAATTAAAAAGTGCTAGAGGATACTAATACTAGGAGATAAGCCAATCAGCAAACCAATCACTCATTAAAGTAACAGCCATCCTTTATTTAGAAGAAAGATTGTACAAAAATTATGTGTTGAGCCAAAACAGGTTTGGCTCAGTGGATAGAGCGTAAACCTGCAGACTGAAAGGTCCCAGGTTTGATTCCGGTCAAGGGCATGTACCTTAGTTGTGGGCACATGTCCAGTAGCGGGTGTGCAGGAGGCAGCTGATCGATATCTCTCTCTCATCAATGTTTCTAACTTTATATCCCTCTCCCTTTCTCTGTAAAAAATCAATAAAATATATATTTAAAAAATTATGTGTTGAAGAATTATTTATTAAAGGAGTTTTCAACCAAACCCAGCAGGAGAAATGCCTGTATACGCACAAACACACATATGTATATTCTCACAAATTACATACAAGTTGAATATACATTCTGTCCTCTACAAGTATATTACCTTGAACAAGAATCAGAAGTGTTACAAGTTTATGACTGTGATCTTCTCAGTTCTGAAAAGAGAATCCCAAAAGCTTCCTGTGCAACAGCTGCATATTTAAAATGATATGTCTTAATGTTAATTGACATTTAAAATATCAAAATATTTTACAGTGTTGGTCTGCCGACTGAAGGATTCTGGGTTTGATTTTGGTCAAGGGCACATACCTAGCTTGTGTGCTCAATCCCCAGTGGGGGCGTGCAGGAGGCAACTGATCAACGATTCTCTCTCATCATTGATGTTTCTATCTCTCTCTCCTTCTCCCTTCCTTTCTGAAATCAATAAAAAATATTTTCTTAAAAATTTAAATATAGACATTTAAATTACTACTCTGAATGATAATTTCTAAATAGACCTAGAGTATTAGCTTTTCAGTTTCACAAATCTTCATATAAAATTATTTATTTTTAAAATTGATTTCGGAGAGTGGAAGTAAGGGGAGAGAGATAGAAGCATCAGGCATGTGCCATGATTGGGAATCAACCATCACCTCCTGGTTCATGCGTCAATACTCAACTGCTGAGCCATAACAGCCGAGCCAAATAAAATGCATTTTGATTACATGCCCCTCTTCCTAGGCAACTGTGCTAAAGTACATTAATAAAAACAGAGTTTTGGTCAGACCAGTGTTCTCATGATTTATTTTATTTTTAAGGACCTTTCAGTTATGACTTGAGCAGATGCCCTGCAAGTCTCCGGAAACCTCCTACACCACATGCCTGCTTTTTAAAGAGATTCCTACAAAAGTGAAAAAGCAACTAACCCTTAAACAAAGACTAATAAGTTTTATGCCAGCAAACATATGACTCAAGAATAAAATTATCTGAGAACATTTCCCTTTGTTCCAAAAACATTAGTGGCTCATATATAGCCGTTAGAGTGGTTTTTAGACAGTTTTCCTTATTGCTATTGTTTTGGCTCACATGGAAAGCATTTAATGAAAATAAGGAATACGTTTTCCATGCCTGTTTATCATGGAACTGCCAGGTCAGCCAGCATCAATCCTGTCTGTCAAGCCTCCTAGAGTGATTTTTTTTTTCAGGTCCGTTCTCATCATTTATTTACATTCAGTGCCTTCTCATTGGGTTCAAGTTTATACTTTTAATATAGTGCCACATACTTCATGATGTCATACCTTGTGTTTCTTCTCTTTCTTGCTCCTAGCCTTTCCTATCTATTCTTTCCAGTAGTATCTCTGACTCCTTCTCACTCCTAAAACTGACAAACTTCTAGTTCCTCATGTGAGCTGGAATAAATTTTCAATTCTGTTCTAGATTGGAAATTGACCTGAATATTGGCTAAGGTTCAGCAAGATTGTTCTGTGTGTGTTTTAGCCATCACTGAATAACTAGGTGTCCAAATGGTGAAGAAAACAAGGATACAAAGTAGGAGAAAAGCATCCAATGTTCTCCTCATACTAAGCAAAGAACTTCAGACATTTATTTGATGGTTATGTAAATTCAAGTAAACAAAGAGGAAAAGATTTGTTTGAAAAGCCCAGACAATTTTTATATGATCCATCAAAACAAATATTTTTTTCTACTTTCTCAGAGAGAACTTTATTGAATCCTTAAACAATTGTGACTTAGTATTAGTATAATACTTATTTTATGTTTACCCACCCACCTACTTTATCATACTCTAACTTAATAAGCAGAAGGGTGAAAATGCCTATTTTTTTTAATCTAGCAGAGTAACTAGCATTAGCAGGTAAACATTCATTCATAATCCTGAATATATCTCATGTGTCTACTATGCATCAACATATATTAGAAAATGAAGATCCCTAGCCAGTTTGGCTCAGTAGATAGAGCGTCGGCCTGCAGACCAAAGGGTCCCTGGTTCGATTCCAGGCAAGGACACATTCTGCAGTTACAGTTCCTCCAGGCCTGGGCCTTGGTTGAGACTCATGCACGAAGCAACTAATCAATGTGTTTCTCTCACATCGCTATTTCTGTCTTTCCCTCTCTCTTCTGCTCGCACTAAAAATCAAAGGGAAAATATCCTGGAGTGAGGATTAACAACAACAACCACAAAATGAACAGTGAGTTAGAGAGGCAATATCTTGGTAAAATCCTATCTTCATGCATTAAAAAAGTGGCCAGGGCAATAACAAATGGCTACAAACGATTTTTTAAACTGGATTCTCATATGCAGTAATAGAAGATAGAAGACAAAGATGAAATATGGACTGTTGAGAAGTACAAACTGTAATTCAATGATCATGTTCCAAACGAAAATAACAAACATGTTGGGCAAAAGAAAGGCATATTTAAACAACAACAAAAATTAAAGGAATAGACCTAAAAGTATATATCTTAAGATAATTATCAACAATGTACTATTAATGGAAATATATTTCAATTAAGAAAATAGATTCCACCATGAATTAATAGCAACAAGGAAGGTAAAAGGAAGAGGAAGCAGCAGTGGGGATCAATGAGTCTTGAAATGTATAATTAACTGGAAACGGATGTATGTGCAATGAGAGTTGAAGCAGAATTCTTGTACTGGAAAAAAAAAAACATTAAAAAGATAAACTAGTAAATACCCTGGAACAAAACTAAAATATTCTCTCACACAATAAAATAGTGGAGGAAGGTGGATGAGATTGTTAAAGCTGAATTTCTCCAAAGGCATTATCTTATTTCATAGCATTGCCCCCCATTTTTTCTCCTTATTAGTTATGCATGTCCTTTATTGCTTCGTATGAGAGCAGAATATTCTTGACAGAGACAATAAAACTAAGTAGTACCCACCACTTCTGCGGCTGAAAAGTTGTCAGATGATGGTGGGAAAAACACATGTTTAAATAGAGAAGAGAAAAATGCTCAGGAAGCTGTGACCTTTAGAAGTGACTTTATGCATGCAAATGGCAGACCAGGAAGACAGATGTTTTCTGGAAAGGGATCAGTATAAAGGGGGGAGGGTAGAAATTTGTTAATAGATTGAGTTTATTGTTTTAGGTTAAGTCTCAGTTCTTTGCTGTTTCCTGGAAGCATGGCCATCTGAGAAGCACTACCAGCTGCCACCGCAGACTCCTGGAGCAACTGTGGAATAGCAAATAGCTAGACTGTCCCTGAAAAAATGCCAGTTTGCTTCTCTCTCTCTAACCTCTTACACACACTCACACACACACACACACACACACACACACACACACACACAGCATTTACTTTCACTGCATTCTTTAATTAGAAGAATGCAAATGTGTGTGTGTGTGTGTGTGTGTGTGTGTGTGTGTTTCTTTACTATATCAAAGTCTTATATGGATCTGCATAAGAAAAAAATAATCCTCTCTTTAGAGAGATAAACTGAACCCATCTCTACATCACAGGAAGGATTTAGATCTCAGTTCCCTGTTACAAACATAGTCATTAGAATACAAAGATAATTAAACAATTTTCAAATCCATTGGGAAAGAATGGGATCAAATGTATCCTCAGCTGGCCTGGGGAACCAGGAACTGGCATCTGTGGCTTATAATTCGAACCCTTATGCTGTAAGAGAAAATGCTCAGACTCTATTAGGGTCTATTATCAATTGATCATTGTCTCTTTTCAGTTGTTTCACTTACCAGCATTGTAATTAACCTTAACCTAAAGGTTTCATTTGCAGAAATGGATGGCATATTTTTGGCTCTGCTGTTTGAGGAGTAGAATGAGATCAATATAATCAATACGATTAAAATAGAATGTATTCAAATTGTTCAAGGCAATTGGGCACGTTTGAATTATGTTAGCATATTAAAGATGAGATTGAGGAAATAAGTTAATTCTAATTTATAATAATAGTAAAAGTGCAAACCAAATGGAAAATATGTTACCCAAGGGGGAAAACATCTTGAGGTGAAAACTGTGCTGGGATTTCCAGTCCATTTGTTATCACTACATCACTTTCCCTGGGTCACCTTGTCATACAACACATTAGTTACATACATTTCTGAAGAAACTGCAATAATCAGTATACATCCAGGCAGGTTTTACTGTCCTCTCTCCAAAACATTTATTGACCAAATGGAAGCAATTCAATGTATTAGCCAAGATTAGAACCTTCAGAGTTCAATCAATAATTACAAAAAATACACATGATGAGTCTAAACAAATATAAATTTAAGAAATATCAATAAAAGCAATAATAATTCATATAATGGAACTATTAAACATAAGCACATGTTTTGTGCAGATTGTCCTCTTAGGTAATGGACATGAAGCTGGAAGAGACAGGTTAGTTATGTAGCCCATGAACCAGAAAAAAAACTTGAATGAATATATCTGTGGATATGTCCTACCTTGAATGTATTTTAGTAGGGTCAAATTCACTTATCTATTGCTCTTGTTTTGTTTTGTTTTTTCTTTCTCTATCACTTTCTGAAATGGTAGAGTTCGGAACAGCACATGAGTCAACAATTTTAATGAAACAAATCACGAATTTTGCAAAATATTCTTCATTTTTTTTTGTATGGTAGCATTGAGGATGATCCAACAGAAAGAAAAAAAGGAGGTGATATAAATGAGTAAAACAATGTGTAGAAAAAAATAGATCTAGATGTAATTTATAAAGAACCAGCTCCAAATGAAGGAGGAATTTTCATACAAATCATCATATGTCAATATATATATATACAATTTCACCTAATTTATAGAATAATGCTACTAATGCAAATAAACCAAAGTAAAAAAAGAAAGGAAGCAATAAAACCTGGGATGTGCTCATCTTTTTTCTAATGCTAGAATGCACAAGTTTTATGTTATTAATAGACCCAAACAGCTTTTTACTAGTATCACTCCCATGTCACAATGTGTTGACACATTATGTATTTTCTAACACATTTGGAATGCAAGGTTTCCCTAGTGAATCTCAGTATCTCAGAGGATGAAAACAAAATCTGAACACTGTCAGAAACATCCAAATCTGCTCTAATATACAGACTCAATGGGCTGCCCAATTGCCTTGAGATGTTCATTATTTAAGAAGAAATAAATCATTTTAAAGTTTTCACTTATCTAATTAACTTTCATTTTTGGTATATTGATATCATGTTTGTGGTGCCTCTTGTTTCTCAGGTCACATAATTGACCCAATTATCAGGAAATGGGAACTTGAATAAATAGAAAGATTACAAAGAAAAAAATGAGTTAAGTCATAAAATGTTACATTAACCACTGCTAATAGTTTCTGTGAAGTTCACTCCAATATTGTCTCTCTGTGTATACATATATGGAGAAAACAAATGTGCCTCTATATTGATAAATATTCTTTGAACACCTGATTTTTAATACCTACATTCTAGCCAGTACAGTATTTAGATTTAATAAATCACGATAGTTAAATATTTGAGTTGCTTCTATCTTTTTATAGTCGTGGCAGCCAAGTACATTTAGGAATAAAACATACTGTCAACATTTCTTATTATTTTTTAGTAGAGGCTTATGTATATTTTAAGTTTGCTTTAGAACAAGATGAAAAGACAATATGCCAAAGGGCAAAGGACATGAAATTGCAAGAGTTTAAGATTTTGCACCAATATATTGTTTAGCAGTCCTGTCAACTTTCAATACTTGAACTTAGACTTCTTTTTCTAGTCCTGTACATACCAGCATGCAAACACTATAAATTAAATAGATTAATGTAGAATTAAGGTAAATTTCCTTTCAGAAATAAATTATATATATCAGAAATAAATTATATATATAATTTAGATTACAAAATGAAAAATGTAAATATCAAGTGTGATGTTTTCAAGATTTAAAACACACATAAGCCTATTTAACCCTGTACATAAAATTTTGTTTCAGCAAATTAATGATCACTCAGCTGGAATATTTCATGTTAGATAAACATACTTGCACATATTCCAACAATTTTTTTTTTAATCTTAATTTTCTTATCTGGGTTATAAATTTGACAGCTTAGAGACATTTTTTTTAATTAAATCTTTATTATTCAGATTATTACATTTGTTTTTCTTTTTTCCCCTCCATAGCACCCCTCCACCCAACTCCCACCCTTCCCTCCCTCCCGTTGACCTCATCCATACGTGTATGATTTTTGTCCAGTCTCTCCCTGTACACCCCTCACCCCTTTCCCCCTGAGAATTATCAGTCACGGGTGGGTCTGGAGCAGCAAGTCCTCCGCGGGCTCCGCCGTGAGTGACTCTTCAATCCGCTGGCCGACGCTCTACCCACTGAGCACACCTCCTCCTGCTGCCACAGCGGCAGCACACACACGTGGGGGGGGCGGGGGGCCGGGGGTCCCAGGGGTTAAGGGAACCAGCACCGGCGCTCGCTCCTGCAGGTCCGGCCCAGCTCGAGCCGCATCGGAAGCCCTGAGGGCAGGTGCCCTGGCGGCTCGAGAGCCGAGGATGCACCGCTCAGCCTCAGCCTCAGTGCGAGGGTCTCAGCCTCAGCCTCAGCGCGAGGGTCTCAGCCTCAGCCTCAGCACGAGGGTCTCAGCCTCAGCCCCAGCCTCACCACGAGGGTCTCAGCCTCAGCCTCAGCACGAGGGTCCCA
>JAAGEH010002531.1:62197192-62230933 GCA_011751065.1 Lasiurus cinereus
CAGCGCGAGCTTAGAGACATTTTAATGATCTGTTTAATGTTCTTATATATGGAGCATATTTCTTATTTTTTAAAAATAGCGTTATTTACACATAAAATGGCATAAGTTGAATATATATGGCAAATTTCACTGGATAATGGCAGTATATATGACTTTAAGGCAAGATTAGGCTCTGACCTAGCCTGAGTGGCTCAGTTGGTTGACCATGCATCTCTGCAGTGAAAGGCTGCTGATTCAATTCCTGTTCAGGACACATACCTGGGATGTGGGTTCCATTCCTTGTCAGAGCATTGATGTTTTTTCTCTCTCTCTCTCTTTTCCTTTCCTCTCTCTCTCTCTCTAAGTATGTCCTCAGTTAAGGATAAAAATAATAATAAAATACATTTTTTTAAGATTAGGCTCTAATACCACATATTGAAGAAAACTCCAAATTACACATGCATGCACGCACAACATCTTAATTTCAATTAATAACCTAAAATGAAGGGGGGAAATTAACGAGTTTAACTATAACAGAACCATTTCTACAATCTGTAATCTGAATTTAACCATAAATCACATCATGGGGCTGAAGTTTCCAGTCTCCAGAACTTCAACAAGTAAACAATATGGAGCAAAAGAAAGGTTTACTCTATAATAAAAGTAAACCATTTCACTTAGAACACAGAAGCAGAGCAAGGTTTCTAACACAGCCATCATGGGTGAGAAACACTTCCTAAAACGTGAATGGAAAAAGCTGCAGCTTAGCACTACCTAGGCCAGTGGTAGACAAACTCATTAGTCAACAGAGCCAAATATCAAGAGTACAATGACTGAAATTTCTTTTGAGAGTCACATTTTTTAAACTTAAACTTCTTCTATCGCCACTTCTTCAAAATAGACTCACCCAGGCCGTGGTATTTGTGGAAGAGCCACATTCAAGGGACCAAAGAGCTGCATGTGGCTTGGGAGCCGCAGTTTACCGACCATTGCCCTAGGCTATGAATTATCAGAGGGTTCTGGGGAGGTGAGGATTGGTACAAACCAATTGCTTGGTATGGACTTTGCAATATCCATTATCACCAAGCTGACAGGTTTCCAAGCTGCTTTCGCACTGGAGTTGGTTGAAGTCACTGCCAGGACCTCTAAACAGAGGAAGTAAAATGCAGGGAAATAGAGATACAAACAGGGAAAATTAATTTCTATCTAGAATGAGTCACAACCACAAAAACTCATAAACATAATGCCATGAAAGAAAACCTAATTGACATCATTTATTCCAAACTAAATTAAGTAGCCACAAAAAAACGTATTTGTATTAAAGTGCAAATTCAGTCTTCAAAAGTAAGTGGATGAATCAACAGAGCTGAAACCAATTTGGCTCAGTGGATAGAGCGTGGGCCTGCGGACTGAAAGGTCCCAGGTTCTATTCAGGTCAAGGGCATGTACCTCGGTTGCCGGCATATCATCAGCAGGGGGCATGCAGGAGGCGGCTGGTGGATGTTTCTCCTTTCCTCTCTGTAAAAAATCAATAAAATACGTTAATAAACACACACACACACACACACACACACACACACACACACACACACAGAAAGAAAGAAATGAAAGGTACCTGAATATAGTGAAGACAAGTCATGGAGATGCTGTGTGTGTAAAAGAAAAGTGAGACCTCTAAGATAACTGTAACAAGTATTTTAAAGATTGAACAGTGGGCGTAGCAATGTTTTAGCAGAAAAGACTGCAACATTTTAGAATGAAGAAAATATATGAGGCCTCAAATTGAAGGCACACTCTAATACACTCATGTGCTATGAAGACTAAACTGCGTCAATGGGAAAAGTTTAGAAATAGCAAAATAACGAGATGCAGAAAAGTGTTCCAAGCTTGAAATCCTCATCTGTAGTACAGAAGTAGATCAGATATCATAAAATATTTTTAAAACCACAATAAGTATTGCATTGGCAACCTATTCTCCTGTCTGCTTTAAGCCAGGGATGCCATCTTCCCACATTCAGAACAGAGGTTCTGAATACATTAAACATTAAAATTCAATTTGTCAAAGACCATTGCATCTGAATACAGTTATCATTAGATAGTGAAAGTGAGACTATTAGTGGCCCTGCCAGTTGAAATTTATCCTGTTCAAGGAAGAGGAAAATGTAGTTGGAACAGAAAAAAAGAAAAGTCCAGTGAGAGAGGAAAGAAATGCTTATTGTCATTTTTCAAGCCACATACTTCATGTATCTAAGTTACTTTTTAAAAAATATTTTAATAATTTAAACACATTTCATATTGCAAGGCTCTGATCACTATTTAGAGGGATATTTATAAAGAGAGCAGTAACAAACTCAAGAGTAAATACTGCCCATGGGGCCTGAAGGAGTTAATATAACTTCAAAGGAAATTAACTTCATAGAACACAATACTTAAGTTTAAGAGCTTAAGACTTTTCTTTCTATCCTGAGGAGGGCCAAAGATCCCATTAATGTTACCATTTGCCTTATAATACAGTTAGTTTAGATTATTTTGTTTTGGGAAAGGCAAGAAATAATGAGGAAACACAACACAAAAATTACCAAGTGGCCGAGACTGGTTTGGCTCAATGGATGGAGCATCGGCCTGCGGACTGAGGGGTCCTGGGTTCGATTCCGGTCGGGGGCATATACCTTGCTTGCAGGCACATCTGCGGTGTGGGGTGTGCAGGAGGCGGCGGATCAATGTCTCTCTCTCATCGATGTTTCTGACTTTCTGTCCCTCTCCCTTCCTCTCTGTGAAAAATCAATAAAATATATATTTTTAAAAATTACCAAGTGACTATCTTCATTTGTCACAAACATTTTACATGCATCTCATCTCTTCCCCTTCTTTTCTGGGATCTATCCCCTTTCAGTATGTATATGTTAAATGTAAACAATTGTAATATCACATATTAGACTTCCATCCAATTATATAAAAGTGTGGGATGGTTAACTCAATGAATACAGAAAGGAGAGCTTTTGAGAAATCCACAGCTATGTTCTTTCTGATATTTAAAGTGCTGACAGGACCAAAAATATACCTGAGAACATCACTGTACAGCTGGCAAAAGTCAAGGGAACAGATATTTAAGTGGTAAACAGTAGAAGGTCACACACTAGTGATTGCACACACATATGCTGTAAACCAACAGGAAGTCAGGAGGGAACATAGAATTCAGCCAAGCTAATACAACAAGGAATCGATGCGCAAGCATATCATTGAACCTAAGTTATAACACAAAATACTTACTGGCCTCTGTCTTTAATAAGTCTGTTCTCACAAGCAGTGAAAGAGAATGTAAAACAGGTACAATTTTCCCTGATATATTATTTGCACTATCCAATGATTACCTTAGACTTAAGTTGTATATTTTTTTTATTTTATTTTTGACAGTATTACAGATGTATCCCATTGCTCCCTACCCACTGTCCCAGGTCTTTACCACCCTATTATTCATGTCTATGGGCTATGCATATCCTATATAATAAAGAGGGAATATGCTAATTGACAATCACTCCATCACAAAGATGGCTGCACCCACAGCTAAGGCCAAGTTCCCATATGGAGCCTTAATGAGCAATCCGTGGGGACCTGAAGCTACACCCTCCTCCACCCTTGAGGGGCTTGACAGAGGACCTCAGGCCATGCCCTTCACCCTGGTGTCAGGCTTGGGGACCTCAGGCCCCATCCCTGCCCCAGTGCCAGGCCAGAGTACCTGAGCCAGGCTTGATGGGGGACTTTAAGATGTTCTCATCCTGGGTCCTGGTGCTGGGCTAGGGGACCTCTGGCTGCTCCCTGTGCCCCAGCACGAGGACCTCAGACCATGCCCCCCAACAGGTGAGGTTTAATAGGAGACTTCAGGCCATGTGCCTCACCCCAGCACCAGGCCGGGGACCTCAGACTGCACCCTTCTCCCAGTGGGGCTTGACAGGAGACCTGAGGCTGTGCCCCCCTCCCAGTGCTAGGCTGGGGTACCTGAGGCTGCACCACCCCATCAGGGCTTGATAGGGGATCTCAGGCTGTGTCTCCCACCTGACAGAGCTTGACAGAGGACCTTAAGGCATGCTCCCCACCCCAGTCTGGGCTGGGGGACCTCAGGTCATGCCCCCTGTCCTGGTGCTGGGCCAAGGGAACTGAGTCTATGTCCCCTGCCCAACAGGGCTTGACAAGGGTAGGACTGGAGGGGTCTGAATCTAGTCCAATGGGGTGGTGGTGCAGCCAGGTCTGGGTCTCACATGATTATGAGGTGCATGTGCATGGGTGGAGACTTAACTCTGGGTCCCATGGTGTGCCCCAGACTCTGACAGGAGGAAGGTTTTCATATACATTTTATTAATTTTTTTCAACTCTGACACTACTATTATAGAGAAAGGGCAAATAGCAATATTAAATTATTTCCTCTAATTAATCCCCTTTTAATGTGCATGAACTTTGTGCACTGGGTCATTAGTAAGTAAATAAGTTCTTTGGTTTATCTCTCCCACTCCAACATGTCAGTCTGTTTCAGGCCTCCATTTTTTAAGACTTATTTTGTTGGCCAATATGTTTTGTTTATTAGATTCTGCAAATAAGTAAAATCAAGTTATATATATATATATTACAGATTGGCTTATTTCACTTAGCATAATAGTCTCCATCCACACTGTCCCAAAGGGTAAGATATCCCTCTTGTCCCACAGCTTTTCCATCTAATCACTCACTGATAGGCACTTGGTTTATCTTCATATCTTAGCAATTGTTAACAATGCTGCTGTGAGCACAGAGGTGCATATATTATTTCTGGTTGGTGTTTCTGGGTTTTTAGGATATATTCCCAGAAGTGGGATCGCTTTCCATTTTTAATTTTTTGATGAAACTCTGTACTGTTTTCCATAGTGGCTGCAACAGACTGCATTCTCACCAGCAGTGAATTAGTGTTCTCTTTTCTCTACATCCTCGCAAGCACTTGTTGTTTGTTGAATTATTGATGACAGCTATTCTGACAGGTGTGAGGTGATATCTCATTGTGGTTTTAATTTGCATTTCTCTGATGATTACTGACTTTGAGCATTGTTTTATATGTCTCTTGGCCATTTGTATGTCCTCTTTGGAAAAATATCTATTTAGGTCCTCTGCCTATTTTGTAACTTGTTCTCTGGAATAAAGGGATATTTTTTATTTATGTGAGCGTTTACATGATAATTGTGCTATTTTATATCCACAAGCTCCCATCCTTTTTGGCTAACCTGTGGAGGTTAACCAATGCTCTTTCTTGTAAACTGATCAATTCCACAAATGAAAAGCGATGGAAAATAAGGAGCAGAAAGAGGCACAATTAGAGCTGAAAAACAGATTTAAAACTGTTATTGTGACGAGGCCCAGTGTGGGACAGAGTATACCTTCTAAAGAAAAAGGTGCTCCACAAACAGTGTTGTGCAAGCAAGTGAGGTTTGGAAACACAAGAGCATGAGTTACTTGTCCTTTACATAGAGGGTCTCAAATCTCGCTTTGTGTTTTGTATATAATATTCAGCCTCTGCTAAGTGTGTTATTTATTCTGCTTTACAAAGTCATGCACCAAGTTGGAATTAGTTTACTAGTGGAATACATGTGCCAACTAACCCTGAAGCAGGATTGTTATCTCCTAGAATTTAGGGTCTAGATCACTGAACAAAATCTTACCCCAACTCATGTGAAATAAATGGGCAGATCATTACACCATTGGCAATAGCTCCTGATGGATGCCTTCCCTCTCCTTACCCCTCTCTGAGCAAGCCACACAGGTTCCATAACAGAACTGATCTCCCAGTCACTCTGTTCCTCCTGTACCTTGCTCCTCCTTGGTGCTGTGGATTATTTACTGGACCAGCAGAGGAAGATGTAAGTCGGGTCACTGTTGAGACTGTTGTCGTTATTACTGCTGTACCTGGAAGCATAAGAGCTCTACTGGCAACCAAGGATTCTCTCAGCTGATATACTCAAGCTATGCTTTATCTAAGGGTTAAACGCATTATTAACTTCAGCACTTTTGAATATCAGTTGAGTGATGACTGAGTAGAGTTCAGAATTAGGCTTCTGGCTGAACCTTATGTTTTTTCACACTTCATGTATTTGGATATTTGCTCATTTTTTTGTTTTGTTGTTGTTCTGTATTCTTCCATATTTCTCTGCCCAAACTTCACTCATTTTAAGCTAGGGATTAGCTTTTCTAATAAATGAAACTGTAGTGATATATTAGGGACCATTGATGTGTGAGTGGCAATCACTGATCTTTGTTATTCTCCCTTTTTACAGATAATAGATGTGCATTTTAGGGGAAACTTCTAAGACCTTCTCCTTTGCTGTTCAATACAAATTGCAGAATTGTTAATTCAAACGTTTGTAGTATAAAGTGTTCCTATATATAAATTCTTGTAATACTCCTATCACCTCCTCCCATTCTAGTCCCGATTATACTACATTCATGAATGTATATTCTACTCCCACAAAAGATTAATAATTTTAATTGTTTGCCAACTAAAATGTTGCAATTATGCACAAAATGTGTCTAGAACAAAGGCTCCAGAAAGCTGAATGTTTATTATAAACAAACTTGTTGGTTCCTTCAAATCTGATTCAGTCAGCAGTCTTGTTCTTTCATTCATTCATGAAGTAAAATATACACCTATTACCTGTAAGGCATTATTGTGATTATCAACATTAGATATCATCTAGTCAACAAATTCCTTATAAAATATTGGGGGGTGGTAAGAATAGAGAATAAAGGCAAGGTTAAACAAATCCAAATGAAATTTAAAATAGTATGGTGGTTTCAGTGTTCCTAACCCAATTCATATCTCCATGTTGCACATAATTTAAAATGAATTTGATATGAGCACAAACAGAAATTCTACTTTAACATCTCTCTACCCTATTAAATGGATTAAAAAGCTCAGAATGATCTTTTCTCCCTCGATTTCTACATATAATCAAACCACAAAATATAGTAAGGTCAAACTTCTAACTATCTCTTTAAACTGGCTTCCTTTCTCTCCAGAACCTTTAAAGTAGTTCAAGTGCCTTTAATTGGGGTACGGGTGCACTAGCAGGGACTATGTGTCCACATCCACCTCTAACTCTCCACTATGAACAATCTTATGAGTAGGGAAAGAAGTGATACCAACTATGTATTCATCCATTATCCAACTGGAAAGGGCTTGATCTTGATGAAGGAGTTCATTTATGGTACTTTCATTCTTGGCCCCACTGAAACCACTGGTTCAGCCATGCAAGTCCCCATTTATTTTTGTGCAAAGAGAATCAGAGTGAATAGTTTAGGTCTTGCAATGCTTTATAAGTAGTAGGAGCTCAAGTTTGTGACAATCAAAGCAAAACAAATGTTACTTAGGACCTTTGTCTTAAAAAGATGGTTATATCAAAAGCCCTAGTCCATATGCTTTGGATCATTTCCTTCTAAGTCTCAATTATAGAAATTGGAATTGAATTATATTGGTAAAAAAATCATA
Source organism: Lasiurus cinereus (assembly GCA_011751065.1). Classification (NCBI taxonomy): domain Eukaryota; kingdom Metazoa; phylum Chordata; class Mammalia; order Chiroptera; family Vespertilionidae; genus Lasiurus; species Lasiurus cinereus. The sequence goes on from JAAGEH010002531.1 coordinate 62,204,676, forward strand.
ATGTTTTATATGCAGTATGTATAGAATCATACTGTGTTATTCCTGATTTATTTTACATATTAAATTAGGTTTCTCAATAATTCAATGTAAATTCACTAAAACAGGGGATCTCAGAGGTCAAGGTTTTTGTTTTTGTTTCTTTTCCTTTGTGTTTTGTTTTTATTTTATTTTTGGGTTGTTTTTTTTTTTGGACAGTTAATATGACATCTAATTAAGGCCTCTTGATTCCTAATCATTTGCTTATTTTTTTTATTTATTTTTTTTATTTAATAAATCATTATTGTTCAGATTATTACAATTGTTCCTCTTTTTCCCCCGAAAGCTCCCCTCCACCCAGTTCCCACCCCACCCTCTGCCCTTACTTCCCCCCTATTGTCCTCATCCATAGGTGTATGAATTTTGTCCAATCTCTCCCTGCACCCCCCCTCACCTCTTTCCCCCTGAGAATTGTTAGTCCACTCCCTTTCTATGTCCCTGATTCTATTATATTCACCAGTTTATTCTGTTCATCAGATTTTTTATTCACTTGATTTTTAGATTCACTTGTTGATAGATATGTATCGGTTGTTCATAATTCTTATCTTTACCTTTTTCTTGTTCTTCCTCTTCTTAAAGAATACATTCAGCATTTCATATAATACTGGTTTGGTGTTGATGAACTCCTTTAATTTTTTTTTTTACCTGTAAAGCTCTTTATCTGACCTTCAATTCTGAATGATAGCTTTACTGAATAGAGTAATCTTGGTTGTAGGTTCTTGCTATTCATCACTTTGAATATTTCTTGCCACTCCCATCTGGCCTGCATAGTTTCTGTTGAGAAATCAGCTGACAATCGTATGGGTGCTCCCTTGTAGCTAATTAACTATTTTTCTCTTGCTGCTTTTAATATTCTCTGTTTGTCTTTTGCTCTTGGTATTTTAATTATGATGTGTCTTGGTGTGGTCCTCTTTGGATTCCTTTTGTTTGGGGTTCTGTGTGCTTCCAGGACTTATAAGTCTATTTCTTTCACTAGGTGGGGAAGTTTTCGGTCATTATTTCTTCAAATAAGTTTTCAGTATCTTGCTCTCTCTCTTCTTCTGGCACCCCCATAATTCTGATGTTGGTACACTTGAAGTTGTTCCAAAGGCTCCTAACACTATCTTCATGTTTTTTAATTCTTTTTTTCTTTTCACTTTTTCAGTTGAGTATTTTCTACTTCTTTGTATTTCAAATCTTTGACTTAATTCTTGTGTTCCTCTAGTCTGGTGTTAGGTCTATGTATAATATTTTTTATTTCAGTCAGTGTATATTTAATTTCTACTTGGTCTTTTTTCATATCCTTGAGGGTCTCATTAAATTTATTGACCTTTTCTAGGAAATTCTTGAAAAACCTTATAAGTGTGGTTTTGAACTCTATATATCCAGTCATTTGTTTTCCTCCATTTCTTTCATTTGTGATCTGTTCCTTTGTCTCCGCATTTTCACTGCTTCCCTGAGTTGGTAGCTTTGTGTGCTAGGTGTCTACATGGCCCAGTAGCTCTGCCTCCCCAGTGTACCCCTTTGTGGACTATGTGTACAGCCTTGCTGTAGTTAAGTCTTGATTGTTGTTGGTATTATTGGAGGGAATTGACCTCCAGGCCAACTGGCTGTGAATATCAGCTGTGTCTACGCAGGGAGAACTTCTGTGCTGGAGTCAGCCTTATGAGACAAAACTTGCAAAGTTGCAAAAGTCTGTGCTCAGCTTGAATGAGGCAGAGTTTCAGGGCTGAGCAGACAGCTTTGGCTTCCTGTCAGCCCTGCCCTATGAGGCCCCTGGGACTGTGTCCCTCGGTAATCACTGCAGCCCTCTCTGCACACACTTGCGTGTGTGCTTCCAGGCCTCTGCCTTTCACGGCTCCAGGGACCTGTTTGAGTCTAGGTTCCCAGGGTCTTGCCCAAAACTGGGGTTCAGTCCAGTCGGAAGTAGAATCCAGCACAGTTGGGATGTTCAGTCTTCCTCTAGCTAGAGAAAGCCAGCGGCAAAATCAGCAGTCAGTCCTCTCTGCATGTACTCGCTTGCTTCCGGACCTCTTCCTTTCATGGCTCCCCTGAGTTCTTATGCACTCCTCCCTTTTCCCAATAGTCCAGACTGCCCCTGTATGAGTCTCACCCAGAACTGGGATTCAGTGCAGTCAGAACTAGGGCTCAGTGCAGTTGGGAGTTTCCATCTCCCTCACGCTAGAGAAAGCCAGCCAGGCACTCCGCCTCCCATCCTCTCCACATGCGTGTCTCTGTACCTCAGCTTTTTGCCACTCCTCTGAATCTCCGTGAGCTTCCCTCTCTCCTTCTAGTTGTAGAATTTCTACTCAGCCAGCTTTCCTGTGGTTCTGGATGATGCCCATTCTGTCTTTTAGCTATAGTTTTGAAATTGTTGTGCAAGGCAGCAGGTTAGGTGTTCACCTATGCCACCATCTTAGTTTCTCCTATTTTTGTTTTTAAATTTGGTTTGCTTTTGCATTCTTAATACCTAGAAAATGTCAGGCACATAATAGGTACTTAATAAATAGAAGTTCAGTGAACAAATATCTAAATTCTTTTTTTCTCCATCCATGACAAATGACATTCTGAAGAAAAATCTTTTTCACAGATTTTCATTTTCTTGCATTTCTCCCTTTTGCCTCAAAATGAGAAAATTAAGAACATTTTAGGAAACATGGTGTAAAAATTCCACCACTATGGATTTATAAAATCCAAAATGCTTATGGACTCTTCAGCTGTCAGTAACAAAAATCCAACTCAAAAGAGTTAATATGCAACTAAATTATTGTTTCATAAAGCTGACAAAAACCCTATGATATTTTTCAGACGTGACTGAATAGATGCTCATATTATGTCCTCAGGGATCTGACTCATTTCCCTCCCTCTCAGTCATGTTTTTCCTTTCACTGACTTTATTCTTGGGCAGACTTCTGTACATGGATTCAAATGTCAGTGTCATCTCCAGGCTCACATGACATTGCAGTTTGAGTTTCCAGAGAAAGAGAAAATGTGCTTATTGATACATTACTGTGATCAATGTCCAAGGAGAAATAAGATGGTCTAAACATAGTTTACATATACAGCCCTGAGCCAACCACTGTACTACTAAGCCTAGGACTTCAGCTGATCTCTGGCTGAAGGGAGAAAGTCGGAGAAAGATTAGTTCCACCCTGGAGCTAGGTAGACACAGAAACATTGTCAACCACAAATAGCCCAAAAGACATTGTAAAATCTCATTCTCACTTTCTTCTCTGGTCACATCTCATCTCTCTTTCTAGTTCCTTTCTCTGTGTTCCAAATATATTGACTTTGTATTTTCCTCCTAAATTCAACCAAGTGTATTCACTCCTGAAAGCTTCTACACAGGCTGTTCCATCTGGAATATTCTTCCTTCTTCTATTTCCTTCATCCTGACTAGCTCATATTATTTGGTGGTCCTCAATTTAATGATTACTTTATCATGGAAGCAATGAACAGTTTTCTAGCTTAGGCAAAGTATCTTGACACATACTCTCTTACAAAATGCATATGCAGCTGAAACCGGTTTGGTTCAGTGGATAGAGCGTCAGCCTGTGGTCCCAGGTTCAATTCCAATAAGGGGTGTGCAGGAGGCAGGTATTGATTTTTCTAGCTCTCATTGATGTTTCTAGCTCTCTATCCCTCTCTTTTCCTCTCTGTAAAATATCAATAAAATATACTAAAAAAAATAAAATGCATATGCTTCTTTTCAGAACTTGTCATTATTGTAATAACTTTATTTTCAAAATATTTGTTAACATTTTATTCCTTTACATGAAAGAGGACAGCATTCTTCTACCCTGCCATCCTCTTCAGTGTTGTCCCAGCATGTGCAACTGTCTAGCACATGGAGGCACCAAAAAAACTTATTGAGTCAAAGAAAATGAGTCAAAGGAGTGACTGGATTAATTAAATATAGACGAACTGACTAGTCCAGAACATTTTTTTTTTCAGAAAGATATAGATAGTAAATAAAACATGTAGCCTTTGCAGCCACATTCAATTTCTTTTGCATATTCTTCTTCGGATTTTGTATTTTTTCTTTTGTTTTTTGGGGTTTTGTTTTTGTTTTTGTTTTTGCTCTTGTTGCTTTTCACAATCATTTAGATATAAGTAATATTCTATATTTGGCCTGTGAGTCATAGTTTGCCCACCTTTGCATTAGTATACTAGTAGTCATACTGTCTGTAATTGCATAACGATAATGAGATTCTATCTCATGCTCTTTGATCTTTTGCTTTACTCCTGTTTCAGAGATGTGCACTTTTATAAATGCCACTTCTCTTCCCAGCACCTAATCCAGGATCATATCGTTGTGCTCTCTTTTCAAACTGATTTGTTATCAACTTTTCCTCCCTATAAATGCCTGTGCATTTCTCCTAATCTCCTGCTGTCTGTGCCACACTGTGCCTTTCTCGTTCTTTAGCCAAGTGCACCTGCTGCCCTAGCTTCTTATTGCTGTTTCAAATTTTTATGCTGCATCATCATCCCTCCTGCTTTCTGCAGTAATATTTCAGGAGAAGGAGAAATGTTTATTTAAAATAAACTGAGTAAAACAGACATTCCTAGATTCTGACACCAGAGAAATACCATGCCATCTGCCCTCCATAAGAAGCTCTTTGCCTCAGGGACAAAACCGTATCACCCAGGTAAGCTCTTACTAATGTGTAAATTGTACTGCAATGTACAAATTGTGGTTGTCATTCCAGACCTCCTGTCCTTTTGCTGCCCTCAGTTCTATAGTACATAGTTAATCCTTTTTCCTAGTGTATATATTTTGACATCTCTTCCCCTGGAATACAGCAACCACTGGTCTTATAAATGGAAAACTTAGAACATCTCTCTCATTATTTTCTTGTGCCTTCAGTTGCTCAGTATGTATAGTAGCATTTTTAAGGTAAAAAAAAAAGCTCATGTTACATAATTAGAGGTTAATGAGGTGAAACATAAAATATATATTAATATTTTAAATGCCATCCTTGGTAAATGCATTATTTGTAAAAATAAGTGAGCATCCTATGTTTTGCAAACTTCAAAAATAAATAAATAAATCTATCATCACCTTAATCAATAAAGAAATATAAACTATGGCAAAAATAAAATTGTTTCTCAATATTTGCATTAGACATCTATAAACAACACATAGTTAAATAGCTCTTCGTCCAATATGACAAGATTTATATTAAGATGAATTTTACATATAATAAATTTCAGAGAAATTAAATTGATGAGTTTCTATAAATGCAAACACCTATGTTAGGACCAACACAATTAAGATAAAATGTGTTTTCATTGCTCCAGGAAGATTTTTATGCCTGCTTCCAATCAATCCCCATCCACTCATCAGTAAACCCCAATATTATTTCTATCTCCACAGAATTCATTTTGTTTCTTTTTCTAAACCTCATATAAATTGAGACATAGAGTATATTTTATTTTATTTCTGATTTTTTTATTCTCCATAATGTTTTCAGATTTTTTCATATGTTCTGTATTCTAAAGGTCCCTTCCTTTCATTACAGAAGATTATTGCATTGTGTTAATAATGGGTCATAAATGTACCCCAATTAGTTTTGAGCAGGGAGGGTTTTTTCATTATTAATGAAGTTGCTATGAACACTCATGAACAAGTCTTTTTGGTGGACGCAGGTGTTTATTTCTCTTGGTAGAATACTTTGAAGTGTGTTTGCTGCATTATAGGGTCAGTGTACCTTCAACTTTATAAGACATTGCCAAACCCTTTTCCAAAATGTTGCAACATTTTACATTCTCATCATCAATGTTTGTGCAATTCTGTGGCTCTGATTCTTGTAAAATATAATGCTTATAGTATTTTTAATTGTATCCTTTTTATTAGTTGTAGGATAGTTTCATATGCATTTCTTTGAGGACTATTGAGATCAAGTATGTATGCAGGTGCTTATTAGACTGTCATATAATCTTTTGGAATTTCATATTATCTCTTTATGTATAACCTGAATATAAATATCTGGCATACATAAATAACCTTGACTTTCTTATTCATTTACTTGAGTTTTAAAAGCAGTAAAAATGTTTTAAGTAAGCTTTCTATTTTAGAACAATTTTAGATACACAGTAAAATTGCTTAATAGTACAATGTTTCCTATAGACATCACATCTAATTTCCCCTATTAAGAATATCTTATGTTATAAAACCAGAGTCAGCAAACTGTGGCTCGCGAGCCACATGCGGCTCTTTGGCCCCTTGAGTGTGGTTCTTCCACAAAATACCATAGCCTGGGTGAGTCTATTTTGAAGAAGTGGCATTAGAAGAAGTTTAAGTTTAAAAAATTTGGCTCTAATGAGTTTGCCGACCACTGTTATGGAACATTTATCACAATTAATTAAGCAATTTCAATGATTCCATATTACACGTAACAGCTATGTCTCCTTATACTCCTCTTGGTTGGAACCATTTCTCGAGCATTTTATATGGCTGTGGTTGTTTTGAGAAGTCCCAATCATGGATATTGTGCAATGTTCCTCATGTGGAAAATTATCTAATATTTTTCTCATGACTAGACTGAGCTTATATATAATTAAAATACCATGAAGATAAAATATCATTTCATCACATCATAGGATACATACTAACTATCTGTCTGGTTATTATTGTTGGTGTTGATTTTGATGTTTTGGCTGAGGTATTATTTGTCAAGTTTCTCAGAAAAGTTACCACATAACTTCCCTCACTCATTTTTTATCATGCATTTTGGAAGAGACGTATTATACACAGTTTAAAATTAAATGGTAAGAAGTTATATGCCACTCTGAGGAAATGGTTTCTGCATAAATTATTTGGAATTCTTTGAAATTGGAGCTTTGTGTCTTTCCCCCATTACTTACAGATTCAATAATTTATTTTTATCAGCATGGACTCCTGGACATATATTTAACACCTTGGGTTACAATACTTTACATATTTTGCTGCTCAAATGTTCTAGCTTTGGCTACTGTGATCTTTTTTAGTTGGTCTCTGTGTCCCTTAGATATACTCCCTCACTTTGTGTGTATGCATGTGTGTGTTTATGGTTTATTTGTTTGCTTATTTAAAATGAATACTTTATTTTTAGAGTAACAGAATAATTGAACAAAAAGCATAGGATGTTTCCATTAGTGAGGTACATTGTTATAATTTACTAGAGGTCTGGTGCATGAAATTTGTGCACAGGGGTTGTGTCCCTCAGACCAGCCTGCACTCTCTCCAATCTGGGACCCCTGGAGGGATGTCTGACTGCCCATGTAGGCCCGATCCATAAGGGCAGTTGTACATCCCTCTCATAATCCAGGATTGCTGGCTCCCAACTGCTCTCCTGCCTGCCTTCCTGATTGCCCCTAACCACTTCTGCCTGCCAACCTGACCACCCCCTAACCACTCCCCTGCCAGTCTTATTGATGCCTAACTGCTCCCCTGCCAGTCTGATTGCCCCTAACTGCCCTCCCCTGAAGACTTGATTGCCTTCAACTTCCCTCCCTTGCAGGCCTGGTCCCTCCCAACTGCCTTCCCCTGCTGGCCATCTTGTGGCAGCCATCTTGTGTCCACTTGGGGGCAGTCATCTTGTGTGTTGGCGTGATGGTCAATTTGCTTATTACTTTTTTATTAGCTAGGATAAGCCAATCTGGATACATCATTAGGTAATGATGGGTTTTGACAAATGCATAATGTGTTGCATTCACCATTATAGTTTCATATAGGATAGTTTTAGTACCTACTAGTAAACATCCCTTGTGCTCCAACTATTTTTATTCCTCTCCCTATCTGGCAGATTGTTCTGTCTGCGTAGTTTTTTTTTTCCTTTTCTAGAATGTGTTATACAGTTGGAATCATAAAGCATGTAGCCTTTTCAAATTCTCTTCTTTCACTTGGCAATATGCCTTGAGATCCCCCCATGTCTTCTGCGAATGATTCCCTTATTATATGTGTAGCTTTGTAAGTAACTGCAAACTGCTTTTAACGTAGCTATTATAGCATTTTGCGTTCTGACCAGCAATGAATGGGAATTTGTTGTTCAGTATCCTTGCCAGCATTTGGTGGACACAAGATGGCCTCCATAAGATGGCCAGCATGGGAAGGCAGTTGGGAGGGACCAGTCCTGCAAGGGAGGGCAGTTGGGGGCAATCAGGCCAACATTTGGTATTTTGGATTTTAGTCATTCTAATAGCTGTGTTGTGATATTTCACTGTTTGAATTTGCAAATGCTAAATGATATATGATGCTAAACATCTTTTCATATGTGTACATGTATTTTTGACCACTCCCTTACTTTTTGGTACAGTAGGATATTTCAGGCTTATCTTATGTATCCTCTGCCTCAGTTCTAGAATAATTCATTTCCTTTAGGGTACCCTATATTTTCCCATGGAAAAATAATATTAGAAACCAAAATATGTGTTTTTACATGCTTATTACTACTGGGGCATCATTGCTCATCAGCCATCTCAGTTGACAGAACAAAAACATTTATATGTCTATAAATGTAACCTATGTAGATATACAGAACTATATTTATTGCCATATGCAACCATTTTCCATTACAGTAAGCCAAGCGTGAGCTCATACTGGTGTCTCCAACTCTAGTACCTTAATACATGGATCACACTTGCCTCCTACCCTTGCTCAACTCTAATTTTCACTTCATCAGTATAACACCTGGCTCCCACAATCTATTGACAATATACTTATTTATTCAATACAGTATTCTGTATGGGGGTATCAGTTAACTGTTATCTCCAGAGGAAACGACTTTATCTGCTCGAGTACGATAGTCATGTACAGTTGTTTTGGGCTTTATTCTTATAGAGTCCATTATTTCCAAAATTACCTAAGTCAGTACTTTTTCTCCTGACTCGTTTCAGTGAGATCGTTTCATATGTTTGTAATACAAAGGGATTGTTTGGTCACATTCTTAATGTCACTTTCTCAGAAGCCCAGACCTCCTAAATGATATTTTTAAATTTGCCTACATAAACATTTTATACTTTGTGCTGCAAAGTTCGGTGGGTTTTGACAAACGCATCGTGTCATGCACCCTCCATTACAGTTGTATACAGAATAATTTCATTACTTTAAAAAAATACTCAGTGCTTCACCTATTTAACCTTCCACTTTAAACTCCTAGAAACCTCTGTTCTTTTTGCTATCTCTAAAATTTTGCCATTTCTGAAATGTCAGATAATTAGAATCATATAGGCTACAATATGACTTTGCAGAATGACTTCTTTCACTTATTGACAGATATTTGACATTTATCTGTCCTTTTGTGGTTCCATAGCTAATTTTTTTATTGATAAATAATAGCCCATTGTTTGTACTGAAGTTTGTTGGAAGAATGTGTCTCCTGCTGTTGTTAGATGGAATAGCCTATAAATGTCAATTAAATCCAGTTGATTCACGGTCAACTATATATTTATTGATGCTCAGAAGGCCATTGAAGTCTCTGATTATATAGTGGGTTTCTTTATTTCTCCCACAGTTCTATAAGTTTTAGCCTTATATATTTTGATGTTCTGTTGTTAGTTGCATATATGTTTATGATTGTTATGCAACTGTAGAGAATGACCCTTTTCTCTACAATGTATAAGGTTTCTCTACATTGTATAATGTTTCATCTTTTTATTGATAATTTTCTTCTGAATTCTGCTTTGTTTGAAATTATAACCAGCCCAGTGTTTTATATGTAAGAGTTAATATGACATATTTTTTCTGTATCCTATTACTTTAAGTTGTCTCCAAATTTATATTTAAGATGAATTGCATATGGACAATAAATGATTGATTTAATCATTCTCATGTACTTTGACAATGTTCTTAATTTGTTTATTTAGACAATTCACATTTAAAATACTTATTTAGCTGAAACCGGTTTGGCTCAGTGGATAGAGCTTCCGCCTGCAGACTGGAAGGTCCCAGGTTCGATTCCGGTCAAGGGCATGTATCTTGGTTTCGGGCGCATCCTCAGAGGGGGCGTGCAGGAGGCAGCTGGTTGTTGTCTCTCTCTCATCGATGTTTCTAACTATCCCTCTCACTTTCCTCTCTGTAAAAAATCAATAAAATATATTAAAATATTTATTTATATAGACTAATAGCTGCCAGGTTATACTTTTTTTTTCCTAATCATTAGTTTTGTCCCATGTGTGTTGAAAACCAGACATGTTTAAGAGGTTCTGGAATACAAGGTATATAAGTCTTTAGTACTTGGATTTATGGTGAACTCTGGCTAATAATTAGACTACTTAATGTTTGCCAAAAACTTCAAATTCCTCAAGTGTGCTTTTTCTGTTATTACCGTCTTAACACAGGGCTTTTCTCGCTGCTCTTCCTCAGAGGAAGTCTACTCTCAGCCCTCTTTCAGCCGCTAGGCACTGTCATTACACTAGAGGAGCCATTTTTTTTAACCAGTGTGCCCCAAGAATTTTTAACACATGCAATACCTGGGTATTTAGTCAGAGTCCCTGACCTCTCCTCCCTTAGATTATCAAAAAGTTAACAGCAGCCTGAACAATAGTAGTCCAGTGTAATGAATCAAAATTATACTGATTTTTTTATCAGATCGGCAAAAATTATATTTTTGGGTGGGCCAGAGAATTTTAGTAATTAGCTGATGTGTGCCATGAGATGAAAAAGGATGAAAATCGCTGTGCTAGAAAATCTACAGTGGCATAGCAATCATAAACATATATGTAACTAACAACAGAACATCAAAATATATAAGGCTAAAACTTATAGAACTCTGGGAGAATTAAAGAAACCCACTAGCTTAATCAGAGACTTCAATGGCCTTCTGAGCATCAGTGCTGCTGGCGTGGCGGTCAGGTGTGGGGGAAGGGAAGCATTCTAACCTATGATCACATCTCTTTCTTTTAGTGTGCCTTTGTTTCTGGTTTGTCGACTTTCACACGTGTTTTTTAACTGCTATAACTGCTGCACCCCCTATCTGAAACAGAATGGGGGAAAACTCTTCTCTCATTAGGGCGAGGCTCTGGTAAAAGCTTTGTATTCTGGAGAGGAGGCCTTTGGAAGGAAGATGCCCTAGATATATTCCCCTGGGATCAATCTTTCCCACTGCCAGAGCCAAGAGGGGATCTTTGAGACATGGTGAGTTTTCTGAAGATAAAATTCACAGACATGAAGAGACCACCAAGGCCAGAGCTCCTGGACTTTTCACTCTCTAGCTAGCTACTCCGCTGTCAAACTCCAAAAACTCATCAAACTGACCTTTCAGTGTCCTTTACGTTTATGGCTTCTGAGACTGTTTTCCAGATAAGCAGATCTCAGCTCTAAGTCTCTGAATTTACCTGTCTTTCCAGATTTCAGAGAGGATGGTCTACTCTGCAACCTATGTTCTCCAATGGACCCAAGAAAAGTGATTTATTTTCAGTTTGATAATTTACTTTTATATAAATACAGATATGTTAACCACCAAGCTCTTTATATATTTAGAATGAAACCCAAACTCTAAATATTTTAACTTAAATAACATATTTTCAATTTTTTTCTTCTGTTATTTTGTTTGGTTTTTAATTCTAAGAAATGTTTTCTATCCTAAGGTCATGAAGATTATTTTATATATATATGTATTGCAGGGGTTTTATATTTTTAACATTTATATTTAAGGTTACCATATTTATCAAATTAGCTGTGGTCTAGAATTAGGCAAATATTTAAGATCATCATTTTTCAACATTTACATGATGCAGCACCATTTCTTAAAAATACATTCTTTCATTCTCAACTTTTGGCACTTTTGTTGGAAATCAATGTCTGTATAAATGTGGGCTATTTCTAGTTTCTGTCTTCTGCTTCATTGATCAAGTATACAGACTTAAGTCAATACCACAGTGTCCTATTACTGAATCTTTAAAGTGTTTTAGTTTGCATTAAACAATCATTTATTTTTAAAAGTAATTTAGAAGCAAAACAATTATCTTTTATAATTCGCATATATTTACTTTCATAGGTGCTCTTCATTTTATCCAATAGATCTAAAGTTCTATCTTGGACAATTTTCCATTTATTCTGAAGAATTTTCTTTATAACAATTTGTAGTGCAGGAATTACCTCAAATTTTGTTTTTCCTAAATTGTTTTTATTTTATATTCATTTGAAAGACTTCTTTTTTGGATATTGAATTCTGAAATTACAATTACCTGTTTTGTTCTATTGTGTTTTGATTTATTCCTGATTTTTAAAAATATACTCTTTTTCCTATCACTATTTCCTCAATAAAATATGATTTTTTAAAAGTCATTTTTAAAAAAAAAATTCCTAACTTTGGTTTTCAGCAGCTTGTTCATTTGCTCCTTTATTCATACTATGTTACTTTTGCTGAGCTTTTTAGATTTCTAATATAATGTGTTCATCAAATTTACAAGATTCTCAGTAATTATTTATTTATTTGTTTGTTTCTTTTATTGTTTACAATATTACAAATAATAGTACATATGTCTCCCCTTTCTCCCATTAACCTCCCCTTGACCTCCTCCACCCACTGGCACATGCCCTCACTTCTCTAAAATTTTTAATTCTTTTCTATTCTTTTTTTCTATTTATTCCATTAATCCAATTACATATATGTTAGTCTATTTTATAGTTCTCACAACTGATTGAGTTCTGATTCATTTTATTTTTCAGCTTGATTTTCTCTTTATATTTCATTTTGAATCTTCATTCAAGTTTATATTTCTATGTTTTGCCATCTCAAATATTCTGATGAATTCATGTATACTGTTTAAATTTCAGATATTTATAGTTTTTATATCTAGAATTTTCATCTGTTTATTTGGCATAGTATGTACTTCTTTTCTGAAATGATCTGTTTGCTTGTTATGACCATGGACTGCAATATTTGTAATACCTGCTCTGTATGATTTTCATATTCCTCCGTAGAAAATTTCCATAAAATTACCTGCTTGAAGTAGCACCAATTCATTTTCTCACAGCTTTGTAGGTCATCAATCTGGATGCATTTCATCAGTGTCTACTAGATGCATAGGATTTATCAAGGCTGAAATCACAATGTCATCTGGGTTGATTTCATATTATATGGGGGTCTAGGAAATAATCCACTTTTAAGTTTATTGAATGAACAATTTTATTTGTGGATGTACAACTAGGGTACCTATTGTCTTTCTAGCTCCTAGCCTAAGGCTACTTACAGACTTTTCTCACATCTTAGAAGCTACCCTAGTCTTTGCTTGTGACCCCTCCATCTTAAAAGCCAACACTAACGTGTCAAACATTTCTTGTGTTCCAAATCAAGTAGATAGAAGATGTTTTATGTTTAAAGGATGAATTTACTTAGATTATGCTCAACCAATAGGATATCTAAATATATATATATAACAGAAGTGGCTCCCATGATTATGGTTCAATTTTGTAGAGTGGGCTGATAGTAGAGTCATACTGTTTCTATCTGAAAGCTGGTAAGTACCCTGGGGACTTGGGAAAGTCCATGGAACAGATGAAGTCTGAAAGCCCCCTGCTGGCGAATTCTTCCTTCATCTGGAGGCCGGTCTTATCACTTTATTCAGGCCCTCATCTGATTGGATGAGGCCCACCTACCTTATAGAGAACAATCTGCTTTCCTGAGTTCATTAATTTAAATATTGGTTTTATCCAAACACACCTGCCAAGTTGACACATAAAATTAATCACAAGTAATAACCTTAATTTATACCTCTGTCATTTTTTTCTGTCATGTTACAGTGTATGATATCTCAATATACTACAGTTCCAAGAATTCGGACAGAAAATTGGGGAGAGGAAGGGGATTTTAGATTTCTCCTAGCACGTATTTTAAAATTATTGACTGTTCATTTTAACACCCATGTCACCTCAGTTTGTACTTGCTTTTTCTTTTGATCTTTAATCACATTTATTTCCTATCCAGTTACTTTTTACTAGATAGCAAGTATGAAGGTGTATAGTAACTCTGAAATCTGTTATCTTCTTAAAAAATGTGTTTATTTGTGATGTAGTAGGTAACTAAATCACTGTCATTTTGAATTTGTGGGAGTTTGGTACCATGCTTTCTTTTTTAAGAAATACCTTAAATGCTACAATCCAAATCCAATCTTAATTTTCAGGTATTTCCATTTTAACTTTTAAGTAATAAAGCTATAGTATTCTTTATGTTCCTTATAATGTTTTGAGTCTTATAATCCATGTTCAATTTCTGCTACAGCTTAGCAATTACAGCCGTCCAATGGTCACTTTCTGATGGGCTTTTTGAAGTTGCCTTTTACATGTCTAGGTCAAGGTTTATTTAAGATCTAAAGGACCTTGAATGCAAATTGTGGAGTTGTCTCGTTTCGGGGGCTTCCTTCATTATAGGATTTCCTTAATCAGTTTTCAGCCAATCTGGCAGCTCAGAACTCTATTTTCTAACTTTGTAAATTAATAAGACTGCATCTTTTTGCTTGAGTTTTGTTACCTTATGCCTCATGGATTCAGGATTTCAATCACATTAAAGCATTGTAAGAATTTAATTTAGTGGAAATAAGATAAAGGCCAATAAAAGGAGATTGGCCAACTAAGTGATTGTGTATCTATCCAAAGGATTAATTTCAGTTACTAAAAAAGCCGATGGAGATCTATGAAGAGGGTATTATGTTTTTCTTTAAAAATAAAAAGTATGTTTTTCTCATGGCTATGTAACACCGGAGCTGGGTGCAAGATATGACAATAAATCTTGACTGCACAGAAGGATCATTTGGGAACTTTTATAAACTCCAGTGCCTACATCCACTTTCAGATCCATGAAAGCCAAATCTGTGAGAGGTGGATCTCAGTGCCTATGGTATATGAAAAATTCCCAGACAACTTTGATGCTGAGTGAGGGTTGAAACTCCTTGACAAATATTATAGTAATGGTAACAGTGGTTACTTATGAATGATATGGTCTTTGTTGCTTTTATAAATACATTTCTCAATTATTTCCAAAAAAAAATTTAATTTAGTATACTTCCTTTTTTTCCAAAGAATAGCAGTTAGTCAAGTTTCTATTTCATTTTCTTTTCCTCCTAGTATGTTCCTTTTAGTACTTTTTAAAAATTTTGTTCCCTAAATTGTATTTATTTATATTTAGTTAAATAAATATACTTTTTCCTTTAAAAATAAAATAAAGACAGAGTTTCTATATTTAACAATTACAAATTAAATTTTTTCTAACTCTATCAATTATACATTACATGTTTCTCAGCAATTAAAAATTCATTGATCAGCCCTGACCAGTTTGGCTCAGTGGATAGAGCATTGGCCTATGGACTGAAGAGTCCCACGTTTAATTCCAGTCAAGGGCATGTACCTTGATTATGGGCACATCCCTAGTAGGGGGTGTGCTGGAAGCAGCTGATCAATGTTTTTCTCTCTCATTGATATTTCTAACTCTATCCCTCTCCCTTTCCCTCTGTAAGAAATCAGTAAAATATATTATTTTAAAAAATTCATTGGTCAAAACCTAACATATCTTGAAGTTTTCACTTAGTTTTGTTCTGAATTCTTGTAAATTTATGCTGTTTGATGAGATTTTCACAGAATTAAAAACATGATCATTCAAAAAAAACATTTCATTATCCCATTATAATAAGCACAAATATAAATATAAAAAATCTGTTATTGCTCCATAATTTTCAAGATATGGCCAACAAATTTTTCCAGATTTGGCTGCAATGAACCTCTGCTAGAGAGCTATGACAAAATATAGGAGGATATTATGATAACATGATGTTTTAAACTTCTCAAATGTAATATGGTGTTTGGGCCAAGTAATTCACAGTTTTCAGATGCTGGGTAAGTCAGTGTCTTGGAATAAAACATATCATATATAAACTTTTTATGGTAAGCTAAAAGTACCATCCCACTTTTCTCTAATTTAATCTAATCATGATAAAGATTTCACAATTTAAAAGCCTTGCCTATTAATTATTTTTGAAATTAAAAAAAAAACCACAATATATTGATTTTAGAGAGAGAGAAAGAGGAAGAAAGAGATAGAAACATCAGAAAGAGAAACATTGATTGGCTGCTCTTAGACGACCACTATTGGGGATCTAGCCTGTACCTGGACATATGTCCTGACTGGGAATCAAACTGTGATCTCCTGATTCATAGGTTGATGCTCAACCACTAAGTCATGCCAGCTTACTAGTTATTTTTTATTAAAAAATAGTCCTTTTTTTTCTTTCTTCCTCCTGACTCCCAAGGAAGATTTCTAAATTTTCCAATGCTAATTACTAAAAGATATGCATTTTATCCAGAGAGCTGAGGCAAAGTAAAAAATGGATAAAGCCTGGGATCATTTCAAATCACAATTAAAGTTTTAGAAATTCTATTTCTCACTATCTTACTCATTTCACATTGAAAGTTTTTAGCCATGGTGCTGTATCCTATTTGTTGTCCTATGAAAGTCTTAAAATAGCTACAAAATCCTTATTAATGATATCAGAGATATACATTTGAGAATATTATTCAAACACCCCTATGTTCATAGCAGCACAATTTACCATAGCTAAGATTTAGAAACAGCCTAAGTACCCATCAGTAGATGAGTGAATTAAAACACTGTGGTATATCTACACAATGGGAATACTATTCTGTGGTAAAAAAAAAGGAGTTCTTAACCATTTGTAACAACATGGATGAAACTGGAGAGATCATGCTAAGTGAAATAAGCCAGTCAGAGAAAGATAAATATCACATGATCTCTCTCATTTGTGGAATGTAATGAACAACATAAACTGATGAACAAAAACAGATCCAGAGACAGAGAAATATCAATCAAAACATCAAACCTCAGGAAAGATAGGGGGAAGTAAGGGTAAGCGGGAGAGATCAACCAAAGGACTTATATGCATGCATACAAGCCTAATCAATGGACACAGACAACGGGGGTGGGGACATGAATGGAAGGTGGAGGGTAATGGGGGAATAAGGACACATATGTAATACCTTAATCAATAAAGAAATTTTAAAAAACACGCAAAAAGTGTTAATTTGTTTAAAGTATTTCAAATAATAAAAGCACACAGAACTTTTTAGCTTTGGTACTCAGAACACAGAAATAAGAACATAGAATCATCATTCAATCAGCAAAGATTACTGAAAACCAAGTCTTTCCAACATTAATATCTGATTCTAGAAAAATAGTAACATAGACTGATATACAATCAAAGTACATTTCTCAAGGGAAAACTGAGGCCAGAAAAATATTTCAAAGTCACTCAGCCAAGTGTGAGGTCGAACTGCATCTCACATCTATCTGAGTATAGATTGTAAACTTTCAATTCTACTGTGAACCATTTAAAAAATAGCCTTTAACTTTGTACTTGTTTAAAGAATTTTGCTTTCATGTTGAGGTGGCATGAGTAATGTATATGACTAAAAGAGTGAGAAAGCCAAGTCTGTATGCAAAGTAGTTGCTAAATCATGTTTTAAATATCAGGGAGTGTTAACAGTCTTTGAAGAATTTTTTATTTGGCAGATAGAAATTGAATTAGATCTTAAAGGAATAAACAATTTGAATAGTTTAAGGATGCATGATTAGGCAAAGACCAGCTGTACTTACTTTGAATAGAGCAAATTAAATGGCATATAATGATTTCAGTACTTCCGCCAAGGGAAGTTCTATGAAATTTCATTTCTACTCAAGATTAGTACGTGTATGTATATAAGTATGTGTGTATAGTTTGCATAAAAACTTAATAAGTTTAAAACGAATTTCCAAATTTAAGGAAACACTACAATTAAAGAGTCATTATTATAATCTAAATATTTTTTAGTATTTTAAATATGATATCAATAGGAGGTTCTAACTCAGTATCAGCTGGTTTCAGACAAATCCTCTCACAGTGAGGATTTATAACCTGTGGACAAAATATAAAGTTAAGTAAATAGATAAATATTCAGGATATAGGGGCGTGAGGGCATATGCTGGGCAATAGGAGCAGCTGGGAAGAAGTCAATGGGGGGAAAGGGGACATTGTACTATTTTAAACAATAAAGAATTTAAATTAAAAATATTTAGCATGAGATTTATCCTCTTAATAAATTTTTAAATGTACAGTGGTACTTCGAGATATAAGTTTAATTCTTTCCATAACCTTGCTCGTATATCAAGCTGCTCATAACTCAAAGCAAATTTCCCCATTGAAATCAATTGAAATGCCGTTAATCCGTTCCAGCCCCCAAAATGTCACCCCAGTTGTTCTTCCCCAGTTGTTCTTGTTACGTGTTTTTGAATAAGAAAAATGTATTTATAGAGGACAAATATTGTATAAAAACATAATAAAAGAGAATGTAAAGGAATAAATTGATTTTATAAAGTGTATTTACCTACTGGTTACACTCTTAATGCTACACTTTATCCCTAAACTGAATGTAACTTAACTAATCTTCACTGAACTTAATTGCTACTGGTCTTTGCATTTTTGGCCGATTTCAAAATAAAACATGTCCAACGAGGTTTGCCTCTTCCTTCCTTTCAGAATGTTTCTGAAATGGGTGAGGCAAGTTTCATTGAACAGCACTGATGCACGACCAGTAGCAACTTTTTTGGGGTGTTTCTTTTCCACAAAGTGTGACACCCTCTCCCACATTCCTAAGATCTCCTTTATCTCACTTGTGGAGATCTCCTCCACCTCTGGCTCCTCCTGGAAACCAATTTTTGGAGAACCTCCGCATGTTGCTGAGACTGCAACTCTTGTAACTCCTCCGTGGTGAGTTCCAGAGAGTGCTCCTCGACGAGCTCATTCACGTCTCTCTCATCCACCTCCAGGCCCATGGATTTTCCCAGAGACACTATCTCCTCCTCCACTGGCACCTCGGGTTCGAATCCTTCGAAGGTCCTTTCGGCTATGGCCTCAGGCCACAGCTTCTTCCATGCAGAGGCCAAAGTCCTCCTTGTAACACCCAGCCAGGCCTGATCAATAATTCTGAGGCATATCACGATGTTAAAGTGGTTCTTCCAGAACTCTCAAAGGGTGAGGTTTGTGTTCTCCATCACCTCAAAGCAGCGCCGGAACAGGTGCTTGATGTACAGCTTTTTAAAATTAGAAATCACCTCTTGATCCATGGGCTGCAGGATAGGAGTGGTGTTGGGAGGTAGGTAGACAACCTTTATAAACTTGAACTCTTCGAGGAGTTCATCTTCGAGGTTCCGTGGGTGAGCAGGAGCATTGTCGAGGACGAGGAGGGCTTGCATGGTTAGGTTGTTTTCCTGTAGATATTTCTTAACAGAAGGTCCGAAAACCAGGTTTACCCACTCCACAAAGAACTGCCTGGTGACCCATGCGTTCGGGCTTGCCCTCCACATAACTTGCAGTTTATCTTTTAAAATCTTATGTGACTTAAAGACTCTGGGGTTTTCCGAATGGTATACGAGCAGAGGCTTGATCTTGCAGTCGCCACTCGCATTGGCGCACAGTGCGAGAGTTAGCCTATCCTTCATGGGTTTGTGGCCTGGCTCACCTTCTCCTCTGCCATTATATAAAGTCCTATTCGGCATCTTCTTCCAGAAAAGCCCTGTCTCGCACAGTTGACGACTCGCTGGGGGATATATCCTTTGGCTTCTATCAGTTCGGAAAAAGTTTTGAGGTAATCCTCAGCTGCCTTCACATCCGAACTTGCTGCCTCACCATGCCTGATGATGGAGTGAATGCCAGACCTTTTCCTGAAGTTATCAAACCAGCCTCTACTGGCTTTAAATGAGTCCTTCGATGCTTCTTCCGTGGAAGTGCGAGGGGTCTGCTCCAGCAAATCACTGTAAATCGCTCGTGCCTTCTCGCATATGATGCCCTGTGTTAATGTATCTCCTTTAAACTGCTTCTCCATCACCCACACCATCAGTAGATTCTCCATCTTTTCATGGAGAGAGCTACGGAGCTTAGAAATTATTGTAATGCCCTTAGCTGGCGTTATACCCTTTATCGACTCCTCCTGTTTAAGCACAGTGCATATCGTTGAAGTACTACGCCCGTATTGCCTCGCCA
Organism: Lasiurus cinereus; assembly: GCA_011751065.1. Lineage (NCBI taxonomy): Eukaryota > Metazoa > Chordata > Mammalia > Chiroptera > Vespertilionidae > Lasiurus > Lasiurus cinereus. Next base: position 62,224,698 of record JAAGEH010002531.1, read on the forward strand.
AGTCAGCCACTCGCACACCTTGCTCATATTTTTCTATGATTTCACGCTTTAATTCAATAGACATTATCCTCTTCTGAGCACTGACCTTTCCACTCGCTTTCTTCAGACCCATGGTTATAAAAAGAAATGTGATAAAGTATGTAAATGCACAAAAGATGCTTCGTCAACAAGATAAACAAGCACACTGACTGAGGCGTGGGAATCTATGAGACGCTCAAGTCGCGGTAAATTGGTGGGTCATGTGTAGCTGGCCGATCAGCGAGATTACTCGTGTCTCAAATGTTGCTCGTATTTCAGAGCAAAAAATTGCTCGCTTGACGGCTCGTATCTCAAAAATCTCGTATGTTAAGGCACTCGTATCTTGAGGTACCACTGTATAATAGATTTTTGTTGACAGTATATACAATATTGTACAGCATATCCATAGATCTTATCCATCTTGCATTACTGAAATGCCATGCCTATGGATTGGAAACTCTCTACTTTCCCCTTCCCTATCCCTGGCATCCACCATCCCACATTTGAGTCCCTGGATTTGACTACCCTAGGCAACTCACAGAAGTACTTATTTCACTTATCATAATATCCTCCTGGATCATCTGTGGAGTTGGATATTGCAGACTTTTCTGCTTTTCTAAGGCATAATACTATTCCATTGTATGTCTATCCATTCTTATAATCCCTACAGCTACTGTGAATATTGCTGTAATGAATACGGGAATGCTGATATACCTTCAATATCCTGATTTTAATTCTTCTGAATATATACCCCAAAGTGGAATTGTTGAATCATACGGTAGTTCTCATTTTAAGTTTTTAAAGAAACTCCACACTGTTTTCCATAGCATTTAATGTTTTCTTAGAGTATTAACAATGGTAAAGTAATACAGAAAGAGACAATGTTTTTTTTTCCATTTTATAGATGAAGAAACATATGCAGAGAGAGTTTAAGTCACTTGCACAGTGTCGAATGGCCAATGAGTGATAGAGCCATAGCATTAGCACACATATCCGAATGGAAAGTAATATGATGATATTTTTCACTGTTTCCTCATAGACAAGATAAATTCTAACCACCACCATTGCATTATTATCACTCATCCCAAGATGAGAGAAGAGAAGAAACATGAAAAAATAATATAAACGTCTCTACATAGCATACTTAGCTCTATGAATACACTGAGATTAATCTCTTACCTCCCAAACAAATATATCACAGTTTAGACATTATCGATTAAGCACCAAAGAAACATAAATGCTTCATTTAGAATAGATTTTTCTAAATGAAACCATGACTATTCCTCTGGATAGACCTAGTCAATGCCTGCATTAAATAAAAATTAGGTTAACTCAGGACAAAAAATCAGTAGGGTTTTCTAAGTGCTGTCAAAAATATTATTTAACATGTTGAAAATAATTTGACTGCATATTTTAGAAATTTCAAGTAGTTGTACTATTTTGTTGATATAGACACAAATGCAAAAGCTGATACATTTTAAAGCAGCAAAACATGGCTCCATATCATACAATATTTTACCCATGCTATGTTATTTTATATATTTTCTTCATCCTCCAAAAGTGTCATTGCAAGAGTGAGTGATTGTTTGGCAGTTTTACATTTATAATTGACCAGTAATGAAAATGTAAGTGAGAGGAAAAAAAAAAAGTAAGATGTCAGATGGTGATAAATTTATAGCACAATTTTTTCCTGTAATGTTCTATAATTGAAACAATATTTGGAAGAAATTATCTTAGAAGAAATTTTTCCTGAAGGCATGCATATGGAGCACTTTCCAAATTGCCTTTATTAAAATTTTATTGAAAACAAATTATTTAAATTTTATTAATATTAACCCTTCAGTATAATGAGTAGTACTTTTATTATAATATTGAGTGCACAAGCATCTAAAAATAACCCTATTCTTGAAAATGGTTCTGCTATAAGACTGTGGTACTGAATAATAGCTTCACGTAGGTCTTTTTAATTCTTAACTCTGGGTGGACTTTTAGAAAACTGAACCATAGGGAAAACAAACAAACAAACAAGCACACCCAAACCTCTAAAGTTTGAGCTAGTCATCTCTCACAGGTCTTCATTATAGTTCTGACCTCTTTCAGTTCCACACATTAGACATTTTCAGAACCGAGGTTGGGATAAGAGTTCTTGGGGAAGCCCTGAAAGCAAAGAAACTGAAGTCTAAAATCCTCAGCTGCTTTACAGTTTAACATGAAAAATAACCTAGCCTCTTAAACTCTCCATTTGCTCTTTTTATATTATTATTATTTTCAAAAATCACCTAAGCTAAACTCTATAATTATTTCTGTTTCTTTATGGACTTATTATTCTGTGCTCTACTGTACTTTTTGTGGACAAGGATATAAAAATTTCTTTGGGAAAATAAAACATACCCTGTACCAAAAATAACATTTTGGAACTCTATTTCAGGAAAGAATGATCATGATAAAAATCTTCCTAATCTATATCTAAATTGGCCCATGTGCCTTAATCTTTGTCAAATAAGTTACAGCCTACAAAGCAGCAATAACTCTGCATAGTACATAAAAGCTACTTTTTCAATTGGTGAGGATGCAGAATATCAAAACAAAACAACTGAGGTTGTTGGTTTGTTTTTCACTGTCCCATCAATTCCATTCTTCAGCCATAGGTTGGTACCCTAACCTTGGAGAGTGCTTAGAGTGTGAATATTTATTTTCTTAAATTTTGGAAATGATTTTTCCAAAGACAGTAAAAATGGGATTGTACAAATAAATCAGGAATCTTTCATAAAGAAGAAGGAGGAGGAAGAGGAGGAGGAGGAGGAAGAGGAGGAGGAGGAGGAAGAGGAGGAGGAGGAGGAAGAGGAGGAGGAGGAGGAAGAGGAGGAGAAGGAAATCTACAAAATGGGATGTTGAAGAGCATCACCCAAAGGACTCTACTTAAATGAGCACTATTTGCACACACAGGTGTTCTTGAAAATTTAATCCTCAACTTTAAATGTATAACTCCCAAGTTAGTAAGTGCCTTTGATCCTAAAGAACTTGGGTTCAGTGTGTTTCTAATACTGTGACAGCATGCACAAGAGTTAATAAATGCTTAAGTATCCAGTTATTTGACAGACCCAAATTTGCTAAAAATCAGTATTTTAATATCAAGTAAGGATTGGTATTTTTATTTTTTAAAGTATGTTTTTACTGAATTTTAGAGAAAGATATATAGAGAGAAACATCAATGTATGAGAGAGAATCATTGATCAGCCTCTTGCACACCCCCTGCTGGGAATGGATCCACAAACCTCCCATGTTCCCTTACCAGGAATTGAACCTCTTGGTTTCTGGGTCGAAACTTCAACTGCTGAGGAACACGGCCAGGAAAGAATTAATATTTTTTCTGACTCATCTTACTCAACTGTCAAGCAATGATTTTGGAGAGGATTACTCACAAGCTTCCAACCACATCTAAGATTTCATGATTTAGTGAGTTAGTTAACACTCAATATGTTACAAAGGTCACATAATATAGTCATAGACTAAAAGATAGAAGAAAAATTAATCACGCAGGAATCAGAGAACACTGTTAAATATCACAATTAGTTCTTTCTCCAATGTGTGCTATGAGACATCAGAAATATTTTGTTGAGTAAAAATGATAGATAAATACAAAGATATGAAAAGTGGTGATTTAACTTATAACTGAAGGCCTTATAACAAAAATACAGAATAAATTTAAATTAGTAACTTTTTAATTTAATTTGGTGAGAGAGAAAAAAAAAAGACCTATACTGAACTTCATTAATTAAATATTTGGAAAGCAAAGCTGAACATTTTTATTTTGACATTGCCCAACAATTTGTGCAGGGAAAAAATTGCTGATTAATGATGAGCTTAACAGGAATAAAAGTGTGGTCTACACTGCATGGAATTGATCACGTTTCACATTAATATTTTTAAATAATGAGGTTAACAGAAGCTATCCTGCATAAATAAATTTTAGATGATTTTAATCAATTATCAGAATAGTAATTTAGGACTATTATTTTCAAAATTCTGAATTTAGCAGAATATCCATTTTATTGTGAGACATAATGAGGTGTGGTATAAATGACATTTTATATTTAGACATAAATTAATGAGCATATTTTATTATATTATTAATTCAGTAACCAGGTCATGGCTTAGCTGGTACTAATATTTATTATTAACTATTTACTACTTTTTAGAGCATCCTTTTTTAAAAAAAATCTATGTTGTGCTCTTCACACTGTGTATTTATAAGATTTCACCCAGATGCGTATGCCTACATGACAGAATCAAAGGTCAGTATTAACACAATGAATCTTACTGGAAAATAAAGTAGCCACAGAAAGTTCACATGCTCAGGCAGAGAAGAATGCTATTTTGTTTTTGATTTAAGGATTTCTAAATTCTTACTGTTGTTACCAGAGAAAAACATGCCTCATCTTCTCCATTGCTAGTGCGAGTAGGGTTGTGAAGACCCACATTCTATGTGGCTCAGGGTTTGGGCTCCTGAAGAAAGGCCGCACGAAAATAAAAGAGACGAGACAAGAAATAATAATTTGGAAATATTGAGGGACCAGGTGGGAGCCCAGATCAAGAGGAAGGACTCCACTTGGGCTCAGGCCTTGCCATCCTTTTATTCAATTTGGGATACACCTATAGCCCTTAGGCAGGCAGTTTCCAGTAACAGGCTGACTATCTTACCAGTAAGGATTTACATGACTGCTGGTGGGGAAGTTACTTCAGCTTCCATTGTCTGGACTAAACAGTGGGTGCATAGCTCTGGCCCTTGCCAGGTGTTCAAGGGTCACCAGCATTCTGGGATCCTTGTTTACACTTCTCTGATAGTCAAGACAATGGGTGGCTTCCCACATAGCTTGTCCTTGTGCTATCCTAAGAAAAGGAATTTTCAGAGGCTCACAAGGGAGGATGTGATACTGTAGAAAGCTTTCCTTCCTTGAAATTACACCCCTGGGTTTTCAAAGTCCCATTTGCCTTAGCCTAGTCATAGAAGAAGGGTAGCTGGGGGTGTCAGTAGAGCTAAAATCAGAGCCTGTGTCCAGAGTTTCCATTCCAGGTTGGAACTGGGTCCAGTACAGCATCAGGCTAATTGCACTCCATCAGTCCATTGTGTGTGGACGTCCTCATGACCCCGGGCCACATGGGAGAATGCCAGGAAGCCAAGCCTGAGCCATGAGCCAAGAGGGACCAAGAAAAACCTCAAGAGTAAGTTTCTTTGTTCAGGCAATTTTATATCCCGAATTTCTACACACTTGCAGTTGCCATGCCTATTCTGCTCAACAGCCTCTGTCCCCAGGTTGATTGGCTGGTAAGTACCTTTCTTATGTGATCCCAACTTTACCGTGAATGCACCCATTTTCCCTTTGTTGGATCCCTACCTCCCAGGGAAGATGCCTATAATGTCTGGCCTTTCCTCTGCTCCTTTCCTATTATTAATGACTAGCTAATTACTAGTGGTATCAGAATTACTTGAGATAATAGATGATTCATAAAATATTTAATCAAAATAATTGTACTACTTGCCATTATTAAAAAAAATTCAACTGAGTACATTTGAGTATCTAATTGGCTTTACTAAACAATTTATGTATTAGACAGCTTCCCATCTAGCAACTAGAAGGTTAAAGTTTTTATAGGAAGAAGGGTGGGGTAAGGGAGGTATTAACAAAAGAGAAGAAAGGATTATTCTTGGATCCAGACAGTGTTTTTAGGGCGGGAAGCGTATAAGAAGGATTTTTACAATTCAGATTGCTTTTTTCTCTGAGGGACGGTGAGGTCCCATGTGACAGATTATTTTATTGGTGCTTGACCAGAAAATTCCCAAATTGATTATGTTTCTGGGAGAGGTTGAAACAGCAATTAGATCAGGTATTAAACTAGATTTGGCATCAGGGGCTTTTAGTACAAGTGACACTATTTGGGGCCTATGGATTTTTTTTTTTTACTTTAACACCATCAAAATTATTTTCTCAATAATTTTGAGTTTAAGTTCATCAGTGCATGTTTAAAAATACTACTTTGTGCCCTGCCGGATGGCTCAAATAATTAGAATGTCATCCTGTACACCAAAAAGGTGGGTTCCTTTCCTGGTCAGAGCATATACCTAGGTTGTGGGTTTGATCCTTAGTCAGGGTGTTGTGCCCAGAGTTCGGGGTCCCCAATAATCCACCACTAAGGAGCCTTTTCCGATGCAAAAGCAA
>JAAGEH010002531.1:62230943-62243516 GCA_011751065.1 Lasiurus cinereus
ATCCCTCCTGTGAGGGGATTCCACATCCCTCCTGTGAGGGGATTCCATGTCCCTCATGGGGAAGCAGAGCGTCCTCTGACCCTCCCCCTGCCCGAGATCCACTAGTGTGTCCACCTAGACCATTTTGGGCACTACAGACTTCAGAAGCGAGCTCGCACACAGAACAGAAACAGACACTTACCGCGGTCAGACGGACTCTCCGGATCGGGGTCCCTCGTGGGTATTGGGAATCCCGGACGAGCCCCAAAATGTGCCCAGAGTTCGGCGTCCCCAATAATCCACCACTAAGGAGCCTTTTCCAATGCAAAAGCAAAGAGTCTTTATTCAAACCCGGGTTTGGCTCTCAGCCTCTTTCTGACGCAGCAGCGAGGCGAGAGAGCGAACCAGGTGGGAACAATGAGTTTTATGGGGTAGGATAATTAGGGGGCTTGGGAAAGTGATGAAGGCTACAGAGATTGGTCACTTGAATTGGGGTCTTTCTGTGGTTAAGCCTAATTAGGACCTTAGCTGTGTCCCTGGAGCTTCATTGGTCCATTTGGGTGGGGGTCGGGGAAGTTAAGACATTGCTGGCACACCTGTGGCCACTCCCAGAAAAGGGAGGGGTTTTAGGCAGGGGGCCCAGCCCTATAGGACAAGATGGAGGGGAGTTCATTTCCTTTCAAGGGCACACAGGGGAGGCAACAATAGATCTTTCTATCTCATATTGATGCCTCTCTCTCTCTTCCTCTCCCTTTCTCTTTATCTAAAAATCAATGAACATATATCCTCATGGGAGGTTTTAAAAAAATACTACTTTGCTATAGTAAGAGATCTACACATTTAAGTTACAGAAACTAGATATTACTTTTTTGTATAATTTATAAATTTATGTCTATATGTTGAGATATTTCATAGGATTTAGAGAGAGTTGATGATTCTGATGTACTTCTAAAGAAGATGACAGGGTTTTTTTTTACATAGAAGTTTTTAGTTTATTAATCCTCTCATGAAAAATTTGCACAATCACAACAGATCAAGATGCTGATGGATCTTTCTTCTTTCTTTTGGCCAGCATCAACCATGGCCTTTGTAGTATCCCTGACTTTCTTCATTCTGTTCTTGTATTGGGGTCTTCTTCTCATACTGGCCATGTCTTGCTAGTCTATGTTTGGGTTCATTTTTCTTTGCACAATCCAAGGAATCATCAATCTTACCAAAAGCAGTTGTCAGGCCACCACCAAAATTAGTTCTGAAACCAAATACAAAGATGACACCTGATGTGGTCTCACACATTTTGGCTAGCTTTTCCCAAATTTCTGTCTTGGGTACTGTTGCTTTCCCAGGGTGAAGGACACCAATGACCCTTTGTTTCTGCTGAAGTAGTCTGTTGGTCATGAACTTCCTGGTCTGGATAGTCACTGTATTGTTGATGTTGGCTGCTGAAATTCAAGCAGCTAGGGAGGAAAAGCAAGATAGCAATTTAAAAAAATGTTTTAATTACATGCAAATTATCTTTTACTTTATCACTCACTTTTCAATTTAATAAGTGTGTAAACTTAGGTCTCATTCCAAATATAGTGTTTTTCACTTATCTAATGCTGACATTTTCTAATTAATGAAAATCATAGTCATTATTGTTTAATGTTTGATACCTACCACCTAACAGGCCGGAAGAGCTCCTTCTCATATATCACACCTAGGAAGCAATTGCCAGTACTACGAAAATCCAAGAGTAGAACATTTATAATACTGAAATTTCATCTCAATAAATTTGCATGTACATTCAAAATATCATTCTTATTTAGATTTTCATATTAGGTTTTATCTAAAAAAGCATTGACTAGAAACTACTCAAGTGAAGAATGTACATTTTACAGGGTGCTTAGGAAGATAAGGAAGCAGAAAAACGCTAAAGATATGAACTTCCTGTGAGCAGCACAGAAGTGGTGCATCAAGCTCAAAAATATTGGTAGTCTCTTCTACAGGAATATTCTTAAAACTCTTAGTTAATGAAAACAATAATAGTAATGGGTGTTGTTGAAGGTAGGCTAAAAGACAGATAACATTCAACTCATGTGAGGTGTAAAAATGTAAAAAGATGTTTTAGAATTATAAAACCAGTATTTGTAATTATCTTGGTTAGCCACAAACCTGTTTTTTTCCTCATCTCAGTATGACAACCTCATTTTGCTGATGGAATTATCTGCCTTTCATTTTTCCTAATAATAATATTTAATCTATCAGCTGTTATATTTATCTTCAAAATATATCATAATGTCATCATCTTTTATTTGAATAACTTTCTTGTTGGTCTACCAGCTTGACCACTCCTACTCTTTTTATATAAAGAGATTTTTTTTATTATTTTTTTTTAATATATTTTATTGATTTTTTAGAGAGTAAGAGAGAGAGAGAGAGAGAGAGAGAGAGAGAGAGAGAGGGAAATATCGATCAGCTGCCTTCTGCACACCCCCCACTGGAGATGTCCCCACAACCCAGGTACATGTCCTTGACCGGAATCGAACCTGAGACCCTTCAGTCCACAGGCTAACGCTCTATCCACTGAGCCAAACCGGTTTCAGCTTATTATTTTTTACAAATATATTTTTATTGATTTCAGAGAAGAAGGGAGAGACAGAAACATCAATGATTAGAGAGAATCATTGATTGGCTGCCTCTTGCACAACCCCCAGTGAGGATCGAGCCCAAAATCCAGGCATGTGCCATGACCAGAATTGAGCCTGGGACCCTTCAGCCCACAGGCCAATGCTCTATCTACTGAGCCAAACTGGCCAGGGCAACCACTCCTACTCTTGACATTCCTACAGTCTGTTCTCCATTGGGTGATCAAAGTGACCCATTTTAAATCAAAATCAGATATTTTTCTGCTATCCCTAATGTGCAAGAGCCCCCTATCTCAGTCAGAATAAAAGACTAGGATGTAACCAGTCCCAGCATTTCTGGCTCATTAAAGCCAGCACTCGCCACATTACATAATCCTGTTCTTGATTTACTGTTTTTCAGTCTTGATGGTTTCCTTGCTTTTCCTCAAACAATTGAGCATGTCTCTGTTTCAGGGCATTAGCATTGCTCTTTCCTCTACCTGGAGCGTTTTCCTCATTGTAGACAGATGGCTGGCTCTATAGCTTCATCTAACTCTACTCAAGCATCACATCTTCAAAGAGTCTTTCTCTAACAGGGTGTGAAAGGCACATACTGACCAGTGTCTCTTGATCTCCTGTATTACTTTTCTTTCACTGCTACAACAAATTACTTCAAATTTGGTGACTTAAACAACACAAATTCATTATCTTACAGTTCTGCAGATCAGAATTCGGACACCCCGGGGGAATCCCTAGAATAAAATCAAGGTGTTGGAAAAGGCTGCATTCCTAGGGGGTGGGAGGGAGAATTTGTTCCCTTGTGTTTTCTTATCTTTTAGAGACTGATCGCACCCTTTGCCTCATCCATGTTTAAAGTCAGTAACACTGGGTTGAGTCCTTCTTATGCTGTCATCTCACTGGTTCAGTTTTCACATTTCTTTTTGAGCTGAAATATTTTCTGCTTTTAAAGACTCATGTGATTATAATGAGTCTGCCAGACTGTGCAGGATAAACTCTTCATCTCAAGATCCTTAACTTAATCGCATCTGCAAAGTGCTTCTTGCTATGTAAGGTGATATATTCACAGATTTCAAGGATTGGGGTGCGGACATCTTTGGATGCCATTCTTCTGCCCACCACACCTCCTCACTGCTTTATTTTTACCAATAGCACTTATCACCATCTGCAGTATCATCTGCTTGCTTATTTATATACTTCTATCTTTTTTCCCTTCATTGTATGTAAATTTCTTGAGAACAAAGACTTTGCATATTTTATTTTTTTTTAAGAATTTTTAGAGAAAGGAAGGGTGGGGGGTGAGAGAGAGAGAGAGAAAGAGAGAGAGAGAGAGAGAGAGAGAGAGAGAGAGAGAGAGAGGAAATGATGTGAAAGTGAAACATTGATCAGCTGCCTCCTGAACACATGAAGCATGTGCCCCAACTGGGAATTGAACCACCAACCGTTCCCTATGTAGGATGATGTCTAATCAACTGAGCTACACAGGTCAGGGCTGTATATTTTCTATACTGCTATATCCCTGAGGCCTGGAATAGGCCCTGGAATATAGAAGGCATTAAATAAATATTTGTACAATAAATAAACAAGTCAGGTGTACCTAATAAGTAAATAAATATGAATGACTAGGAATAGTAGATCCAATATTGAAATTAAAAACTATTACTCAAGAAATTTGAATTAATTTGAATATAAGAATAGAATTTACAGGTGTAGTGAAATAATACATCATATATTTTCCTTATAGCAATTTGTCTGCAAACCACCATATCTCCCTGGCCTAAGCAAGGAATGGTAGGTTAAGTAAAGAAAAATAAGCATATTCTGTATTAAAAGCTTGTAACCAGATGAAACTTTTATTCTCGAAAGAAAAATACACAACAGTATATTTGCTGTTAAACTAGATCATCCCCCACAGTTTCTGAAGTGCATCTGGGTGGGTGGCAGGGGTCACTGGAAAAATTAAATAAAGTCCAAATATTTCACACCAAGAGTATTGCACATCAAGGTTTTCTAATTGGAAAGTATTAACGCCCCTTAAAAAAATTATCATCTGAATCCATTTCCTTTGTTATTGGTCATAAATTTATCCTGATTTAATTTATCCATTTAACTTGATTATATTTTACTTTTGAGGGATTGCAAATAAACAACATATTTTTGAGGGATTGTGTGTAAATAAAAACTTATTTCTATTAGCTTCAATAATGGGCACAATCATCCTGTTCTATAGACTGTGAGCTAATAAGAAGAATACAAATAACAAAAGATAATATCATGATAAAGATGTTCAAATCTCTAATAATTAATATACTTTTCTGCATGATATTCATAACCATTTATCTGTGACTGTATACTGTGCTAAATTTAAATGCATCCACACATGGCATATGGGTTCACATAACTTCATCAATATTGCTAATATAAAATTTTACATTTTCTGTTCTGTATGCAGTTATCAACTCTATAAGTTTTTCAGTGACTTCTATTCATGTGTAATTTTCATTAAAAGTTATATATCTATTCATGTGTAATTTTCATTAAAAGTTATATGAAAATTATTGATATTAGGCTGATTAGAGAGACAAAGACACCGGAATGAATATAGAACTTCTTGAAAATGTTAAACAATGAATCATCAACTCATATTTTAACTTAGTCCACTTTATCCTCCATCTCAGTTTCACAGTGGAAAAGAGTTCAGAAGCCTCCAGTGATGTGGCCAATCCTGGAGGCCTCTCTATCCTGTGACTTTGATTCAAAGTCAATTTTGTGCCCATTTCTTATAGGCCCCTACATGTCTTCCTCAATTCAGACCTTCTCTCCTTGATAATAGTTTCTTCAAACCTCAGTGCAAGATAAAATGAGCTGAAAATTCATATTGGAGTGAAAATGAACTTATTAAAAAATGTCAAATAGGTCTGGAAGATTTACAAAGGGATGTGTAAGCGAGAAGGCAAACTCAGGCTTAAGATAGAAAAGGGAATTCTTTATTAAAAAGTAATAAAAAAGTTTAAACATACTTGGATGATTAAGATACTCTAAATATTATCATGTCTATATAAACACATTTAAAAGTTTTAGATTTATTATAATGTTATTTGCTATGATATAACATTGAAAGTCACTGATAATTCTGCATCTTAAATCTTTCCCACTGTTTGGAATTTTACATTCAGTTTGTTTATTTTGTTAAATGATATTTTTATTAAATATTGATAATTTCTTTTGTTAGGGAATTATTTTACTATACTAGGTAATGATAAAAATAAAGTTGATAATGGACACACTTTTAAAATTTCTACTCTGGAGCCATATTTATAGAAACCAACTTAGAATTTCATAAATGATCATTCTCAGGATTTTATTTATTCTGCTTCTTAAATATACATTTAATATATTAAACTAGACAGTAATTGAACTGCTAATTATTTAAACAAATTACCTAAGTTTCCTTTGACTGTGTATTTTTGGCAAACTTTTAGTTGAGTTAGGATAAGAAATGCAAAAATGTTAGGCAACTATACTTCGCTTGAGATCTTGTATCTAGTTGAATGGTTACTATATCAATTAAATGATGAAATTTATGAAATATAAATCTTTACCTAAAAATAAAACTCTTCTAATGAGAGGGAATTTATTTTGACTCTTGGTTTAAATGACTACTGAATCAGATTATGTTTAAAAATTCTAAGTACTTGATAAATCTTATTGACTTTTAAACCAAATGGGATTTTAATACAAGGCCCTATAAAATACAAGGCCCTATAAAATAAACAATGGCATAGCTTACTATATTAAGGAATTAATTACTCCAAACTTTTTTCCCCCATGATTTTCCTAAAATATGGTCTGATAACAAATAATTAACAAACTAGAGGCCCAGTGCATGGATTCGTGCACCAGTGGGGTCCCTCAGATGGCCTATGGGGAAAATGGACCACCACAGCACCCAGCCTTACCTGCCAGCTCATGGAGCTCCAGCCTGCTGTCTGCGTAGATCCCACACAGCACAAAGTAGTGCGGGAAACAGCAGGCAGTAGGGAAGGAGCCCAAACAGGGCTGGGTGCTGGTCCCATTCATCCCAGCCCTGCTGCACCCCCCATCACAGCCACACTGGGGCACACAAAGGGAGTGTCCATGGGAGAGGCTCACGTGGCCACAGCAGTGCTCACCAGCTGTGAGCCAGGTGTCTGGTGTCCATTTGTTAACCAAGTGGTGTTCCCAATGCAGAAGCCCACTGACCACCAGGGGGCAGCTCCTGCGTTGAGTGTCTGCCCCCTGGTGGTAAGTGTGTGTCATAGCTACTGGCTGGCCATCTGGTCACTTAGGCTTTTATATATACAGATGATTCGATAGTAGTTGCTATTTTACTAGTGTTGAGAAGTTTAAGAAAAAAACTGGGAAGTAAAAGAATTAAAATACTTTCACAGTGACTAGATAGCTATAATCTCTGATGTATTGTGGTGGTCAAAGTGTGTTTTGCTTTATTTCAATTACCTACAACATGAGCAATATGTTCTTAGTGCAACAAAATGCCTATATACATAAATGTATAATATGTCTGATATATTAGGGATCTATTGTGGTAGTAGTTACAGGTATCAGAAATGACAGAAATGTTTGGCAAATTAGGGGCTAGGAGGGCATGATTTAAGTCACCAGACAACACACAAAATGATTTCCTATAAATGCTACTGGAGTAAAGGGCATTTCATCATGTTTCTAATTTCACCTCAAGCATTACCTCACCTAGGAAATTTCTCTGACACTCTTCCTAAACTCTCTTCCTACTTACCCCTCTCCTTGTTGTTAGGTCAAGACCCTTATATAACTACAACAGAATCAAGTTCCTTTCTTCAGAGCACTAATCATGGTGAATAATAATACAATCATTTGTGACATTCAATAATTATTCTTTTCTCCTATTAGAGAGTGAGCTCTGTGCGGTTAAAAACTGAATGAGCTATTAATTACCATCACATCCCAGTGCTAAGCAAAATGTATGCCACATTAACAGCTCAATAAGTAGCTGGAGAATAAATAACTGAATACATGAATGAATGACATTATATCTAATAATTTCATTGAGGCCTATGCCAGTGCCTTGAGACTACAGATCAAATGTTACAGAGTCAAACCCAGCTTAACATAAGCCAAGTGCACTATTTTGTCCTTGTTTACGAATGACAAATACATTCATTGATGCCTTTGTCTGCTAAATGTCAACATTGATTATTGTCCAGTCAGCTATGACAGGACTTTTCTAGTCCATGGGTGACATCATACTGAATCAGCATTATTAGCCAGTTACTAAGCAGATCAGCTACCAAGTCATGTGCTCCAATGCAAAATGAAATGTGGAACTTCTTGCTCAAAAATTATTTTAAAATTCAAAAGGGCATTAAACTAAGAATGGGCCCTTTCTAAGCACCGGGTCCTGTGTTACTACACAAGATGCACACCATACAGCAGGCCCTGTCAATAAGGAAAAATAAAATAAACATTTTTGTTTTCCTTTAGCTTTAGAATCTGATTCTATAACACTTTTTCTCTTCCTGTTTCCCCTTTCCTTTCCTTTCTTCTTCCTGTTCCTCTTCCATAATGTCACCTAAGGAAGTACACAGGGGGACTAGGGTAAAGATAGACACTTGTAAGCAAGGTAAAGTACCATCGTCAATGGAGAGTATAAGAAAAGAGTTCAAAACACCTCCTGGTCTGTTCTCTAGTGGGGCTTTGTTTAATCAACATGCTGCTGAAATGGATCATCAGGGCCAGGCATTTTTGCTACCCTTCCCCCAGCAGGGTGACTGCTGAAATGAAAAACCGAAGCTGACATTCATCAGAGTTGTAATTCTCTATTTTGAAACCTCCAGAGTAACTCCTTCTACATTCATCACACACTTGGCAAACTTCCCTTCTTTCTTCCCCTTCATTTACTTTTGTGTATCACTTGTCTTCATTACTGTCTCTCTCATTAGATGGTTAAATCCTTATTTAGCCAGGATCGCGGTTAGAACTCTCTCCCACAATCGAGTAAATAGCATAATGTTTTGCAGTGATTCTGCATATAATCTATATGTGCTAAAAATAATGAGTGATTGCATAAACAAATCTCTCATTTGTAAACCATGAGCTTTAAGCCGGGGTTTCTTTCTTTTCTAGATTGCTATAAAGCAACCATAGGCCAGGGAGTCTCAAATTGTAGCTCTCAGAATCACCCTCAGACATTTGAAAACACAGAATGCTGACCACTCCCATAGTTTCTAATTCTGTAGGTTGAGATAGGACCTGGGACTCTGCATTTAAAACAAGGTCCTCCGTAATGCTAATGCTGTTGGTTCATAGACTGCATTTTGAGAACTGTTGCTCCAGGCATTAAAGAAAAAATAAAAATCCTGAATAACATCTGCTAAAGCACCTGGTAAAGAAGACTTTATTCAAAGGGTTCACTCTGCTGGGTGTAGGAACCACTGCAATGGCATTTTATAATGGGGAAGAGAGATTGGCCACATGGGAATTTATAGCTAAGGAACAGGGTGGAAATCAGTAGTTGGGAGTTGGGTGAAAAAGATGAAGGAATGAAGCAAAACACAAACAAACAAACCACAAAAACAAAACACACAAACAACAACAAAAAACCCACAACTCATAGACATAGACAGCACTATAGTGATTACCAGAGGGAAAGGGGAACTGGGGGAGGTTGAAGAGGATAAAGGGGGTGTAAACGGTAATAGAAGAAGATTTGACTTGGGGTGATAAAGACACAATATACAGATGATGTGCTATAGAATTGTACACCTGAAAACTGTCATTTTATTAACCAATGTCATCCCTTTTTTAAAAAAAAAATCAACTTAAAAAAAAAAGAAAAATTACTAAGGAGAAGCATCAGGACTGAGAGGGGATTCTGGGTAAACTGATCTAACAGAATTCTGGCTGAAGGTAGGACAGGATGATCAGACATCACCTAGGTCCTAGGGCATCATGGGGCACAGACACCTGGTAAAAAATTGAGGGTGATCAGATATTGTAAGTTGGGATTCTGATTACAATGATTTAGCAAGGTTCTTGCTAAAATTGGACAATTCAGTGACAAATATGGAAGTCTAAAAGTCAGGCCAGGTATTCAAGCCAGTTTGACTCAGTGGGTAGAGTGTTGGCCTGTAAACTGAATGGTCTCAGGTTTGATTCCAGTCAAGAGCTTGTACATTGGTTGCAGGCTCCTCCCTGGCCCATCCCTGGTCAAGGTGTGTGCAGGAGGCAATTGGTCCATGTGGTTCTCTCACATCGATATTTCTCTTTGTCTTTCCCTCTCTCTTCCACTCTCTCTGAAAATCAATGGAAAACATATCCTTGTATGAGGATTAAAAAGAGTTCAAGGGAGTTTGAGTAAAGTTGGATCAATAGGAGTCTTGGTCACATGGGTAGAACAGTTAGTCATTTGCAGACTTTTCCTAAGGGTGACCATGTGCTGGGGATAGATAAGTTTTGCAGCTGACATGTCTCATTGGAACAATAAATAATAATCTTGGAAGACAATTATCCATATGTCTCTCACATTTCTGCACTAACCTCCCTTTTCCTTACACTATCTTTCCAAGGACATTTGCATAGGGACATCCTTGGATGATGAGTTATTGTCCCCTCCAGAGTAGAAGGATCTACGTACTGTACAATAAAATAAAGATAAGGTCTCCCTCTGGAGTAGAGTTCAGTCAGTTTTGTTCACAGTTCATTTTATAACAAGCAGGGTTCCCTAAGCTTGGTGTCCCTCAGCTCTGATGCAAGCCCATTGCAGGTGCAGGATCCACCTGACCCCCTCTCAGGTGTTGCCCAGATGATTTAGGGGGGAGGGGAGAAGGAGGCAAAGAAAATTGACACAAATGATGGTCATACAACACTGTGCCCAGTGCCTTTGTCTCTGGCTTAGAAATTACATATATTCTGACAATATTCACAAAGCTAAGAAGCTAACAGCTGTTCAGGTGTTTGGCCAACAGGAGGCAGTACAATGTCCTGAGTTATCTGGCAGTTAACAATCCTATTCAGGTTTGGGGGAAGTGCCATTTAGATGTTTCCAACAGGGAAATTACATATGTGGCTCATCCTCATTGAGCAGCCCAGGCTTCACCAACCTTTTGGTGAAACTCTTGTAATTATTACATGCTTTAATTGGTTCCTGGCACCCTCCCAATCCTGCCCTGAACACTCACTGCCAGGGGAATGTAATTTTTAATTTTCTGGTCTCTACAGTCCAGTAAGGCAGACTGGAGGAAGATTAGAAAAAAAATGTTACATTGAACAAACTATGTCAACTTATTTTTCTACCAATGTACTTGTAGAGAGTGAAGCAATGTAGATTTCCTCTACTCTCCTCCTATAACCATAGAGAACTAGGTTTACCTTCTTATTATAGCAGAAATTGATAGCACCTCTAATATCACTAAAATAAAACAAAACAGAAAAGGGTGGCTAGGAAACTATTGTTTTAAAATACAAGTATGTAGAGATTTAGCAAGTGACACCTTGAGGATTGATGTGTACTATTTAGCAATAGCATGCTGTTTTTAGGCATATAATTCTACCTGGAATGGAAGGTTGTTTTGTTTAATTGGTTTTCACCAAATTGGGTCTCTTACATTTATAATGAAGGACATCATCCTTCAGAGGGTCCCATTTCTATCAGCATTCTACTGATAGAATGCTCTTTAGTTTCTTGAGGGTTTTATGATTATAGTAAGGCATTTTCTGTGTAATGTCACATTTAATTTCAAAAGTCTAGAAATGCATGTTTTCTTTAAATTTTCATCCACTTGATTAGCTGATAATGTACACAGTGCCCCGCCTCACACCAAGGGACTCTTTTGTGAGGTACTCACCCCACTCATCCCAGGCCTACAGAGTCCACAGTCCCATTTTCGGACATTTCATGGCTATGATTTCCTAACATGGTGACTATGGGGAAGCTTTATCTAATTCACAAGACCATTCATTTCCAGAGAAAAACCGAAAAAAATGGAGAACTTTGCAGAATCCCAAGATTACCCATTTATAGAGTAAAACAAGGAAAAAATTGAAAAATCATATTTTTAATTAAACAAAACTCATCATGAGGTTTTAATTTCCACCCAGTGTTCTGTTTGTCCTTTATTTTAATTTTTATTACTAATGATTATATTCAGTAAGATAGCTGATGAGTCTCTTTTGCAAGGAGCACATTAAGGAAAAACACACATGTATATCCTTTCTCTCACGCCTTATATCTATCTGTACAGCTCTTGAACTTTGGAATACATGAATACATATATATTTTACCATTTAATAATTACATTATGTGCTCAAGACAGAAAATGCAATAACTGGCAATACCATTGTTTCATACTTCAAAGTTTTAAAATATTATCAAAATTATTTGCATGGATATCATTCTCTAAAATAATGACAAAATTGTACTTTTCCATAACACATTTTTGTTTTGTGTTTTTTTTTTCTCTCTAAAAAGACATAAAATATACTACAGCTCTGACAGCACTGCCGCTCTTTGTATCCAATTCTGTCATCTCCTTTTCTAACAGTATGATTTTAGCTTGGCAAATAGATTTCCAGACTCAGTCCTAAATTTCCAAGCCTCACTTTCAACAATGTGTGGCCAACTGTCTCATTTCCAGCCAATGAAATCTTAGCAGGTTTCAATGGAAGCAAGTATTACTTCCTTCTGCATTTTTCTCCTCTTTCTAGAAAGCAGATGTAAGTAAGGGTGATCTCTCTTGGATTATCTAAATGAGTTCCCACTCTGTAAGTATTGAGATTCTTTCCTTTCCCATTATGCTGACTGTCTGAGGGGCCTACTGATGTTAAAATACTCAGATATGTAAATAGGAGGTAGTATGCATCTCAGGAACGGTACTAAACTGTAATTATAAATATATATATATATATATATATATATATATATATATATATATATATA